>JANBXA010000740.1:4785000-4905000 GCA_030556225.1 Cricetiscus sungorus | reverse complement strand
AGATAAGATGCTTGCTCTGCACACTGTGTGCTCCTGCTTCCCTGAGATGTTCAGGGCAACAGAACCAACAACTGTGGTGCAAAGCCCCTGAACCTGTGATCCAAGATAATTAATTCTCTCTTCCTTTCAAATTGCCTCTCTCAGGCATTTGTTGAACAGTGTAAAACTAACATACATATTAAAATGCTCTGTTCCAGGCAGAGGCAGGTGGAGCTCCCTGAATTTAAGGATCTAGTGAGTTTCAGGACAACAAGGGCTACATAGAGAGGCCCTGTTTTTAAGGGGAAAAAGCACTCTTTTGGACAGGAAAAGAGTGGGAGACAAAAATATGGGGTAAGGACAACAGATGGAGCAAACATCGTAGAACTTGGGCCCTATCTGTCTCTGCCTCCCAGGTGTTAGGATTACAGGTGTGAGCTGACACACTTGACTCTTAAGATTCTTCTAATTTTGTTCAGGTTTTGTTTGTTTTTGAGACTTGCCTCCACGGAGAATATAAATTTGCATCTATATCAGAATAACTAATACAGTTATTCAAGAAATAAGATCAGGGCTGGAGGGATGGCTTGGTAGTTAAGAGCACTGGATGCTCTTTTAGTAGAGAACCTGGGTTCAACTCCAAGCACACACATGGCAGCCCACAACTTTCTGTACCTCCATTTTCTGGGGATCCTACAGCATCTTCTGACCTCGTGGGTACCAGGGACACAAATAGTGCACAGACGTAAGTGTGGGCAAAATATTCATACACTCAAAATACTTTTTTTTAAAAGAAAGATTATTCATTATTATTTATGAGGAGAGAGAGAGAGAGAGAGAGAGAGAGAGAGAGAGAGAGAGAGAGAGAGAGAGAGTGCACAGGCTGTGATGGCCATGTGAAGGTCAAAGGGCAGCTTGCTGGCATTGGTTCTCCCTTCCACCATGTAGGTTTCAGGGATGGAACGCTGGTCATCAGGCTTGGTGACGAGTTCCTCACCCACTGAGCCACCTCGCGGGTTCAGTTTATAGCTTTAACTAGTCTGTCAGAAAAGGAGAACGCCTCAAATCAATAACTGAGCACGTTCACTTTAGAACCTGCTGGGGGAGAGCAAACCAAACCCAAGGCAAGCAGGACAAAGGAGGCTATGAGGGAGAAACAGAATTTTATAGAGAAGAAATGAGGCTATAAACACAACTGGCAAAGTTTTCATCAAGAGTACTAAACAATATGAGAAACTATGTAAATTACCAAAATCGGGAATGAAAGAGGGAGTGTCTTCCTCAGTGGAGCCAGGATGAGGAGGAGGCAAATGAGAAACTTGACGTGCAGAGACCCGGGAGCCTAGGTTCGCTGGTCACGATGCTGAGCAGTACCTGCTGGTGAGTGCAGCTTCAGACTTTGCCCTCTCAGAATCAGGAGCCGAGCAGAGCACCACCTACAGCTCTGTGCCAGCAAAGTGCATAAAATGGACATATTCCCAGAAAGGCAAGAAAAAAAAAAACAAAAAAACAAAACAAAAACAAAAAAAAAACATAAGACCTGGGGAATGTGAATGGATTTCCAAGTAAAGAAAGAGAAGGTGGGCCACGCCTTTGATCCCAGCACCAGGGAGGCAGAGGCAGGCAGATCTCTGTGAGTTCGTGGCCAGCCTGGTCTACAGAGTGAGTGCCAGAACAGCCAAGGCTACACAGAGAACCCTGTCTCGAAAAATGAAAGAGAGACAGAGACAGAGAAGGGGGTGAGTAAAAATCTTCTCACAAAGAAAAGTTCAGGGGCTTCATTTCAAGTTTAAGCAAATACTTCAAGAAGAAATAATGCAAACCCTTCACAGACTGGTAAAAATAGATGCGGGCACTTCCTGACTCTCTAGAGGTCAAAACACACCACAGGAAAGGCTGTCAAGACAAGGACAGTCACAGAACCCCTAACAAAACATGACATACCAAACCAGTAACATATAGTGACCATACACCCAAGCCAAGTAGGGCTTATCCCAGATGTGAGAAAAGAGTTTAACATTTTAAAACATCAACCACCAGGCTCTGTGCTGTTGTCTTGCAGGCTTTTTAATTGCTGTGAGGAGACACCTTGACAGCGGCGGCAACTCATAAAGAAAACGTTTAATTGGGGTGACTAGCTTACAGTTTCAGAGGTTCAGTCCATTATCATCATGACAGGTGGCATGCAGGCTGACATAGTGCTGGAGCAGAGAGTACTACATCCTGCAGGCAACAGGAAGTCAACTAATTCACTGGGAAATATCCTGAGCATAGGAAACCTCAAAGCCCACCCCCACAGTGACACACTTCCTCCAGCAAGGCCATACCCACTCCAACAAAGCCACACCTCCTAATAGGGCTACTCCCTATGAGATTATGTAATCTCAAATACTTGAAAGGCTGAGGTAGGAGAATTTCAAGTTTGAGGACAGAGAGGGCAACCTAGTGAGTCCCCAATCTCAAATGTATATCCGTTCATACATTAATGAAATATCCTATTCAAAAATCTTTATTGTCATACACCATATCAAATAAGAGCAAAACCCAACTGGGCTGGCCTTACACTTCCCCTGCCTCGGTCTCCCCAGTGCTAGGATCACCATCGTCTGCCACCACACCTGACTACTGATAATTTCTAACCATGACTCTATATGCTGCCTTGTATTCAGCATCTTCCATTCACCTGCTTTTGTTGCTTCTTTGTATCTCTCAATGCCAGGCTCTGTGGATGGACTGCATTAGGCTCCATTATCTGTTCTCATCTGACTACTTGCTCTTTTACTGACTATAGCTTTGTGCCTATGAATATGTGGTAGGACAGGGCTGGGGCAATGACTCAGTCTACAAAGTGTTTGCACTGCAGGCCTGAGGACCTGAGTTCAATCCCAGAAGCCACATTTAAAAAGCCAGGTGTGGTGGTGCTGAAAATCCAGAGCGGACAGAAACTGTAGGGGCTGTGGATCGCGTAGGTCAGCCTAACCTACTCAGTGAACCCCAGATCCTAGTGAGAAACACTAGTTTTAAAACAAAAAGAACAAAGGACAGTGGAGATCTTTTTTTTTTTTTCTTGGTTGTGAAAATAGTCTTAGCTATCCACAGACTACTAGCCCATATAAAATATAAAAACAAAGTCAGTATACAAAAGTGCTGCCAGGATTTGTTTTTTACCCAGTACACCTTCCACAGCATGGCCGTACTTATTCAGCCCTCCTTGTGTGCTCTTTAAGAAGATGGAAGCACGCTCTCCTTAAAGGTCAAACGAGGTTTTGGTTTTTTGTTTTGTTTTGTTTTTTTGTTGTTGTTTTGTTTTGTTTTTGGTGTAATTGTAATCGCAGGGTGCATTTTCCTTGATCTTGTATCTTATTTTCTATTACATATAAAATGCGGGTAGGAAAATTACTGTCTCTCTCTCTCCCTCCCTCCCTCCTTCCTTCCTCCTTTCTTCTTTCCTTTCTTCTTTCTTTTTTCTTCCTCCCTCGTTCCCTCCCTATCTTTCCCCCCTTCCTTTCTTTCTTAATCCGACCCCTTCCTCGGTTTAGAAGTTCTGTTAACTCACTGTTTCTTTGGGATTTTCTGTGTAGGCATTTCTGTGCTCTGCCCCGCTACAGTAAGGAGCAGAAACTTGGGCGGGAGCCCAGGAGGTTTCACCTGTTACCTGGGCCGGGCCAATGGCAGTGCGGGCCTGGCCGTGAGCACCAATCCCGAGGCCGTCCTCCCCACTCCCGCCCCCACCGCCCCACTCCCCGTGCCCCAGCCCTCGGGGAAGGGAGCCGTGGCACTTGGGAAAACTTGGCAAGATGGCCCGGCGCTGACTGGCTGGGCGCGCACGGTCCCCTGCAGCAGCAGCGCAGAGGCCCATGGCGGTGGCCGAGCTCTACGCGCAGGTAGGGGCGCGGGACGCACCTGTGCACCTGCCCGGACGCGTGGAGGGGCGGAGGCCTGGAGTAGCTGCGAGCTGGGCCCGGGTGCCTTGAGGGTGGGCACACCCAACGGAGGGCCGCTGTCCCCAGGTTGGGTGGCTGGACCACCTGGACCCTTCCTCCTGCCACTGATGGAATCTGAGTCCCGCACTGCGGGAACTTCGATCCAGCACAAGCTTCTGTAACCTTCCAGGCCTCCAGAGCATGGAGGATTCTGGCAAAATTGGTGCTCTCTAGAATGCTGGGTGGGCCTTCCTGTGCGGCGAAGTTCTTCAAGGGACCCCACCCCAGCCCCCCACCTCCCTGGAGCTGCCCCGTCTGAGCACATGGGTGCTGTCAGGCTCACACTAGCCAGCCTAAGGTGCTTAGCTCAGAGAGCACCTCAGACAGGCCTGACCCTGAGCATTGAGAGCACGCTGGGAAACTTCCAGAGCTTAAGGGCTTCACCCTTGCCTAGGAAAACAAGTGTAAAAGTAAAATAGCCATAAAGCAGATCCTGCTGCACTGTTGCAGGGAAAATTTAGACTCCCTTCAAGACAGGTGGGACTAGTATGGATTCTGTTGGAAACTTTTCCCCAACACACGAACTTAGCTTAATTTGGCGGATAGTGGGGGTGGGGCGGGGGTTATTGTTTGGTTTTGTTTGTTGAGACTGTGTCTCACTGTGCCAGCCCAGCTAGCCTGGAAATCACGATGTAGATCAGGTTGGCTTCAAACTCACAGAGTTTTGCCTGCCTTTGCCCCCGGATTGCTGAGATCAAAGGTGTGGCCTTCATACTCCACTGTTTTTAAGACAGGTATTTTCTTTGTATCCCTGGCTGGGATGGTACCTCTATACAGCGCAGGCTAGCTTCAGGCTCATTTCTCTAAGGGAAGGAGCTTGCCTCAGCTACCAGGCGCTCATATTGCAGACACTCTCCACTATACCCATCTTTAACCTTGATTTAAAAGGCACTTTTTGATTGTCTTTTGGGGGGGGGAGGATTTTTTTTCTACTTTAACTAATAAATTACAAACACACATCAAAGAGGATATCCCTCTGACGCGTTCAAACCACTGCCTAACAGTTTTGCAGTTTTGTCGTGTGTCCTCTTCCACCCCTGCTCCAAGCTGGGGACTGAACCCACCCAGGGTCTTGTGCTTGCTGAGCAAGCACTCCACCACAGAGCTAAACCCCTCATCTAGAATAGTTTACCAGAGACAACACAGGCCACCAGGAAACCAGCAGTGTTTCTAAGGCTTCATGTTACTAACAATAAAAGAAAATTCTTGAACAAGTCCCTACCTTACTGGTATCTTTGAGAACAGATAACTGAACATTGACCTGTTTTGAGTAACAATTTTTTTTCTTAAAGCAAAAACACACAGGGGTAATCCCAGCACTCAGAGGGCTGAGGCAGGAGGATTGCTTTGAGTTTGAGGTTAGCCTGGGATACATAGTGAGTTTCAGGCAGTTAGGGCTAAATACCAAGGCTTTTTCGTATAAAAATAAGTGCATACATTGTGGGGGTGTAGGAGTGGAGGGGGTTGGAGTGTGGTGGGGTCAGGATTTCTCCGTAGACACTGTGCTCCGGGAGCAGAGAAAAACGTTTCATTTTATTCCAGAGTTGTTGTTTTGCCTGCCAAGGTATTTTCTGTTTCTCTGAAGTGAGAAATGTCAGATGTTTGCTGAGGCCTCGTGAGTATGAGGAACAAACAGAGCAGAGGCAGACGGACTCTTCAACAAAGGTGGGGGGCTTTGAATAGGAATGGGGGGATCAGGTGGTGGTTTAGGAGGCTGGATGAGGCAGCTGCCTCATCAGGGTCCCAGCAATTCAGGGATCTGGATAGACCTGCAGGGTGGAGGCAGACCAGGGAATATTCAGGCCAGGGACACACCAAGGATGACATGGACACTGGCATCAGTGTGATTGAGAACAGGGTGTGTATGGGTGGCATGAGAGCCATTAGGAGAAGGAAGTGTTTCTGAGAGTTCAGGAAGCACTTTTTTTTTTTTTTTAAACCAGTGGGGTTATTGAAGTAGTGAGAGGACTCCAGGGAAAATGAGCGGTGGATGCACAGTCTGAGTGTCTATAGAGAGTGGGCTCGGTCAGGGGCTGGGGTGTCCTCGGCCCTGACACCAAACAGGAGCACCCCACTGCAAAAGACCCAGGCCAGGACAGAGGAGCGCCTGCAGGCCAGAGAGAAGCAGCAGTGGCCAATCCAGAAGAGCCATCACAGAGGAGGAGGCCTGAGGGCAGGGCAGGAGGAGGAGGAGAGGTTCCCAGAGGGGAGGGAGGGGGCTCCTGACAGAGGCTGAGGTGCAGGACGTGTAAAGTAATCCGCCTCTCCCCACAGCAGCACGCCTTAGAAATGTTCTAAGCAGGATTACCTGAGATCCCTTTGAGAAAAACTGGTCTGACCAATCCCCACTTAAAATTTCTTGAGGCTTTTGTCACTTTCAGGTCCCAATCCTGCTGCAAGGACCTGCCTCTGCATCCTCTCCCAGCCCCCTACCACTCTCTCCTAGCTGGCTCACGTCCTGCCAGGCACTCTGTCCATCCTTCCCAGCTCCGATCTGTGTGTTCACCTCTGGCTCAGCACACCATTCAGCTTCGACCCGAGCAGACTCTGAGAAGTCCTCCAACCATCACCCTGTCCCTGTTAACATGAACATGAACAACTATGTGTCCCCCTCTGCTGACCGTTAGCCTGTAAAGACCAGGGTGCGGTGAGCAGGGTGTGGTGAGCACGCTCTAAATACGTGCTCTGTGCACACATGCAGGAGTGGGGGTTTCTGTTTACAGTGACAGCTGTGGACAGGATGGTTATTTTTATCTGGCCTGATAAAGCTGAATGTTTCTGTGTACCAGACATCATCCTCAGAACCTTCTCTCAATCTGAAATAACCTGAAGAAAAACGATCTAAGTGCTAAAACCTTCACACCCCATTCTATTCAGAGCTCAGGTCAAGGATGTCTCCTTAGTTACACGGACCTCACGGAGTCAGGTTCTTAATACCTCCCAATGCTCTGACCTGGGTGCCACCTGTACCATCTTTAAGGAACCTGAGCTTTTTCCCATACAGGGGACTCCTGGGAAGTCCATATTTTCTAGCTACCTGCCCACACCTGCTAATCCGTCACATAGTTTTTTACAATAATTAAAGGCACCAACCCCAATATCCAGCAAGAGATAAAAGCTAGTCACAAGACACCATCCACATGAGGAAGGACAGGGAACCACAAAGCAGTGCTGAATTCCTAATCTGCTGCAGTGACCAACACAAGGAAAGCAAACCACTAAAGACTGGGAGGTTAGTTCTTCTGCCTTTGCGGATGTCGGGGGGGGGGGCGGCCTCGAGGAAGGTCCTCAGATGTCACCATGGTGTTCTTTCAGTGGATCTGTAGGAAGAAAGGGACTCTGACATGGCTGAGGGGGAGGGCCATGAGATGAGCTCCGTGTACAGAAGTGAGAAAGGCAGCCCCTGTGTACACCGCAGTGAGGAATGGGGGCGGCTGAGGTCCAGGATGGAAAGGTGGGATTGCACGTAGAGAAATGAGAATGTCACAAGGGCTTTACCTCTGCTGAAAAAGGTGGTAGGACCAAGAGCTTTTCCAGGCCCTTCTCCGGCCAGCCCCTCCTCTGGTAAACTTGAGTGTGTCCATGTTCATCTTCATGGGGATGTTGCCTTATAGCAGGTGCTCAGCCAGGAGCCTGTGGGCTGTGGGATCCCACCTCCCATGTGGCTTGTTTTTGAGCAGAGGTGGCATATACTCTCCCCAGAAAGGTGCAGTCGTTTACTTGTGGACTTGTCTTAACTGCATATGAAGGACTCACAGGAGAGATTGGGAACACTAGGGCTGTGTGGCTGTAGACACATGAGGAACTCTTAGTGTCTTCAAAGGTCAACTGAGACCCAGGAAGCAAGGTCAGGAAAGGTACCAAGAAGACTCACAGCCCAGGTCCCTATCTCACACACGGTCAATGTCCATGCTAGTGACGTTCCCATTTGACCTCTCTAGCAGCCTTCCTTTTCCTCGTTCAGTCAGATTCACCCACCATTGTCCCGTCTATGAGTAGTTCAAAAGTTTAAGATGAGAAAGGGTCAACAAGCCAAAATTAGACTTTCATTCTTTTTTTTTGGTACAGTAGAATTGCTGGGCATTTGAATTTTTCTTGAGCAGTCATTAGTGGATTAGACCACATGCTGTTTAGGGTCCCAGGCATAAAGGTGAGGCTCATAACACTCCGATGCTGGCTACAAGGTGGGAGCTTTTAAGAGGGTTCAGTCAAGCCTGTTGGATAAGGACCAAGGAAGATGCCACAACTAGGGACTCTAAGTGTTTGCCTGTTCATAAATGAGGATGAGTAAGGTTAGGGAAGGGAGGAGCAGAGAGACAGACAGAGAGTCAGGAAAGATTTGGAATGTTCTAGAAAGTACTGATGCTTTGTTGTGACTGCAGATAGAGTGGAGTAGAGGAATTGGCTAGCAGAGTGACTGTCAAAATCTTTAGGACGACTTTCAGTTTTTCTTGTGCTGTGGTATACATTGGATGCTGATGTGGGTGAGGGTGTCTGAGTGTACACAGCTGATGGTGGGAGCCAAAAGTTGTCCATGGCTGCTGAGTAATGGGCTCCTCAAAAACTTAGCTTCACAGCACCTAGGGGGTAGTACGGGGCAGGGAGAGGCAGAGGAGCCACACACAGTTCTGGGTTCCAACTGAAGAGCAAGAGTGCTGAGAAGGACAAGCAGTGTCACCTCTTAAACTGTGTGAGTTGCCAAGGATGTTGGTGTCTACTATCTGAAGGTGATGGAGATGCAATTTAAAGATCCATTATAAGATCTTGGCTGTGAAGCCAGACATGGTGGTGCACACCTTTAATTATAGCACTCAGGAGGCAGAGGCAGGTGAATCTCTGAGTTCCAGGACAGCCTGGTCTACATAGTGAGTTCCAGGACAGCCAGAGTGACACAGAGAAACCCTGTCTCAAACAAAACAAAAGGATCTTGGCTATGGTCTCAAAGATGCAGGTGCTGGAGCAGTTGAGAAAATACCTGGAACTCTCCAGAAACAGCTGAACCTTTCTAACATCATCCCTTTTCTCATTTAGTCTAGAAAGTTAGATTCACTCACCATTGTCTGTTCTGTGGGTAGTCACATGGAAGGGATAGAGATTCCAGGGAGGGACCTACAAGGAGAGCGAGGAGGAAGCAGAAGGAGGCATGATGTCACCTGTCTGGCTCTGGTGCCCTGAGCATGAAGATTCCAATCCAGGAAGTGCAGGCAGGAGAAGGTGCCTGACACTACATATTCCAAGTAAGCCTTCAGACCCTGTGCATGGTAAATGCCAGAAGACCCCTCAGACAGGTGGGCCACAGCTCACCTGTGCATGTGACACTGGAGAGCCTGGCATATTCTTGAGCCTATATTGCTTCATTGGCCTCTCTGGTCCTAGCTTTGCTTCATTCTCTAGAACCCTTGGTGAGGAAACCCAGCAGAGGCCCACAGGCAGCCTTTTGGCTCTTGGCTCTGCAGCAAGCTTGGCTGACCATTCCAGGATGGAGGCTTCTCTCTCGTGGGCCAGAAGCTCACGGTTGTCACGTGAGAGCCAGTCACTCTGTTTGTACAGCTTGTGTGTATTTGTCTAAATGCTTCAGTTCACTCTCACTATGGTTTACGGAGTTGCCTTGTGGGTAGAGGAATGTGTTGAAGGAGGGGCAGTAGATGGTCCCTGGAACTGAGTAAACTGTAGTGTTTGCTTGGCAGGAGTCTAGGTCTCAAACGTTGTGTTGACAGGGACACTAGGACCAGCAGGTATGATTAACCGGGATACCGAGGTGCAGCGGAGAAGAGGAGAGTGGTCTCGTGCTTTTTAACGCTGCCTGCCACTGTGATACCTGTCCTGTAATGAGTCCAGAAGTCCCTAGGAGAGTACAGGACCGTCAGACAGATAGCAGGTCATCCTCGGGGGCCACACTTACTTAATTCGCCAGTTCCAAGCCGGCGTCATGGGCCCTGCTGGCATGTTGGTCCTTTAAGATTCTTTCTGGTGTGCCCTTGGGCTGTCTGGGTTTGAGTTGGAACATCAGTAAAATGAAAGAATTGGACAGCTCAGTGATCACACAGTAGCTCCCAGAGCCCCTGTTCCTCTGGAAGTTTAAACTAAAGGGACCTCATTCTCCAGCAAGGCTCCCATATGAACACCTCAACTTTCTCCTGCCTCACACAGCATCTGAAATAAACTGTCTGGAACGCTAAACTTGACAGACAGCTTACAACAAATATTCCAGGGCCAATTCTTGATATGTTGGGATTATATATGTGTGTGTGTGCGTGTATTTGTGATTTCTCAGGTTACATAAAAACATAGCTGATCTGATGTAGGAAGTGTGTGGCCATGGTGACAAAGATGCATTGGTGGGTGTGGGTGTATCTAAGAGGTGTGCCTGTGTGTGCACAAGGCTCCATTCAGATTCTGTACAGGTCTGGATCCTTGCCTGATTGCTTCTGGGGTAGTCCTTCATTCTCATATTCATTCATTCTCATATTCTCTCTCCTCTCTCTCTCTCTCTCTCTCTCTCTCTCTCTCTCTCTCTCTCTCTCTCTCTCATTACATTCATTTTACTGTTGGGGGGAGTGTGTGTGTGTGTGTGTGTGTGTGTGTGTGTGTGTGTGTGTGTGTGTGTGTATAGAGGCCAGAGGTCTACCTGTCATTTCTCTGGAGCCATCACCTTGTTTATTAAGACAGGCTCTTGCTGGGAGGGTCCAGAGCTCACTGATTGGCTAGAGTGGCTGCTCCTTCTACCTCAGGGATCCACTGTGGTTACAAACACCTTGTCTGGCTTCTTACATGGGTGCTAAGGATTGACTAGGTCCTTGTAACATGGCAAGCATCTTACCCATGAATATCCCCTAGCCCTGAATGTCTTCCTAATGTGGGGAACGACTCAGTTGACAGAAGGAAAGCTTGCTCGGTATAGGGATCTAATGATCTAATGATTTCTTGTTGGGGTTCTCAGATGTTGAGATTAACCCTGTCTTCTCTTGTGGTCAGTACAACAGGGTTTGGATCCCTGATCCCGAAGAAGTTTGGAAGTCAGCTGAAATTGCAAAGGACTACAGAGCTGGTGACCGAGTCCTCCGACTCCTGCTAGAGGATGGAACGGTGAGGCTCCCTGCTGCTCATAGCACAGAATGGAGTGTACAGCTGTGACACAGGGACAGAAGGTCCTGAGGGACAGTGCAGGCAAAGGAGCATAAGAGACACCAGCCCCATATCCAGGGAGGCCAGCTAGAGCTGAGGACCCCTCATGTGTGTGTGCCCTCCAGCTACCCCACACCAACGGCCCACATATAAGGGGTCCTGTGTTAGTCACCAGATGCGTGCCCCTGCTGTGTTCCGAGTGCTCAGTGTGTTTACTGAAACGCCATGAGTTATTTCGGTTCACGGGTCTCAGTAGAGAGTGGGCAGGTGAGGAACTTGGAGGGAAGGAGTTTGATCCCAACACACAATCCAGATGGCAAAAGGGAGCTAGATTCTGGGGGAAGGAGACTGGAGAGCTAGAAAGTCAGTCTAGGGTGTGCTTATGGAGGGTTGGGAGGGTGTGCGGAGGCACAGAGGCAGAACCAGCAATGGTGAGGAGGAAGGCAGCTCAGACTCCAGCCCAGGCTCCAGTGTGATGTGCTGTGTGGTGTTATGGCCAGAAGTCACCCCAGCCTTTCGATGAAGATTTCTGTCTAGGCTTGAAGAAGTCACCCCTCTGGATATATATATAGCCAAGGTTGACTTTGTGATTTTAGACTCAAGTGTTAGATGCAAAGCTGGACCAACCATCTGTGCTGCACTGGATGGGGGTGGGACTCTGGGAACTGCTTATCAACATTCAATGCTGGAATTTACAAAATACATGCTACTTCCAGGCATCTGGTCCTGGGTACCAGACATTTCCTGAGGTCTCAGAAGTTGCAGCGATGGAAGGGTAATTCTTGGGGTCAAGCATACCACTTGCTAAATCCATACCCCTTACTTTCCAAGTACAGAAAAAGACTTGATGACTGTGCCATCGCAGGTCCTGAAGGCCAGGGGCCATCCTTGCGTGCACAAAAGACATAAGAGCACAGCGATGGCTCTCACTCTCAGTAGCTCCCTGTAGCTCTTACCGAGTGCCCTGCGGGCTTCTAAGTACCTCGGGCAGCTGACTGGGCATTAAGCAGGTGGTGGGGCTCAGGGAGGGAAGTCTTGGGGCAGCACCTGCTTGTGCTATTAGCAGGCTCCAGGTGGCTGCTCCCCTGGCCGGGGAGGCAAAGAGAATGGCAAGCAGCCAGGGCCTTTTACCTTAACCCTTCCTTGTACCAGAGGACAAAGCTTGCTTTGTGTGGAGAATGTCACCTCTGCCTCTACTTGACAACCTCCTGTTGTCCCCTCCCCCAGAAATAGATCTCTCTGTCTCTCTCTGTCTCTGTCTCTCTCTCTCTCTCTCTCTCTCTCTCTCTCTCTCTCTCTCTCTCTCTCTCTCATCTCCAGTGAACTGGAAATGAGATCGTTGCAATAAAACAGAAAAGCTGAAGCATGGAAACTACATGGAATTAGGGAGTGTGCTGGCAGGGCAGATCTGCCTCGATGAGAGTCAGTGGGATCTAGTCCAAGGACTGTTGCTCGGTGTCCTGACTTCCCTAGTGTGGCTGGCTCCAGTCTCTTGCAGTCTGGATGCCGTGAGGGAGCACACATCACCTTCCTCTGCAGCAGACGCTTTGGGGAATCTGAGGTTTAACTCGTAGGAAGGAAGGGCCAGACTGGGTAAGTCATTCACCCACAGCTGAGGACGGCAGGGATAGCCCTGGTACAGACTGCCCCATGCAAGGGCTCTTTCTGACACTTCATGCCCAAGTATGTCAACTGAGGAGACGCTTGGCAGCTTCAAAGCCAGGAGGCACCTTAGCCTGGGTTGTCTCAGCAACAGCATTTCCCCAGGAGAACATTCCCATGGCCCCTATGGTGGACACAGAGGGGCTGCTACATGCCTGCTCATTGCTTCTCATCACTCTTCATTACAGCCTCTCCAGCTCTGAGGACCCGTTCAGAGAGGAGGGAAGTCAGGTGTGTGTGTGTGGGGGGGGTGACTTGCTCTAAGACATACTCAGTGCTTTATTCCCCTGAAAGACACAGTCTTCTGTGATGTTTCCACTAAACAATCTTCTGCCTGGTCCCTGGCTCCCAGCTTCTCACTACCCAGAGTCACCTAGGAAGGCTATTTCCTTCCTCTTCTACTTAACGCTTCTAAGATAGGTGTGGTGACACTCACCCGTAGTTCCAACAGTGCTGATGCAGGAGGATAGAGGATTTGAGGTCAGTTTGTACTACCAACAGTGAGACCTTGTCTCAAAAAGAAAACAAAAATAAGATTACAGGAGCTGGTGAGATGTCTCAGCAGTCAAGAGTACCTCTTGCTCTTCCAGAGGACCAGGTACCTACATGGTGGCTCACAGCCATTTGTAACTCCAGTTCCAGGGGACCTGATAACCTCTTGTGGCTTCTGCAGCCTATGCATAAATGCCATTCACATACACACAAGCAGGGAAAACATCCACCCCCACCCCCATTCACACACACACACACACACACACACACACACACACACACTCACACTCACACACACACACACACACACACACACACACACCTCTTAAAAAGTTGCAGGATGTTGTTGCCTAGGTTTGGTTTTTGTTGTTGGTTTAGTGTGAGAAATGCCTCTGTGAGAACTGGATAGGAGGCAGAAGACTGTTTAGTGGAAACATCAAAGGCCCTCTGTTTCCAGAAGTTTAGCTCTATCTTTGTTCATAGGAGCTGGACTACCCTGTTGACCCAGGGTCACTGCCTCCGCTTAGGAACCCGGACATCCTTGTGGGTGAGAATGACCTCACAGCCCTCAGCTACCTCCATGAGCCAGCAGTGCTGCATAACCTCAGAATCCGCTTTGCAGAGTCCAAGCTCATCTATACCTACAGCGGTAAGGATTATGCACCGGAGGCCTGCTGTCTTCGTGTCCCGGGCATGCTGCATGCCGTGTCTATGCTAAGCACTGAGAGTGTGTGTAAAAAGAGGCATCTGTGTGGGGAGAGTCTTTCATGGGAATGGAGATGGGCTGAGGAAAGCAAACACCATGGGCTTGTGTGTGGGTTTCTCACTAGATCCCACACATGTATTACTTCCTGGGACATTGCTGTTATTATTGCATTTACACTGGGAACTGCAAAAACGTAGTTCATTTCATATGTGTTACCCTATCCGGCCATCAGAACATCCCAGAGATGAAGATGATGTGTTGTGGAATATTAATTTAAGACATGTTTACATTCTTTTATGCTGTGGAATATTTGTTTAATGATGCAAAGATGTGTTGTGTTCTTTTATGTTGCATTTGTTTAACTCTGTAAAACTGTGTTGCTTTGCCTAGCTAAAACACCTGATTGGTCTAATAAAGAGCTGGACGGATAATAGCTATGCAGGAGAGGGATAGGCGGGGGCTGCTGAGCAGAGAGAATAAATAGGAGAAGAAAGAAGAGGGAGGGAAGGAGAAGGGGAGGGGGACTCCAGGGGGCAACCACTTAGCCACCCAGCCACCCAGCCACACAACCAGCCACAGAATAATAAGGAAAGAAAGGGATATAGAATAGAGAAAGTTAAAAGCCCAGAAGCAAAACAACAGACAGGATAATTTAAGTTAGGGAAAGCTGGCTAGAAATAACCCAAGCTAAGGCCAGGTATTTATTTGGGAGCTTTGTGGCAGGCCCTCAAAGAATAAAGAGGAAAAAAAAAAGACTACAGTGACTGTCAGATAACCAGGACTCATAGCATTCAGTGACCTGACCCAAGTCAAGCAAAAGCTTTAGGAGTGGCAGAAGGGACCTTCTGGGAAGTCTGGGGGATAGTGTCTTCATCTGTTTTCTGTTGGTGTGATAGAATATCTGAGACCGGGTAACTTACAGAGAGCAGAGGTTCAGCTCATGGCTCTGGAGGCTGGGATGCCCAAGAGCATGGCTGCTAGCACCTATGGACCATCCCGTGAGGGCATCCCAATGCAAGACAGAGCAGGTGTGCAGACTTCAGTGTGTCTTCCATGGTGGCCACTGTGGGGCCCCGCCCTCAGCACCTCATCTGATGTTGATAATTCTCTGAAGACCATCTCTAGGTGCTACTAAGATGTGACGGGGGTTAAGTTTCCAACCCACTGACTTCTGCAGGCACAATGGTGGATGGGGAGGACACTAAAACCAGAGCCCCACCATCCTGAACATGTTTCATAGCCTGTCTGCAGAAGCATCAAGAGCCAGACATTAAGAAGAAGTGTATTCAAGGAGGCTTACCGCCAAGGACCAGATGGGATAACCCGTGAGAGTCTGGTGACTGTGCCTCACCTCTTTCCTCAGGAATCATCTTGGTGGCCATGAATCCTTACAAACAGCTGCCAATCTATGGGGATGCCATCATCCATGCCTACAGCGGACAGAACATGGGCGACATGGACCCACACATCTTTGCAGTAGCAGAGGAGGCCTACAAGCAGATGGCCAGGTAGTTTGCTTCCCCTCCCTCAGCTCTCCCAGAATGCCCTGCATTTGCTCAGCTTTCATAGAGAAAGGACGATATTTTGAGTTCACCTCACTAATAGGGACTGTGAGGCTGGGTGGTTGGGTGCTTTGCAGGATAGATGCCTGTAAATAGGTGAAAGTTATAGGGCAGCTGGCCTGTCTAGAGACTTTCTGGTTCTGTTCCTTGGTGGTCACAAGTCAGGCTTTCCATCTGTGTTTCCCTGCAGCGTGTTTGGCTGGAGGAGGACCAACTGAATCTGCACTGAGATGTTCATGATTTAGCTTTTATCTATTTAAGGAGGCAGAGTCCACTGCCAACATAAATAAATAAATAAATAAATAAATAAATAAATAAATAAATAAATAAATAGCACAGGTTCTAGCCACGGGTTTGGATTTTAGCCTGATTTTGTCACTTTGCTTTTCATGCCCTGGAGAATTCTGATTTTGCCACTGAACATTTACATAAATCCTCCTGTAACAAAAATACCAGCTTCGCATTCCCAGAATCATCTCCGTACCTTTGAGACAGCCTGAGAGATCCATGCTGGCCAGTACTCTAACCCCCAGAGTGCTGTCTACCTCTGAGTAGGCAGTGGGCTAAAGACAGAGCTGGGATTTGGGCCCGGAGAGTCTTCACTCCCGTGACTGCCTTCTTGTGGTTCCGTTGTCTTTGTCTTTAGGATACTAGAGAAAATAAAAACGACATTCTAACTTTGCCAAACACTTTGCATTGGGCAAAAGAATTTTCACACACAGTGATCTCCTTGGGTTTTGCCACACTCCTGTGCTGATAGCATTACCCCCATCTAGCATTAGAAACTGAAGTACGGGCTTTGCTGTCTGCCTTATAATTCCAGTTATAGCAGCTGCGACCCAGACTGGCTGGCAGATTCATTTCTCTTCTGGGCTTATGACAAAGGAATCCATGACATAAACGAGGCATGCCTCTCCCACAGGGAAGCCTGACAGACAATCTGAGGCTAAATTTTACCACTTTCAAGTCATCAGAGACTGAATGACATCCCCCTCCCCTGTCCCTTGAGTGAGACCCTTAGCAACAGGGCCAATCTAGTCGTACCTAGTCATCTCCTCTGTAGCATGTATGTTTTCCGCCAGCCCGCCCGCCACCGGTCTGGCGTGCCGGCCCCAAATAACACTCTGAGACTCTGTATTTGATACAATCCTGTTGGCTAGTTATCATTATTGTTTATGGACTAGCTCTGTCTTAATGATTAACCCATTTCTACTTATCTGAGTATTTCCACATGGTCATCTTATCGGGGAGCGGCTGCCGGAATCTTCTTTCTCCATCCTCTACATCATGACTCCTCCTAACTACTTCCTCTTTCCTCCTTGTCTCCTAGCCCCACCTATCTTGCTTTTTCATTGGCCCAACAGTGCTTTATTCATTAACCAGTATGAGAAACATATTTACAGAATGACATCTCCCATCACTCCTCCATACTGTAAGTCACATGGATCAAGAGAGGGATTGTCCTCCAGGCGACAGAGCCCCACAGAGCGACATTGATCACGGGACATACCAGATAGACAGATAAGACTGGCATACCCTCTCACTCAAGCAGCAGCTCAGCCTCTAACAACACGGTCTTGCTCCCAAGAGCGAGGAAAGCATGGATGTCTGCTGCACCAAGGTTGCTTCCAACCGTAGCACACCCTGCCTCTGGAACTTTCTGGCTGCTGAAGGCCTCCAAGAAACCCCTGAAGTACAGGCTGATGACCAACATCTGAGGTTACAGTCTGGTCATCAGCAGTGTGAGGTCCATGAAACTGCTGGGCCATGCCAGGTTCCAGCTTGAATCTGTGTCACTGGAATGCATGGACTGAAGATAAAGCAGGCTCTTGGTGCTGAGCCCAGCCTTCTATCTACCATTCTTGAGAGTCACATGTCTGGTACCTTTCTAGAGTCTTTTCTCTCTTTTGAAATGAAAAGACTGGACCAGGGACTCTGGTGTCACCACAGGACGTGTACCGAGTGTGCCCCAGATAAACTCATGTGACACATGAGTTCCTGTCTCACACAGCTGTAAAACTGGTAATTTATCCCACTTGTGAAGCGAAACTGGGGGCATATGTGAAGTGTCCACCCAGTGTCTACCCCATGGATAACTAGTGCTAACACCGTGGCAGCGTTAGTCCCCCACGGTCCTGTGGCTTAAAAAGCTGGAGGCATTATTGTTAAAGCACCCACATTATGTAACTGTGTAGGCTTAGACAGCACATATGTCCCCAAATATATTTTGAATCATTGCTCTTAAAATAATGCCGGCAGGATGTGCAGGCGTTGCTAACAGGGCTTGAGGGAGCTGTCCTTAGTGGCCCCTGGAAAGCTGGTCTGAGCTCGGCTAATTTCAGGCAGTTCACTCTCTCTCCTTCATACAGATATTGCTGTCTGGTCCTAAGCTTATACTTTGTATGAGCAGCATGCTTGATACTAAGAACCGCCTTTCCTCCCGGGAGGCCAAACTCCAGTCATCTGGGAAGAACAGGGCCCTTGATGTGTGGGTGGGTTCCAGACTTTCACACATGCATGCAATCTATTCCCTGAGGCAGGGACGTGGCCATTGTGACACAATTCGAGAAGGCTCCTGGGAAGTCTACACCTGGTTTCCTGCCTTCACACCATGGCTGATCTTGCTCTGAAACCTTGGGTGTCATCCATCCTAGCTTTGGTTTTGACTGTGAAGCCTCATCCTTCTAGTGATTGTTGACCTTTGCCTTGGTATTGGGGACCTCAACACAAAGGGACAAGGGATATAGCAGGTGACAGTGTGTGTTCACTGTGATCACATAATAAGAAGAAGCTAAAAGGAAGTTCACTGAATATTTGAACCCATGAGACAGTTCCCTATCTTCCAGTTTTCCACACCTTTTTCTAAATTTGGTAGGTAATTAGATGATTTATAGATAGGATGGATAGATGGGTGGATGGATGGATGGATGGATGGATGGATGGATGGATGGATGGATGGATAGGTAATAGATACACAGGGCCTTTTGTTTTGGTTTGGTTTGCTTTTGTTGTTGCTTGTTTGAGATAAGATCTCGTGTAGCCCAGGTTGGCCTCTAACATCCTGTGAAGCTGCAGATGACCTTGAACTTGAAATCCTCCTGCTTATGCTGCCTTAGTACACCACCATGCCTGGCTTACAGGGAGCTGATGGTCAAAGCTCAGGCTTCATGCATGCTAGGCAAACACTGTACGAGCTGAGCCACACTGTAACCCTAATCATTTCTTTTTCAGAGACAGCTCTTGCTGCGTTGCCCAGAATGGCCTTGCACTATACTGCCGTTTTAACAGAGAAAGTTAATGTTTCTCAGCATATCTCAGTGCATCTCTCATGTGTTGGTTTTAGGAACAATAAAAATCAGTCCATAATCGTGAGCGGGGAGTCGGGAGCTGGGAAGACCGTTTCTGCACGCTACGCCATGAGGTACTTTGCCACCGTCAGCAAATCCAGCAGCAACGCCCACGTGGAAGACAAAGTTCTGGCATCCAATCCCATCACTGAGGTGGGCACTGCATCACTGCCGGAGATGCTGAGGGTTGGAGGCTCGGGAGGAGGTAGCACTGGCATGAGCCATGCTTGTTGATATAACTTCCTGCCTTTGAAGACCAAAGAGGTGAGAGTGGGAAGGGATAACTAGATCTCTGGTAAGATTGGAGTGGCGACCGCTCTCTACCTATGGCACTGGACTTTGTGTCATCAGACTTGAAGACCCCAAATGTGCACTGACATTCCAGGGGCAATCTCCAGTCACACGGAGCTCACAGGTCCCCAGTCAGCAGGCATCCACTCTCACAAGCTGGTTGTTATTCACTCTGGAGTTTTGTGAGGGAATCGTTTGAGCTTTGGAAGTCTTAAGTCAGTCATAGCGTACTGACAGCTTACACCTAGGCATATGCTACAGCTACATGCAGAGTCTTACTCCTTTCTCCAGTGGGGCAAAGCCACCACAGTGCACCCCAGGATGAGCCAGCAGCCCCATGAGAGGAGGGACACCTAGACTGCACAGGGAAGGGTCCCCAAGGCCAACACTGTATGCCTTGCAAAATGACAAGAGGATTGTGGAGAGCTGGCCCTGTGATCCCCAGAGCCCTCTCCCTGTTTTCCAAATCCAGACATTCAGGGACCCCACCCACTGCCTGCTTTGCTTAAGCCATTGCAGGGAAGTATCCAACATAACAGAAACAAGCAAGACCTGGCCTTTAAGATCAGGACCCTGGCTAACAGAAGCATGTTTTTAAATGAAATAACCACAAGGACAAAGAGGGAACTGAGCAAGCCTTGTGTGCACAGCTAGAGGGCACCGGCTGGCACCTGGACATGTAGTTCCCCATCCAAGAGAGCAACGGGAAAGCAGTCCAGAAGAAATGTCATCTGACCGGTCTAGTGAATGACTGTAGAGCTATTTAAGATTTCTGTTCCTACCAGACTATAAGCTCCATGAAGGTGGGTTCACTCCTGCTGACCAAGCCTGTGTGACTCATCGTAGGTACACAGCAGACATATGTCAACAGAAGCCATAATGATCTGGGCAAGAAGTGTAGTGTGTCTACAAAAGAAAGGCCTTCCCACCCGCCTGTCATCCTAGCACTTGGAAGACTGGGGCAGTAAGATGCTAAGTTTGAGGCCAGCCTGGACAGAATGAAAACATGTTTTTAAGAAAAACAGAGAAAGGAAGAAGAGGAAGAGGAGGAAGAAGAGGAGGACAACGTTTCCTTCTAGGTGGAAGGCGTTCAGGCAGAGAAGTAGATTCAAGAATGAAAATCAGCCTGGGAAGTAGGGAAGGGCAGCTTCTGCGGCTGGCTAGGAAGTCTGTGTGGGAAGGAGTAAAGCTAGAGATGAGCACAGGAAGGGTGTGAACTTTCTATTGAACCTGTATAAACCCTGCCTGGACAGCTGACAACTTTATACTATCTCCTCCTTTGCACCTACCCACTTTCAGTCCATTCAGTTGCTATAACAGAGTGCCATAGGCTGGGCGCTTACAGAGACCAGAGGTTTATTTCCCACGGTTCTGCTGTAGATGGAGGCACCAAGACCAGGTGCCAGCACAGCCCAGCTCTGTGAAGACTCGCTGTTCAAGTGTCTTCACATGGCTGAAAAAGGGAGCGGGGAGCTCTTTGCTGAAGGGTCTTTTTTATATTGGCATGAAATCCCATCCCGTAGGGCTCCTCCCTCTTGCCCTCCCAAAAGTTACCCTTCCTTATACCACCAGCAAAGAGTGAGGATTTCCACGCACACAAGTTTGGACTGCTGAAATGGCTCAGTGGTTAAAGGCATTGCTGCCAAGCCTGAGGACCTGAGCTCAATCCCGGGACTCACGTGGTACTTCCATACATGTGTGTGCATGTACCCACACACATATACAAAATAATTTTTAAAAGAATCTTGTGGATGTGGAAGGACATATTCGCTCCACAAGGGCAAGATGCATTCGTTCCCATATTGCAAGTGAGGAAGACCTAGAAAAGTTAAATTTCATGACATTCTATGGAAAGCAGAAATGGACCACACGGCAGGGTCCTTCAGGTCCACGGGAGGCAGGCTGCCCTTCCCCAGCCCCAGGCTCCTCCACAACCTGACCAGCCTCCATTCTTGAGATAGGAATGTCACTTATCAGCACCGCTGTGATGCCCAGCACTGTGTGTTCTAGGCTGTTGGAAACGCCAAGACTACCCGCAATGACAACAGCAGTCGGTTTGGGAAGTACACAGAAATCAGCTTTGATGAGAGAAATCAGATCATCGGTGCCAATATGAGAACCTACCTCCTGGAGAAATCCAGAGTTGTCTTTCAGGTAAGGATAAAAGTATCATTGATGTCCCTTGTTTCCAGCTCTAAATACTGCTTATATGCGTAGACTCATTAGTCAACCGGGGAAGTCCACGACCTAAAAAGTCCAGTTTGACTGACTTTCCTTTCCCTTCTGCTTCTTTATCTGTTCTTTTGTTGCTTTGTTTTATTTTGTTTTTTGAGACAGGGTTTTTCCATGTAGCCCGAACTGTCCTGGAACTTGCTCTGTAGACCAGGCTGGCCTCAAATTCATAGAGATTCGCTTGCCTCTGCCTCCTGAATGCTGAGAGTTAAAGGAGTGAGAAGAGAAAAAAAAAATCTGAAGTTGGTACAAAGATGAGATCTCCTGAGTTGTAGAATTAAGAATAAAGGTTCTGTTTTTTAATCCGGGAGAAAAGAAAGCCTGTATAGTTTAAAAGTCAAATGTATCTTTCTGGAACACAAGCCGAAGCAGGCAGAGCTTACCAGCCTGGTTTTCCAGGCTGTTGGAAGAGAGAGGATTAAAGCTGATAAGTGGGGGCAGGGAGGGGAAAGCTTTTTCTGTGAATAAATGAAGAAGCTTCTTAAGCCAGAGCAACAGGAAGCCTTGAGCAGCAGTCCAATGACATCTCAGAAGTTTCTGCTCATAGACATCACGCCATTCCTTTGTGTGGGATATTTCCACTTAATTGTGTTTTCTGGGATGCCTGCCTGAAGATCATGTCCTGCCCCCAGTTCTTACTCAGTGACAAGGACAGTGAGCTGGCCATAGGAAGCCGTGTCCATCCCCAGGGAATCAGCCATCCAGACTGGCATCTAGGGGCCTCAAGTTGAAACCCTGGCATTTTTATTGGTTAAACGATTGTTGTCATCTGGGACCTTTTCTTTCTCTTGCAGTCAGAAAATGAACGGAATTACCACATCTTCTATCAGCTTTGTGCATGCGCACAACAGCCGGAATTTAAACATCTTAAACTAGGTATGTGGGGGGTGGCAGATGAAAGGGTTCTTACCTGAAAGTGCTTAAAAACTAAAAACTTTAAAAAGCCATTTTCTATAAAACACGTCATGTGGACTTTAGAGCTGAAAAGAATGCATGAAGAAAATCAGGTGGGCTGGGGCACCGTACATCGATAGTCCACACTCAGAAAGCAGAGGCAGGGGGATCACCATAAGTTCAAGACTAATCTGGTCTACATAGCAATTTATAGGCTACCTAGGACTACATAATAAAATATTGCCCCACCCAAAGAGCTGGGAATATATATATATATATATATATAATATTATTTTTTAATAATTTATTTTTATTTATTTTCATTGGTGTTTTACCTACATGTACATCTGTATCTGTGTGAGGGTGTCGGGTGCCCTGGAACTGGAGTTACAGACGGGTGTGAACTGCCATGTGGCTGCTGGGAATTGAACCTGGGTCCTCTGGAAGAGCAGCCAATATATCTCAGTCGAGTGCCTACTTAGCATGCATGAAGCCACAGGTTCAGTCCACTGCCCTGCAAACACCAGGCATGATGTACATGTATGTAAACCCAGGAGAGGTGGAAGCAGGAATGTTGGGAACTAAACCCACAGCTTTACACTCAGTCCTGCTTTTACACCCCTGCTTTGCTGTCAAATGTGGGGCCCTGGACAAGACCTGCTGATTCTCGGCTTCCGTTTCTATAAAATCCTTCTATAAATTCCGTTTCTATAAAAGTGTTGGGTAGTGCCCACTAAGTATGAGCTTCCTTTCTTGTCCCTTCCTTCTCCCCACCCCATCTTTATCCCTCTCTCAGACAGAATTTTTTTTTTCTTTTTTGATATAACTCAGGCTAACCTTGAACTTAGTTCTGGAAAGCTGAGAAAAAACACCATGCCTGACCTTTTCTTATTTCTGATAGCCATGTATGTCCAGATTTCTGAGACATGAGTAGGATTAATCGTCCTTTCTGTCCCAGGGAATGCTGAAGAGTTCAACTACACCAGAATGGGAGGTAACACTGTCATTGAAGGTGTAAATGACAGAGCTGACATGGCAGAGACGCAGAAGACCTTCACACTACTGGGTAAGCGGCCGTCATGCTAACCAAGGAAGAGCGCACTCTCAGGGCTTATAAGAGCGCGAGTGGGGAGCTGGAGAGATGGCTTAGTGGGTAAGAGCCCTTCCAGAGGACCCAGGCTTGATTCCCAGCCCCCAGTAGGCAGCTCAGAGTTCCAGTGCCAAGGAATCATACTTGTCTTCGGAACTCTGAGGGCACCAAGCACCCCAGAGTGGGCTTCCGTATGTGGAGGCCAGCACTCATAAATCAAATCCTCAAATAAAGAACATGAACAGAGGACACTGACTTAACTCTGTCAGGCGTCTGTGCTGCTTACAGGGCTAGATTGTACAGAGAAGCAAAGAACATTAATCTGCCACCTACAAGGGCTGCTAATGGCCAGGGCCATCACTGGACTGTGTGAGCTGTCAAATGCCCCAGCCAGTGGCTGGGATGGAATCTGCTTACTTCCTGCTGGTTACTTTTTCCTCGAATTGCCTGGGCACTGGCGTGTTGAACACACAGATATAAACTGTTGTTCCTATTTCGGCCATTCTGCTGCCCTTCCCTCCCCCTTTCCTGCAATGAATTGGATGTTGTTACAACCCTTGGTCTCTGTAAATAAGTCTATACCCCAGGCTCCAGGGTTAAGACCTAGCACACTCACTCTCTTGTGTCTGATATTAGAGTGCTTTTGTCTCAGGACATTTCCTGGTTTACTGAGATTTGTAATTTGTCACATACTGTGCTGGTGAAGTTGCACATTTTTGTCCCTGAAAGGCCTACTGGCCAAAAGATTTGGTTAAAGACCACAAAATGCCATCAGGGTGCTCCATACTCTGTGGCTTCCTCTGCTTTTCTTAGTCATTTATTTATCATTTGCCACATGAACCACCTGCAGGTTTTCAGGCTTACCTGTCATTCAACTCCTAGACTCAATGAGCTGAAATCTTTTATGTATTTGTGGCCTGGTATCTTTCATCTTTGAAACAGAGACCTTTTTTTTTTTTTTAATTTATTATTTGTGCCTTTCACATCATGCATCTAGATCCCATTCATCTACGTGTCCCGTCATGTCTGCCCTCTGCCCCTGCAGCCTCCCCCCACAAAATAAAATTTAAGAGACTAGAAAAGAGAGAGAGAGAGAGAGAGCTGGGCAGTGGAGGTGCACCCTTTAATCCCAGCACTTTGGAGACAGAGGCAGGTGAGTCTCTATGAGTTCAAGGTCAGCCTGGATGACAGCTAGTTCCAGGACAGCCAGGACACAAAAAAAGAGAGAAGGAGAAAAGAAACATCTCACTGTGGAAGCTATAGTACACAGTGAATCACACAGCACACCGTTTAGTTCATCCATCTTTCAAACATTCATTGCAAAGAGTCATTGGTCTGGTTTGAGGCCTCTGGTTTCTGCTATACCATCAAAACTGGGCCCTTACTTGGCTCCTCTTGGATTTCCTGTTGTTGCTCTGTGTCATGGAGATCCTGCGGCCTTGGATCTGTAGGACCAACCCCCTTACATGCTCCAGCAGATCATAGATAGGGTGAATGTTGGGGTGGGTCAACTCAGCCCTGGTTCTGGGCCTGGATAGCAAAGCAGAGGAGATTTGCAGGGGCTTGAGATTCTTTAGGAATTTGACCTTGATGATCTAGAACCCCAGGTTTCCTCCACAGGAGGCTTAGATGGCATCAGCTGCCCTTCTCTGGCCTCAGGACCAAGTGTTTTGCTGGGTAGCAGGTATGGGTGCTGGTTTCCATTCTGCTATCTAGCCAACATGGACCAGGGAACTTGGACAGGGCTGGGAAGGCCCCAGCATCTCCCCGTGTTCACAGATTGCCACGAACATGCATGGCTGCATCCTGATTAGCAACAGCCCATGTCACAGTTAGACACATGGTACTCCTAGCAGCTAGCTTAGTTTATTTTCAGCACCAGAAAATGTATTCCACATGCATCAGTCAAGATCCCAGAAGTATTATAAGGCAACGTCAAGTCGGGACCAGAGAGGGAGAGTTTATTTATGAAAGGACCAACACAGAGAATGTGTGTGAGGTCCAGGAAGCAGCAACCCAGGAAGAGTGGCAGAACTGTTCTTTGCTTCTACCTGTTCAGACTCAGTGTTGTTCTATGAGCCTGAAAGGAGACCCAGGTAAACTCAGTGCCACTCAGGTAAACTCAGTGCCAGGCCAGGGACAGAGACCTCTGTGAGGCAACACAGTCAAGCAGAAGCCACGCTGCACAGAAGAGCCCAGGAGGGCATGCGCAGAGCATCCTTCTCCAGCTCTGCCTTCTGCTCATCCTCCACAGAGCCTCAGTCTTCTCTCCCCTCCCTCTCCTGCTCCTCCTGCTGCTCTTCCTATTGGTCATTCTCCTCCTCCTGTTCCTTCTATGCCTCCTTTATCTCCTTCCAAAGCTCCCCCATTAAGCAGACCCAGCCAGAGACCCAAGGACACAAGAACCCATTGCTTTGATCCACAGTGGTTGGTCCTGTGGGAGCTGGGGGTAAACAGAATCCTTCCATCATCTCATCTTAAAAAGGATTCTGGGAGCTCGTGAACAAAGAGGAAAGAAAATCTTTAAAATTAAGTGTATAAACTAAACCAGAGCCTAGTCTGCTTAGAACCTGACTTAAAATCTCTGCTGAGATGGGAGATGGTTTTGTTTTTATTGTTGTTGTTTTGTTCTAGCTTTGTTGTTTTTCTTTGAAATGGGGTCTCAAGTAACCTGGAGCCTCAAACTTGCTAAGTAAGATAATCTTGAACTTCTAATCCCCCTGTCCCCACCTCCTGAATTACAAGAATGTCCCACTATACCTGATCTATGTGATGCTGGGAATCAAGTCCAGGGCCCCTGCATCCTCTACAAGGATGCTCCATTGCTGCAACATTCTTATAAAGGGAAGGAACTGTGAAAAGCTTGTCTCTAAGCCCATTTCACAGCCCTGCCCCATGACAAGCCCACGTCACAGCCCAGTCCCATGAAAAGCCCATTTCACAGCCCTGCCCCATGACAAGCACACTTCACACCCTTGTCCCAGCTCCTAGCACTGGAAATGGAGAGCCTTGGAAGAACCCAGGTGCTGTTTTATGGGCATAGAAGAATGGCAGTGCCCTGACTTGGGGAATTGTTTGCTTTTAGGTTTCAAGGAAGATTTTCAGATGGATGTTTTCAAGATCCTTGCTGCCATCCTGCATCTGGGTAACGTGCAGGTCACCACTGTAGGCAACGAGAGGTCTTCAGTCTGTGTAAGAGTCATGTTCACTTTGCCCTTCCTGGGTGTGAAGGTCAGTGGCACAGATCGTGGCTCACTGGCCTTCATGGATGAGCACCAGCCATGGTTGGACCTGCTGGGCAGACTGGTTTTGCAGGAACAAGGAAGAACACTTTCCAAGGGTTATCTTACTCCCTTGTCACGGTGCGCGTGTGTTTGTGTGTGTGTGTGTGTGTGTGTGTTGATATGTTTATGTGTTCTTTTATCCAATAACCATCTATGGAGGCCACCATGAGCCGGGGGTTATAAGCTCTAAGAAACAACATCAAACCAAACAAGAAGCCCTGACCTCAGATGTGATGTAGAGAGGAGGGAAGCCTACCATAGGCTGAGGGTGGGTAACCAGTTTCCCTCCTCCTTATGCTCTCCCATTCTCCTGGTGAGCAGGTGACCAGGATGGACTTTTCCCTTCCTCCACCACCTCTCACATTCACTGCCCCTTCTCCCACCGCCAGTGTCCAGACCTCACAGTTTGCCGATCCTCAGATGACTGGGATATTGGGAGAGCTGACTAAACTCCTGTAGAGTAAACATGGTTCCCACCCAACAAACATGGTCACAGTGAGCTCTGTCACACCAGGGTTACTATGTGCCATGGAGGCAGTACTTTAGAGAAGAAAGAATTCAGAGACTTAAAAAAAGGGGGGGGATTCGTTTATTCTTATTTTATGTGTATGAATGCTTTGCCTGTGTGTGTGTGTGTGTGTGTGTGTGTGTGTGTGTGTGTGTGTGTGTGTGTGTGTGTGTGCACCCTTCCATGCTTGGTGCTCCCAAAAGGCCATTAAGGGTGTCAGATCCCCTGGAACTAGTGTTGCAGACAGTTGTGAGTTGCTAGGTAGGTGCTGGGTCTCAGACCTGGATTCTCTCTCTGGAAGAGCCATCAGTTCTCTTAACCACTGAGCCTTCTCTCCAGCCCCAATTAAGCCCCTAGAAAAAGTTGTGTCACTTATAATTATGGGTCCTGGCTTTGGTACAACATACAACTTGTTTATCTCACTCAAGAGCTTAGAACATCAAACTTCCCTCCTAAGTCAGCGGGCTGCTGCCTCTGTATCCCCTACCCAGTAGCCCTCTAACTGAATCTTTCACTTCAGAGGTTTGGTCCCTTCTTAGACCAGGGCTCTGCCAATCCCTTCCCCAGAGAGGAGATTCAGGCAACACCAGAAGGAAGTGTTTGCTGTGCTGTGTGTCAGCAGTCAGAGGGGTGTGGGTGAGGAGCAAGGAGGAGGTAGCAGGACTGTTTGGTGTTTAGTTGGGTTTTTTGTGGTTCCCCCCCCTCCTCTTTCTGGGCATTTAAAGGGCAGTCACTGTGTGACATACAGCCTACTTTGGGAGAAAGGATGGTGTTCAGTCACATGGAATCACATTCCCTGGCCAAGTGACAAGAGCTGGAGGCAGTGCATGCTGGCTAAAGGCAAATAGGATTCCCTGGCCCCTGTGTGCAGGCCAGTAGGCCACCGTCATGTGTGGACTCAAGAGAAAAAAGTCACTTTATACATAGGAGTCTCCCACCAGCCCTGCTGTCGGCTGAGAAGCTAGCTAAGGCCAGGGACTCCCACCAGGTCTGTCTGGTGACAATATCTAGGCACCTTTCAGGGCGTGTCACTTAGGGGAACCCTGGCCACATTAGGTGGGGTAGGGTTGGTGCACAGCCTTATACTGAACACGGTGTGACTGGAGGAGTGAGGGGGCAGGTGTGTTACTGTGGGTGAGGCAGGGATGCTGGCTTCTATAGCCAGAGCAAAGGGTCCCAGAAAGATACAGCCAGGTCCACAGGCATCACTGCAGCAGTGGGAGTGTCTGCACAGCCTCTTGCTCTGCTCCAGGCCTACTGTCAATCACGAGGCATGGGTATCTCACACAGCTCCCTCTCTCCTGCACAGGAGGCCTTGGCTAGATGGGGGCAGTGTTAACACTGGGTGGCTCTGATGGGGCTTGCGTTTGTTTCTTGAAGGAGGATGATGGTCACCTGAAGGTGTTCTGTGAGCTCTTGGGCCTGGAGACTAGCAAAGTGGCTCAGTGGCTATGCAATAGAAAAATCGTGACTTCCTCAGAGACTGTGGTAAAGCCCATGACCAGGCCTCAGGCCATCAATGCCAGGGATGCACTGGCCAAAAAGATCTACGCTCACCTGTTCGACTTCATTGTAGAGAGAATCAACCAGGCACTGCACTTCTCAGGCAAGCAGCACACTTTTATTGGCGTTTTGGACATTTATGGGTAAGACTGTCTTCTATGTGCCTGCCTTTCCTCATTTGAATGTCAAACGCCCTGTTATTTTTAGGTTGCTTCTTTTCACCCGTTTTGCATGATTTAAGATGATTTTTACCCCCTGTGTTTCATGTAGAAATGTTAAGTACAGCTCCTGGGTTATAGTATCCCTTCTGTAGAGTGCATTAAATAAACGACAAACTAGGGCCAGGGAGCTTTCTCAGCGGGTGAACTGCTTGCTATATGAACACGCGCTCAGATCCCAACACCCACATAAAAGGCCAGACTCCGCAGAGCACAGGAGAGGCAGAGGAAGGCCAGCATAGCTGAACTGTTGGGTTCTGCGTTCAACTAAAGAACAGGCTGTGCACTACAGAGGAAGATACCTAGCATCAACTTCTGCCCTCCCTGTGTGCACATGTATGAGTACATACATACACATGTATGAGCATACATATACAATAAGTAATAACATCTAGCAACAGTTCCTGTGATAAGTGGCTTCTCAAGTCACCTGGAAGCACCCCACTTTAGAGACGGAATAACCAAGGCTTGGAAAAGTAAGCTGTTCACACTGGTCCTTTGGCAGGAGGCTGTGGTCTGCTTCCATCCCCTACAGGCTGGTGAGTTGTACAGCCCTGAAGTACCTTCCTGTTCCCCCAGGGAAATGCCAGGGCAGGCTAGCACCCTCCCAGTCTGCCTGGACTGCTGTCTCCTGCCCTCACACACCTACATTGCTGTCCCCTCCTAGGTGATAAGGGCTCTGGTTCACCCCACCCCTTCCTCATACAGAACAGTGCTTGGGCCTCTCTGGAATCTGGCTCATTCTTTTCTCTGCCCCCAGCCTGCTTTTCTGAATCCTGGGTCCAGCTCATGCTGAAGGTGCTTATGGGAAGCCGGGTAGAAGCTGGTAGGGAGGGACCCCAAGGAACTTTCTGGTTGTCAGCAACTGGCCTCTCGTGTCCCAGTTTCTGCCACTCTCCCAGGACCATATCTGGTTTCTTGATGGAGCGGTGAGAAGGTTTGTCCCATGAAAGCACTGTGGTTTCCACCAGCTGGGGGCTCTTCCCCACACAAAGGGGAGGGCCTGGGCCTGCACATTCCTGCTTCTGCCCATAAGAGAAAGAGCAGAGGGCAAAGGGACAAGGGGCAGTGCTTAGTCCTTGAGCTTTTCACCCAGGTAGAAAGACAGCTGTTCCCATACATGTTCCAAGTAAAATGTGACACTAAAGGGAGTTACTGTTTAATGTAGATCTTAAGTGACTACTCACGGCTGGCAATTAAAACATATCAATAGTTTGAAAATACTAATACACTACAGGGATAGGCTAGTAAATTATTTACCCTATCTTATCCCAAGAAACAATTTGAGTAACAATAAAAAAATTGAATAAAATTGGGAAAAAATTAATAGCCTGGTTTAAAATTCTTACATTGAGGTGGGAAGTGATTGTTATCTTGAACTTGCCTTTAAAAATCGCAGACATTTTATTTTAGGAGTATATTTCTTCGTATTTTTAAAGATTTTATTTTGGTAATTATATATATGTGCGTGTCTAGGAGTGGTTTGTGCATATGTGAGTTCTGATGCCCATAGAGTCCAGAAGAGGGCATTAGAGCCCGTGGCACAGAGTTGCAGGCACTTGTGAGCCACCCAATGTGGGTGGCAGGGACTGAACGCTGTTCCCTGCAAGAACAGTACAGTGTCACCTGCGGAGCCCTCTCCCTAGCCCCTTACTTTATACTTTTATCTAACAAATAAGCACTTGCCAGGCACTGTGTGATGGAAGGTCCTTGCCCTCTGTGACTTCATTTTACTGGTGAAGGAGGCAAGGAAAGGATTCGGGGTGACTCTTGTGAGAAGAATAAAGGTGTGTGTGTGTGTCTGTCTGTGTATCTGTCTGTCTGTGTATGTGTGTGTCTGTCTGTGTATCTGTCTGTCTATGTATCTGTGTGTCTGTGTATCTCTGTGTGTCTGTCTGTGTATCCGTGTGTCTATGTATGTGTGTGTCTGTCTGTGTATCTGTCTGTCTATGTATCTGTGTGTCTGTGTATCTCTGTGTGTCTGTCTGTGTATCCGTGTGTCTCTGTATATGTGTGTGTCTGTTTGTGTATCTGTGTGTGTCTATTGTGTGTGTCTGTCTGTCTATCTGTGTTGTGTCTGTGTGTATGTCTATGTGTGTGTCTATGTGTGTGTCTATGTATCTGTGTCTATGTGTGTGTCTGTATCTATGTGTATGTGTGTGTCTGTCTGTGTGTCTGTCTATGTGTGTGTGTGTGTGTCTGTGTGTGTGTCTGTCTGCCTATCTCTGTGTGTGTATGTGTGTGTGTTTGTGTGTGTCTGCGTGTGTGTCTATATGTGTGTGTGTGTGTGTGTCTTTGGTGTGTGTGTTGTGTGTGTGTGTGTGTGTGTGTGTGTGTGTGTGTGTGTGTCCTAGGGCCTCTCCTGCAGGACTATTGGGAGAGTCAGGTAGAAGTCCCTGAGGCACTTTGAGTCTTTTTTTTTTTTTAAGATTTATTGATTATGTATATACAGTGTTTTGCCTGCATCGTTACAGACTTCAGCTCATAATGCCTAAAGAGAATCATCATTTGACAGTCTGCTCTATTGTGAGAAACCCTGCTCTTGGCCCTGGCCTGAGGTCCCTCCAGGTCCAAGCCAGGCTCCACTTCAGGCACTCTGAAAATGATAGAGAGCCAGTACAGTGAGCTTCCAGTCACTCTGGACTGTCCAGGAACCTATGGTGGGGTTGGCAGTGACCCCGTAGGGCCAGAGCCATGGGGGACAATGCCTTGGGCATGGGGATGAGGATGGAGAATAGGGACTCAAGCTGCCTCTTGTGCTCTGACCCTCACTGTAATAAAGAAGTCACATTAGTCCTCCACCTGAGGCAGTTAGAGCAAAGGGAAGCAGGACGTGCAATGGCAGACCCCTCTTCAGGCTTCCACCCCTGCAGGGTGCTCCCTGAGCCAGGCAAAGGACTTAGTGCACCCTACAGCAAAGTGTACACTGCTGCCTCCTCTTGAGAATCAACTAATGTGAAACCGGGCCTGGCCTGGGTTCACACATGGCCACAGCTGGCAAGAGCTAAGTGAGACTGTTGCTTAAGACAATCCTGTTCATCACAGGACCCAGAGGGCTCCCTGCTGTGCAGTAACCAGCCTGTCCTGCTTTGCTGTCTCCTGCCTGGCTGCTCCAGGCTCTTGAGTTAACAACTCTAGTAACCCTGGAGACTGCTCTTAAAGCCTGAAAACAAGGCAGGGATGTGTGTGGCTTCCTGTTGGGCTGGAGTGACCTCTGAGGTTTGTTCCAGGAACTCTGACAGCCCGCCTTGGAAAGGCAGAATTGTCCTGTCTGTCTCCTCCATGGCTAGGGAGAAGGGAGAGATGTGTTCTCTTATTGAAAACTCAGGCGTCACTGCCAGTCAGGCTCAGTCTACTTACTCTGTTATTTCCCATTATGTAGAGCAAGGTCAGTAACGCTGACACCCGTGTTATATGGATTAGGTGATACGCCACATGTGACAGGCCTATTGTAATGCCTGGCTTGGGGAAGGTCAATGATGTACAGTCAGATTCCTTCCAGGGAACAACTGGGGGGGGGGGAGGGAGGGTAGGTCATCAACTAGCTGCTAGTTTAGTAGGAACCAGCCGCTTTGAAGTAGTTTAAACTTGCCAACAGCATAGCAAACCTCTTAAGCTATGGAATGGTTAAACTACTAAACTTTAATGAACATCTAGGCCCTGTGCTTGCTTTCATTTTAATGTGTTCAACTGTGTTTCAGTTTTGAAACCTTTGATGTCAACAGCTTTGAACAGTTCTGCATCAATTACGCTAATGAAAAGCTGCAGCATCAGTTTAACCTGGTAGGTGATGTTTTTTTTTTTGTCTTCCTGGGGCCAGCGAGGCACAGTGCTGGTTCCTGATTCAAGGATGCTTGTATGGATGAATGTTGATAGAGCTACACAGAGAGTTCCTGTGCCACTTTCTGGTTGTATCTTGGAACTGCATCCCAATCTTCAGCTTCTCTTTTGAGCCAACTTGTGATGTTTTCCTTCCCATCTGTCACTGGTTTCCTTCATCCTCCAGGAGGAGCCCGAGCCAGATCCCAGGGAAGCCTCCCTGACACCCTGAACTCTAGTATAGGTTTTGCACACTGACCACATAGCCAGCACACTCTGTGACTGGCTGTCCTGCCCTGGCTGGGCTGCCTCAGGCTAAGGAAGCTGGTTCTGTCCCCAGAGAGCAGCAGTGGCCCGCAGACACAGCGAAAAGGACTCAGAGAGCTGTGTTGGTGGTGACACATGGTAGCCCAGGCCTGATACACCAGTAGTGGAGAAGCCACTCAGGCTGGTGTTGGGGTATCCAGACCCATAGGAGAAGCTTGGTGACCCTGTCCCTGGGAAGGGGCGGCTACTGTTCCAGGATTTTCCTGATCACAAATCAGACCGCTATCTGCATCTATCAGGCTTGATCCTGCCCTTTATGTACTTACTCTCTTTGATGTTATTTAATTTCCGATTTGTCTCTGGGATCCCCAGCACGTCTTTAAACTTGAGCAAGAAGAATACATGAAGGAAGACATCCCTTGGACTCTGATAGACTTCTATGACAACCAACCTGTTATTGACCTGATTGAAGCAAAAATGGGCATTTTGGAGTTGTTGGATGAAGAATGCTTGGTAACTCTCACAATGACTGGTCTTCTTGGAGCCACATCTGTAAAGTTGGGATGTCTTACCCATTCGGTTGAATAGTAACTCTGAGATACTAATGTGGACCTGGAACCCTGGGGCCTCGGACCCTCCCACCCTTAGCATACTTACACCCTTCAGCGAATGGGGGAAAAACTGAGGACACAACACCCCTAGGTATGGTAGAGAAGGTTTATTATAGATAAGATGGAGAGAACAGACATCTGGGCATCTGGAAAGGTCCAGACTGAACTGAGCCATGGGAGGAGAGGTGGGGGGAGCAAGAGAGGAAAAGTAGGCAGAGGAGGACAAGAGAGGCTAAGAAGCCAAAAGGCCATGTAACCAAAATGGCTGGGTTTTATAGGGAAGAACAGATCAGGGAAGGGCAGTAAAATTCAGGAGCTGGAGGGGTTGAGGGTAATGGGCAGGGCATGCCAGCCAGGATGAACAGGTACTTGTGAGTAGGGACTGAGGGAGGCTGGTGGCCAGAGTCTGCTTTGACATGATAAATAGTTGCCCTTTGTCCTGAGCTTGAGACCTAACAGGGTCTCGTGCACAATCGGTAAGGTAACATCCAGCAGCAGATGGATATGCAGGTACACAGTGACTGTCTCCACCCTTGTTAACTGCTAACAACAGTGAGGGAGTTTCCTTCTTCCTGGTTCTTGTGAGTCACCGGAAGAGGGAGCGAAAAGTCAGCACCATCTGATTCCAGACAATCTCTAGGAGTTGTCTTGTTATTTTTGCCTTGAAGAGGAGCAACCTAAAGGTGGGCCAGGCCAGCAGTGTGCCCTCAAGAACGAATAATCCCCGGGAGAGTATGAATGGGCTTGAAACAGTAGCTCCTGACACTTGAGCAGACATTTCTCCCCCAAAGATTTATTTACTTAAAAATAATGATACAATATGTCAGGTCCAAACTGCATTCTGGCCTCCAGGCTCACTCAGTACCCGTGGCTCCTCCCAGCTCTCCCTCCACCCCCTACCCTAAACTCCAGCTCACGGGCTTCCCTTCCCCCCGGCTTCTCATTCCCATATAACCCGCCATGTTGGCCATGCGTTCTCGTGACCCTTCTCACTTGGTTTTTGATTTTCTTTATTTCTTCTCTCCCTCCTCCCTCTCTGCTCTCGTCTGCTGGCTGTGTTCAGTCTCCTGCTTTCTCTTCCTGCTCTGGGCTTCTCCACATGTCTTGGGCTGTTCTCTCCCTCAGATCTGCAGTTTAAAAATCTTCCCCTCAACCGAACCTGGGACCCATCATGTCTTCATTTTTATATACAATAGTGAGGACTTCTTGGTGCTTCCTTCCTGGAATTCTTGGTTCCATTGTCCATCCTGATCACTTTTCCATATACCACCTGTGTACCAGCTCTTGCAGGCATCACACCAGTGTTCTGGAATGTTCTAGTGGCAGGAGTATAGGAGCTGAGGTAGACCCCAAGTACTTGTGAGTACTGAAGTGTTTCCCAAGGTGACCTGGAAGTCACTGAGACACAAAGGGGGTATTGAATTCACTCTGTCTGGGTTGAGTTTAACCGGTAGTATTAAAACACCAGCATTAAAAACAGGGCTTTCCAGGAGCTTAGCCAGATCTTGGTTCCAGGAGACAGGAGACCAAATTTCCTCTGAGTTGGGGTAGAGAAGGGAAGACACACATCTGGTGCTGTCCTTCCCATCACTTGGAGTGGATCGGGCTCCCATCCCATCCCATCCTGGAACTGTGAGGCTTCTGTGAAAAGAATAGTAAAACACGGCCTATATCCTACATTATTCAAGTCATGATTTTCCTTCTAAAGGGACTGGCAGAGCCATTTAAATATTGTGATAAATATATCATATGTTGCCACAATTTTCTGTTCGGAATAAAAGTTAGCTATCTATAAAGATTAGGTCAAAGGCAGACTGATGCTTATAACTGCCCAGAGGAGGAAGGGCCTCTAGGTTGGGGGGTCCCTGAGGCAGCAGACAGACCACCTTGGTGCCCCCAAAGCCACCATCTTTGATCCCGCCTCCCGCCTCTTACTTGAGTTTGTCCGTGCCTTCTCTTCCAGTTGCCTCATGGAACCGATGAAAACTGGCTTCAGAAGCTATACAACAATTTCGTCAATAAGAACTCTTTATTTGAAAAGCCCAGAATGTCAAACACATCCTTCATCATCCAGCACTTCGCTGACAAGGTACAGTAAAGACCAGTGCGCCCTGTCCAGGACAGGACTTCTCTGGTGTGGTTGGATTCAAGTCCTGCTGAGGGGAACTGGGGAGAGAAGTCAGTTCAGTGCACACATGCCCGACAGCTTGAGGGCCTGAGTTCGATCCCCTGAGCCCTATGGAAGGAAGGGAGAGAGGGAGGGAGGGAGGGAGGGAGGGAGGGAGGGAGGGAGGGAGGAAGGAAGGAAGAAAGAAGGAAAGAAAGAAAGAAGAAAGAAAGAAAGAAAGAAAGAAAGAAAGAAAGAAAGAAAGAAAGAAAGGAAAAAGCAGGCATGGTTACACATATGTATAATCCCACCATCCCTGGGGAATTATGGATAGATGGATCCCTGGGGCTCAGAGGCACCTGAAAGAGTCCAGAGCAGTGAGTAAAAGAAGCAGACTGGACATGGCAGGACTAACTTTGAGAGAAGGGAGAACAGCGGGAGAGCGCAGTGGAGATAGCAAGAAAATAGCAAGAGAAAGAGTAGGGAGACAAGAGAAGGGAAGTAGAGACTAGCTGGAGCATGCCGGGGGGGTTTGGAGGAGGGACCAAGACGATAGCATGGGAGTTTGGAATGCATTACAAGTACTTGCAGGCAGAAACTGAAGGGGCCTGGAAGCTAGCATGAGCTTTGATAATCTGGTAGCCATTGTCACTTCTGCCAGAAGCAAGGGGAATTACTCCTTTTAGGGGACAGGAACATGTTTCATAAGTTCCTGAGGTATGCTGACTTTTATCTAACCACCAGAAACAAATCCTCCTGTAGTCTAGACTGAGCTCATTTCTGTATTCATGTACTGTCGGAGACGTTACAACACACACACACACACACACACACACACACACACACACTCACGCACGCACGCACGTGCACGGGGGCCTGGGAGTGTAGCTCAGTGGTAGAACACATGCCCAGTACATGTAAAGCCCTGGGTTTGATCCCATGTGCTACAAAGAAAAGAAATGAAGGGAAGAGATGAGCTTGTTCCTGATGCTGCAGGCACTGGCCCCTGGGGTGACTGGTCTTTCTCTGCACAGGTAGAATACCAATGTGAAGGCTTCCTGGAGAAGAACAGAGACACTGTCTATGACACGCTGGTTGAAATCCTCAGAGCAAGCAAGGTTGGCAGGGGCCCCGGGGGCACAGGCTGCTGCTCATTGTGTAACAGACACAAGGAAGGGTGGAGTTGGAGAGAGAGGAGTTACTGGGTACCAGCAGCTTGCAGCCGTTATTATTTTTTTTCATGGCTGAATAAAATTCCAGTGTATACATGTTCCACATTTACTTGCTTTGGCACTGGAGGTAAAGTACGTTTTAGTGTCAGGAAGCATTGTAGATCACATACATGCCGTCGGACATGTAAGTGACTGAAGGAGGGCAGCTGACACGGCTCGCTGGGAAAACAAACTTCACATTTGGCTCCTTCATTCACTGTGGGTTAGGCCCCATCCTCACTTCTGGGGACACGGCAGTGAACATGCCTGGTGAACAAGTCTTTCCAGGGCCACCTGTGTCCTAGAGGAAGCCATAAGCAAGCAGTGTGAGGTACCCATAGCACTGAAACAAAACCAAACACACTGCTGGGGAAATGTCACTCAGTAAAATGGCTGCATCGCAAGCATGAGGACTTAAGTCCGATCCTCCGCACCTGTAGTCCCAGCTCAGGGGAGGCAGACAGGCAAATCTCTGGAGCTTGCTGACCAGCCAGAGTAGCCAAGTTGGTAAGTTCCAGCTTCAGTGAGAGATCTTGCACCCAAATATAAGGCAAAGAATCTCTGAAGAACACACCCAACATCAACACAGACGCGCGCGCCACACACACACACACACACACACACACACACACACACACACACACAGACGCACACATACCAAAAAGTCAACCCAAGTGTGGCGATGGCAGAAGTGTGGCCTGGGGCAGTAGGTCCTAGAGTCCACTGATCTCTGTGCAAATGACCACTCAAACATTCCCATATACAACTCAGAAGATGGTATTTCACAGGTAGGTTTTCGTTTTATAGTACTGTGGTCTACATTTATTTTCATCTTCTGGGAGATGCAACCCACTGTTTAAAATGCTCCTGTCTTTTGACAATTTCCTAAGCAAGCCAGGGCAATTGCACTGATGATCATAAACAAACACTAATTAGAAAGGACCACATTCATCAGAGTGGGTCACAGACGAGTACTCAGGGTCGACATGGACTGCATCTCGTGACAGAATTAGATGACTTAATTTGCTGATTATTTACTGAGCCCCAAGCTTACCTCAGGTCCTGCTCAGAAGATGTCTCATAGCAGCAGTGGTTCTGTCTCCTGAGCTAACAAGTGGGGACTCCAGAGGCACAGGGGGGTGTAAGGGTCCTGCTTTGGAGGACGTTGTCCACTTTAAAAGAATGAATGGTGACAGAAGACCTGTGACACCACTGATAAACAGTAGAATATGGACGTCTCAAAGAGTAGCAAAGAAAGAGAAGAGAAGAGAGGCAGGACAAAGGCCAGCCTGGGCTATACTTTAGTAACAAGGTCTAGGCCAGCCTGGGCTATACTTTAGTAACAAGGTCTAGGCCAGCCTGGGCTATACTTTAGTAACAAGGTCTAGGTCAGTCTGGGCTATACTTTAGTAACAAGGTCTAGGCCAGCCTGGGCTATACTTTAGTAACAAGGTCTAGGCCAGCCTGGGCTATACTTTAGTAACAAGGTCTAGGTCAGTCTGGGCTATACTTTGGTAACAAGGTCTAGGCCAGCCTGGGCTATACTTTAGTAACAAGGTCTAGGTCAGCCTGGGCTATACTTTAGTAACAAGGTCTAGGCCAGCCTGGGCTATACTTTAGTAACAAGGTCTAGGCCAGCCTGGGCTATACTTTAGTAACAAGGTCTAGGTCAGCCTGGGCTATACTTTAGTAACAAGGTCTAAGTCAGTCTGGGCTATACTTTAGTAACAAGGTCTAGGTCAGCCTGGGCTATACTTTAGTAACAAGGTCTAGGTCAGTCTGGGCTATACTTTAGTAACAAGGTCTAGGCCAGCCTGGGCTATACTTTAGTAACAAGGTCTAGGTCAGTCTGGGCTATACTTTAGTAACAAGGTCTAGGCCAGCCTGGGCTATACTTTAGTAACAAGGTCTAGGCCAGCCTGGGCTATACTTTAGTAACAAGGTCTAGGTCAGTCTGGGCTATACTTTAGTAACAAGGTCTAGGCCAGCCTGGGCTATACTTTAGTAACAAGGTCTAGGTCAGTCTGGGCTATACTTTGGTAACAAGGTCTAGGCCAGCCTGGGCTATACTTTAGTAACAAGGTCTAGGTCAGTCTGGGCTATACTTTAGTAACAAGGTCTAGGCCAGCCTGGGCTATACTTTAGTAACAAGGTCTAGGCCAGCCTGGGCTATACTTTAGTAACAAGGTCTAGGTCAGTCTGGGCTATACTTTAGTAACAAGGTCTAGGCCAGCCTGGGCTATACTTTAGTAACAAGGTCTAGGCCAGCCTGGGCTATACTTTAGTAACAAGGTCTAGGTCAGCCTGGGCTATACTTTGGTAACAAGGTCTAGGCCAGCCTGGGCTATACTTTAGTAACAAGGTCTAGGTCAGCCTGGGCTATACTTTAGTAACAAGGTCTAGGCCAGCCTGGGCTATACTTTAGTAACAAGGTCTAGGCCAGCCTGGGCTATACTTTAGTAACAAGGTCTAGGTCAGCCTGGGCTATACTTTAGTAACAAGGTCTAGGTCAGTCTGGGCTACGTAGTGAGACTCTGCCTCAAAAAATAAAAAGGCCTAAGGATCTAGCTCAGTAAGTGCCTGCCATACAATAATGAGAACCCGAGTCTGAGCCCCAGCACCCATGTGAAAAAGCTGGGGACAGTGCTACACACATGTTCACACATATAAACACACACAACATACATAAACACATCCACCTATAAACATGGATTTGGGGTGTGCATTCAGCATTGTGAGCAGGGTGTGGCTGGAAGACACAGTCAGCCTTGATTCTGGAGCAGGGCTGGGATCTGCAGGGCGGAGTGAGTAGGCTGAGAAAAGAGTCTAGCTGAGCCAAGGGGCTTAGGAAGGGTAGTAGATGTCGCTTCTGCCGGCTAGAGCAGAGCATACATGCAGACAATTGCACAGCAGTCCTCTCTCTCGCAGTCCCAGGAAGGAAGCCATGGGTGTCACCATGCAGCTGTAGCTGTAGAGGTGGCTGGGGCTGTCACTCTGAGCCCTCTCATTTAGATGGCTGTGTTATGATGGTGAATTTGGTCTGTGCCAGGGAGGACTGTCAGTCAACACTTGGAGACCTTAAAACCCTGTTTGTACCTTCCAGTTTCATCTCTGCGCCACCTTTTTCCAAGAAAACCCTGTTCCGTCTTCTCCCTTTGGTGCAGCGATCACAGTTAAATCTGCAAAGCAAGTCATCAAGCCAAACAGCAAGCACTTCCGGACCACAGTCGGGAGCAAGGTACACAGGCGTGAGGTGGGAGGCAGGCCGCCAGTAGGGGCCGGCTCGAGGGAGACAGACATCTGTAGGACCCGTAGTTCAGACATGGCTGCAGACAACAGACCTCTACCGACCCATCCACTCCCACTTCCAATTCAACACATCCAATGCCTCTTCTCCGCCTGTGCATATTCATGTTCATTAGTTCTCTGCTGCAGGAGAATTGGTCAGGGTGTATGAGTGTGTATGTGAGGGGGGGATGCCTACACAGGTACTCACAGAGGCCAGAAAAGGGTGTTCAAGCTCCCGGAGCTAGAGTTACAGGCATCTGTGAACCGCCCAACGTGGATACTGCTAACAAAAATCCAGTCTTCCAGTAGGGCCCCCCACCTCCCCACCCCCCCCACCCGCCCCCCTTGCTCTTAACTGAGCCATCTCTCCTGCCCTAAGATTACCTCTGCCTACTGATCAGCTTTATTTGTCTTGATCTAAGCATTAAATTGTTGCAGAGTAACCTCTGAGCTCTGGCCCTCTTTCTAGTTCCGCAGCTCTCTGTACTTGCTCATGGAAACCCTCAATGCCACCACACCCCACTATGTTCGGTGCATCAAGCCAAATGATGGGAAGCTGCCCTTTGAGTAAGTATTCTTGTCCAGGAAACAAAAGCCCTGCAAACGCGGCATCCTACCATGGCCAAGGGCGAGTTCGGTTGAGCTGAGGGTTCCAGAGGGAGCCTCTGGAATGGCAAGGGGGGCTTGGCAGGAGGCAGCAAGATCAAGAAACTGGGATCTCACACCTCCATTTCATAAGCAGGAAGCAGAGAGCTCAAGCTGCAAATGGGCCAAGGCTATAAACTCTCAATGTAACCCCCTATACACACACACACACACACACACACACACACACCCTTGTGCTTGCTTCTACAAGGCTCCAGCTTGTAAAGATTCCGTGACCTTCCCAAGCAGGCTACAACGAGGGAGCAAGAGTTCTAAGACCCAAGTCTGTGGGAGGAGGCTTTTCACATTCAAATGACCTTGATTTTGGAGTTTGCTGAGATTCCTCATAATCTTTACGCTGTTTCTGAGTTCTTTAACGACTCAGCATGTCCTTATATATGTTAGCAGGACTTCTCTGGATGGTTAAACCACCTCAGCTCCAGGGCTGAGCAAAGGGGCTGAGTTTGAAATAATTGTCTCCAAGTGCAAGTTAGACACTCAGGACCCAAGCCCCTCTGCTTGTATAAGGGGCCATGTGTGCATGTGAAGGGCGCAGGGGGGGGGGGGGGCACGCATGCTGAAGTTCGTTAGAAGCACCCTGATATGTAGCTTGAGACATCAGATTTGGTCTCAGGGGCCCTGGGGTAAAAGCCCCTAACCAATGAATGTAAATCGTGAAGCCTTTTTAACCCACTGGAGCTAAAGGAGGGCTGTCAGTCAAGGTGCTAAGTGTGACTGTAGGGTACCAACAGTGTTAGGCCTGGGTCCTAAGCCACTGTAGGATGTTTTGTAAAGGACATTCCTCCATTAGATGGGCTCTGGAATGTTACCAACCATTCACCTCTTTTTACCTGATTGTCACTGGAAGTTCAATCCAGGTATTTCCCCCCACAAGGTGGCCTTTTTCCACTCACCTCCCTCAATTAAAGCTCCTTTCCACACTTACCTTCACCCCCAGCTTCTAGACAGTTTCACAGAGAGGCCGTTCCAGAATATTCTGTAGCTATTTCTGAAGATCTGCAGTGTGCCTGGCACTCTGTGTGAGCTGAGTGTGATGGGACAACAGGGCTGGACCCTGCTGTCCAGGATCCTGAAGTCCAGGCCTCCCTGCTACATATGTTCTGGGACATTCAGTGGCCATAAGGCCTGAACACACTGTAAAATTGCTTCAAGGTTTGACTCCAAACGAATCGTCCAGCAGCTGCGAGCCTGTGGTGTTTTAGAAACGATTCGCATCAGTGCCCAGAGCTACCCTTCCAGGTAGGTTGTTGAAGCCACCAGATGGGACCACACCATTAGCAGAAAGCTTATTAGGGGAATCAAACTGGTGTGTGTGTGTGTGTGTGTGTGTGTGTGTGTGTGTGTGTGTGTGTGTGTGTGTGTGTGAGTGTGTGTGTGTGTGGTATAGTTGTAGAACAGGACAGCTTTAGGGGTGCAGGTAGAAGAAAGGTACAGGGGAGGTGGGGTGTGGGTTTGTCTGGGAGCTAGATTGGGTCTAGCCTGAGGCTAGGGTGGGGATTTTGACCTGTTGCAGACTTGTTTGGGTTAAACAGGAACTGGATATACTGCCGGAGTTGGTTGGCTATAGGGGACAGATAAGGGAAGCCATGGCTTTTTCATGCCAAACAGAAATCCGCTTCACAAGATTTCTGAGGAAGGCTGTTTAGGTTTTTGTTTACTCAATAGCAGTCCTTCTGTTTACCCAATCAGAGTCCAGCCTGAGCTGGCATAGGCTGTCGTCTAAATGACATCCTAAGACACTGTCAGCAGCATTGCCATTTGGGGGTTCACTTTGGACCTAACAGTTGCCCTCATTCAAGTGTTTGTTGAGAACAGATGGTATAGTGGCAATATTGTTTACATGCTTTACATTTTGTAAGGTACATTATCCTGAGGGAAGGTCAGGGTGCAAATACCCATCTTTTGTAACTGCGACAAAATACCAGAGGAGACGAGGGAGGCAGCCTTATTTTGGCTCATGGTTTCAAAGGTTTTAGCCCATGGCCATTGGCTTTGCTTTTTCCTGGAACAGCATCACGCCGAGGGGCACATGTGGACCACAATGGCTCACTGTAGGCAGGGGATGGGGAGGGGGTGTCAGGGACAAAGCTACGCCCACAGTGAGCTGCTTCCAACTTAGCCCCATGTCCTTTCTGGTTTCCAGCCCCTCCAATAGACTCCATCCATGGGCTAATCCATTAATTAGGCCAGAACTTTCAAGATCCAATCTCTTTCAAGAGCCTTGCCTCTGAACATTTCACTAAGGACCTAGCCTTCCACATCTGAGCCTTTGGGAAGCATGTAATGTCTGAATTGTGACAAAGGTGTTGTGGGTGTCTCAGAAGCACCCCAGGCCCTCATCTCAGGTGCTGGTGATGGTCCCAGCTGCCTTGTCAAGACAGGAGCTGAGGAGAGACGGAGGGTCGGTTGCATTGGTTTATATAGAAGGTGTACATGCTGGGTGCTTTTGGCATTGGCACAGGGGAGGGTCACCAGAGCAGACTCTATCACCTCCCCCGTGGGTGGAGGCAATTCAGTCCACTGCATGAAGAACCTCCTTCCTGATACACTGGCCCATTGCTCTCTGATTTTGCAGATGGACATACCTCGAGTTCTACAGTCGCTATGGCATCCTTATGACCCAGCAGGAGCTGGCTCTCAGTGATAAGAAGGAGGTGTGCAAGGTGGCTTTGCACAGGCTCATCCAGGTTGGCCTCGCCTGCTGGGATCTTGGGCTCTTTCTAGCAATGTACCTCTCAAACTTGTCCCTTCATGTGCTAGTGAGACAGTAGCAGCCATGCATTCTCACTGCGGCAAGATCCCTAACCAGCAGACTTCTCCCTTAGGGATCTAAACCCTGGATTCCACTGCCATCCCCCTGCCTCGTTCTCCCATGATCCAATACCGTCCTCCATGGGCCTGGGTCATGGGACATGGTCAGATGCTAACCAAGCAGTGTGGCCATGTTGCTCAGCATGGACTGGGGTTATTGGAGACAGTGAAAAGAGATGGCAGGCTATGACAGCCAGGAAATGGTACAGGGACATAAAGATGGCAAGCTATGACGGCCAGGAAATGGGATAGGGACATGTATCCAAAACCAAGACACCTTGAAGGAGAAGATTCTAGATTGTGATTCTAGGTTTTCTGCCTTGTGCCAAAGCAGTAACAATGGCTTGAAAATCTTTTGACTCAGTGTCAAACCTAAGAGGCTTTATTTCTAACATATCTTTCTTCTCTTCCAGGATTCTAACCAATACCAGTTTGGTAGAACCAAAATTTTCTTCAGAGCAGGACAGGTGGCTTATTTAGAGAAACTCCGCTTGGATAAACTGAGGCAGGATTGCATTATGATTCAAAAGCATGTGCGAGGCTGGCTGCAGAGGAAGAAATTCCTCCGAGAGAGACATGCTGCCCTGACAATCCAGAAGTACTTCCGGGGTCAGCAGACAGTGAGGTAAGAGGATGTGTAAGATGACAGTGGGGGTCACACCAATTGCTTCCCAGGTCAACAGTGGGGGTGTGCTAGACCCACAGAGAGCAGCTAGATCATAGGACATTTGCTGCTGCTGTACCCAGGAAGGGACAGCTGAGGACAGGAGCCTTTCTCTTGCTCCTTGGACACAGGTGTGGGTAGGGGGTCCCCACCAGTGACCAAAAGCCTGGATATGAGAAGTGCCTGTTCTGTGTGCTACCTCTTCCCAGGCAGATGACTGTGGCTTGTTCTTGTTGTTTTTATGTGATCAGATATGAAAAATGATTGGTTTACTTACGTTTCTTGGCCATTCACAAATCCACCTCCTCCATGGCCTTATATGTTCTGAAGGGAAGAGCCTCTGTTTACATCCAGACCTTTAGGCCCATGTTAACAAACTTTCCCATACAGAGCCAGGTAATAACTATTTGAGGCTTTAGCAGTTCATGACCACTGATGCAACTTCTGTTGTTACAGCATGAAAACAGGCACAATAGTCTATTTTTTGCTGCTGTAAGAAAGGGCCTGAGGCTTGACACTTTATGAAGAAAATGGTTGTTCAGCTTACAGTTTGGGAATATGAATTGTTTTGGCCTCTGATAATGGCCTACCCACTGCTGTGACACTGTGTGTATGTGACAGGGAAAGTAGCCAGAAACAGCCACGTGGGAAAGGATCCAAGTTCACGGGGCTACCTCTATATAAAGCCACTCTCATTAAGTGTGGTGGTACATCCTGCCATCCCATCACTCAGGAGACTGAGTTCAGGGGAACGATGTGGGTTTGAGATCAGTCTAGGCTGCATTATGAGTACTAGGTCAGGCAAGATTTTATAGCAACTCCCTGTCTCTCCACAAATAAGTAAGGGCCAGAGAGATGGCATTTACTGCAAAGTTTGTACCCAAGCACCATGTGGAAATGGCTGGGCTTGTCCACACATGCCTGTAACCACGAAGACAGGATTGCTGGGGCTTGCTGGCCACCAGCCTGACTCCAGATTCAACAAGAGACCTTGTCTCATGGGAATATGACAGAGAGTGAAAGCAGGAATGTGGCATTCTCCTCTGATCTCCATGTGCACATGGGCACATACCTGTGCATGTACATCACACACTCACACATACAGACACACACACAATAAAACAAAATCTAAAATAAAAAGTAAAAAGGATTTTTTTTAAAAACTCACAAAAAAACCTACCCCCTTTGCTCTGACTCATATTGAGCCACTCAGAGGCCATGTCTCCAGTGACATTCCACCAGGCCACCCCTTACATCACAACCAGGGCTCTGTGGGGACACACTGAAGGCCAGCTCCGGCTACAGAAGCTGCTGTCAGCAGTGTGTGTAGAGCAGTCACAGGTGTGCCCACTGAGGCTTGATGGTCTCAGAAGATTTTGACCTCAGGTCATGGTCTGCCAGCTCCAGATCTGCAGCTCCCAACCCATCTCTGCATGACTGTACACATGAGCAAGCGAGGTTCCAGGGCCCTGACATCCTCATAGTCTGGATGTGGGCTGTGCACCTGTGTATGTGTGTACCTGTGGATTGCTTAACTGGCTGGGACAGACACTTGTGGGAGAGACCACTTGGTCCCTCTGTGCCAGAGTGACCCACACTAAGGTCAGGGTAACACGAAAAACAAAGACCCAGAGACTGATACTGGGGTTCAAGCTTCATGCTGCAGATCAGAGAAGCAAAGCAGCCAAGCCAATAGATCTTACCTCTACCCAGCTGAAATGGCAGTCCAGTCTCCACGAATCCTCAGAGGCAAAAGGCTCTCAGGTCTTTTCTCTGCCCAGCCAAATCCTCCTGCCATCACCTCCCTAGTGCTCAGATGAAAGGCCTGTGATCCCAGGTGCTGAGATCACCTTTTGGGAGCTGTTTCTTTTAGGACTGGATCGATTTCATGTGGTCATTGTGGCCTTGAACTAACAGAGATCCCTCTACCTCTTAATCCTGAATCCTGGGGTTAAAAGCATGTGCTTCTATGGTTAACTAGTATGGCTGCTTTGCTATTTTGATCTCCAGTGGCTTTAATAAATCATAAACAATATAGCACCACAGGTCAGGGTGAGCACAAAGGCCTGAAGTTGCAACGGGATGGACTGCTTAATGGTAGAGACATACAAACCTGAGAAGCCCCTCACTGAAAGGTGCTGCCCACACTCATGGTTCACAGTGAAGGCTGAGGCTCTGGCCACCTACTCACACTACCTCTCTTCACCCAAGGAAGGCCATCACTGCCACCGCTTTGAAGGAGGCCTGGGCAGCCATCATCCTCCAGAAGCATTGCCGAGGGTACCTGGTTCGAAACCTGTACCAGCTGATCCGAGTGGCCACCATCACCATCCAGGCCCACACCAGGGGCTTCCTGGCCAGGAGGCAGTACCGCAAGGTATGGATGGAGTGGACACAGACTGTTGTTCCCTCTTCAGTTCAGGGGTTCCAGTAAAAGAGGTACCCTCATTGCCCTGAGGGTTTGCCCAAGGGGTTGCTTCAGCAGTCTGGGATGATGTGCTCAGTGGGTCAGTGATTGTGGGAATGTCCTGAGTGTTCTCCGGGTGATGAAGGACCTGGAGAATGAGACAGGAGGTCTGGCTGACATTGCACAAAGCTCCTTCTCCAGTTGCTGCAGGAACACAAGGCTGTGATCCTTCAGAAATATGCAAGGGCGTGGCTGGCCCGGCGCAGGTTCCAGAGCATCCGCAGGTTTGTGCTCAACATCCAGCTGACTTACAGGGTCCAGCGTTTGCAGAAGAAGCTGGAGGACCAGGTTGGCATCTGTGTGTGTGTGTGTGTGTGTGTGTGTGTGTGTTTCCATATATGTAAATGTACATGTGTGTGTGAATGTTTGATCACTCTCTGCCTTATTCTTTTTGAAGCAAGGTCTGTCAATCAAACCTAAAACTCACTTGTATGGCCAGTGGTGCCTACTAGCTGTTTTTTCTTGGGCATCACTGTTTCTACCTTCCAAGGCTAGTTACAAGCACGCTACCATAACCACCTGACATTTTTGTGGATTCTGGGAACCCAAACTCTAGCACTTTGGCATGGGAGGCAAGCATTTTAATCTTGGAGCCACCTCCCCAGCCCTCTGCAACCTGCCTTTACCTGCCTTCTGTGAGTCTGTCCTGACCCACTGAGTGCACCAGCCATGTGCACCACCCCATGCCTCTATAAAGATACCCAACTTCCCTCTTTAGAAGTCCTTTTTCCCAAGAGTCCTATGCCAGGTCCACGGATGAAGATACAGCATATGATTTTTGAGGTAAACACAATTTAGCCTCTAGTATTAAAGTCGTTGCCGAATCCCAGGAGCAGATGAGCCACCCATGACAAGAGTCGCCAGCTCAGAAAGAATCCACCTCACTCTTTCTGTGGGAAGATGCTAATAAATGTCACTTGTGGTAAATGTGACCGTTGTAGACAGATGCCACGTTGTCATAAGAGGCATGAATGCAGCAGCTGCTCATCCCACGTTGTGGTGAGAGGCATGAATGCAGTGGCTGGTTTGCTCTGAACAGACCTTTGACCTCCGAGTCTTTCTCCAGGGCAGAGAGAACCACGGGCTGGTGGAGAAGCTAACCAGCCTGGCCGCTCTGCGGGCTGGCGACCTGGAAAGGGTTCAGAAGCTGGAAGCAGAGCTGGAAAGAGCAGCCAGCCACCGACACAGCTATGAAGAGAAGGGCAGGAGATACAGGGACACAGTGGAGGAGGTCAGAAGTGTACCACATGGGGGGGGAGTCCCCTGTCTCCCCAGGGGAGGCAAATGTTGCTCGCACTGCAATAAAGCAGGACTTCACAGCCCTGACAAAGGGAGCCCAGAGGCTGGACTCTGGGGAGAATCGTGTGCTTAGGGAAGGGATCAGATGCCCTCCCTGGCCACCTTTACAAGCACACACAAAGCCCAAGCAGCACTGCTGGCTGCTTCCTCCTTCTCTGTGTCACTTGTCCTCCTGCCTGGGCCCTGGAAGCCACCTGTCCCTGACCTGTGCTGCAGACCTGGGGCAGATTTTATCTCTGTGGTCCAGTGAGAAATCACAACATCCTAGATTCATGTCTTGACTTTGCTGTTGGCTAGTGTGCAGCTTGTCCAGGTCACTGACCCTCTGAACTGTAGCTTCCTCGTATTTAAAATAGAAATGACAAAAGGGGGCCAGAAAAGGACTTAAGGGTGAAGCTTTCGTGGAAAATAATTTAGCCAGTGCCCACCATGGGCCCCGCATAGGCATGAGCACGTGCATTCTAGAGTATTCTAACTGAATCTTTCATTATTGTCTGTTCTCCTGTGCCTTCCAAAGGCTTGAAGCTCCCACATTGGCAGCCATGAGCACCCAGAGGGCTTCCCTTTGCCCTCCCTGTGACCTAGAGCAAGGCCACCAGCATCAAGATGTCCACACTTCCAGCCCTGCAGGCCTCTCTCATCACTGCAGATCCTGCAGTCTGAAAATGTGAATCCAGTGTGTCTTGTGAACTAAGAAGTTATTACCGCAGTTAGTTAGTAAACTGCCCTGGGTACCCAGAGCTCAGGGGAGTTCTGAGACAGTCCTTGCACTTAGGCTCTTCTTCCAGGTGTCAGCTGTCAGTCACGGCTAGGGAGGCGGGTAGGTCTGTGTCTGCTTTAAGTCCCCTTGAGCCCCCATTCTGTGGCTGTGCAGGCTGTTAACTCTGGACATAGGCTGAGCAAGCATATGTGATTGAAGAGCCCAGGACTTGTCACAAGGGCCGGTGGCAGGGACTTCACCAAGGTCTCCTCGTGCCCCTTTCTTTCTCTAGAGATTGTCAAAGCTGCAGAAGCACAATGCGGAGCTGGTGTTGCAGAAAGAGCAAGCAGAGCTGACACTGCAAGAGAAGACGGAGGAGCTGAAAGGTACCAGCACTGGGCATCACTCAGCAGTACTGAGTGTACTGGGCACATCACACATCAAGGGAATAGGTGTATTTAAAAGATGCTCGCCCCACCCTGTCTGCGCCTCATAGACAGCAGCCCTGAGGTTTTACCCAAGGATGAGAATGTGAGTGTGTGGTGTGTATATGTGTGTGTGTACTGTGTTGTTTTTATGTGTGTGAGTGATAATAGTCTGTGTGGATGGAAGTTTCTGTCCCGCCCAGTCCCACAGCCATTTAGTCCCAAATAAACACAGAGAGGCTTATATTATTAATTATAAACTGCTTGGCCAATGGCTCAGACATCTTATCAGCTAGCTCGCTCTCAATTATTAATCCATTTTCATTAGTCTATGAATCTCCATGTGGTCTTGGCTTACCGGAGAATGCCTAGACGTCCTACCTTCCCAGTAGCTATGTGGTATCTCCCAGAATTCTCCTAGTCTGCTATATGTCCTGCCTGTTCATTGGCCAAAACAGCTTTATTTATCAACCAATAAGAGAAACATACATTCATGGCATACAAAAGGACGTCCCCACATATTCTGCTCAGCATGTGAACTAAAGGGTAGCAGACCTGGAGTGCAGGGCAGAGTGGAGGAACAGCCCAGGATGAAGAGGAAGTCGGTCAGTGCCTCTAAGTTAGGACAGAGCTGATGGGGTTCCAGCAAGAAGGTGCACCCTGACTGTGGTCCAGGCCCTGGAACCCACTGAGTCCGTGAGAAGCAGAGAGGTCAAGGAGTAAGCTGGAGCCTGAGCAAGGAGGGATCACCACACACACACACACACACACACACACACACACACACACACACACACACACACACACACACACACACACACACACACACACACTTTTTATTACACTACTCCTGAGCGGTTGTTTTGGGGGGTTTCTAACTATGTGAAGGTTGCCGCAAGAATACTTACGTTCTAACAAGAGTAGATGGAAAATTGCCTCTTTGGTGCCAGAGGCACATTTGGGTGGATAAGTTTAATGGAGTGGTTACTTTGAAGCCCCCTCACCTATGTATCTAGTTTAGGAAGGGCATGCACCCTCACCTTGAGACCCAGATGAATGAGCCCTCCACGGTGAGTCTGAAGCGTGAGACAATGAAGACACCACCGTCTTGGCAGATTTGTCTCAAAGACTGTTCTCTGTCCACAGAAAAAATGGACAAGCTCACCAGGCAGCTCTTCGATGACGTGCAAAAAGAGGAACAGCAAAGGCTGTAAGAGACCCTTGCCTCAAAGCCACCACCTCCCTCGCTCAGCTGCCCCTTCCCTTCCCTTTCTGTCTCCTATCCTCTCCCTCCCTTTTACTTCCCTTACTTTCTTTCTGACATGGTCTCAGGTATCACTAGCTGGCCTTGAACCTCCTCCATTAGCCAAGGATGTCCTTGAACCTCTGGTCCTCCTGCTTCTCCTTCCCTGGTGCTGGGATTACAGCTGTGCACCCCCACTACTGATGTATGCATTGCTGGGAATTTCAGGCCTTGTGCCTGCTAAACAAGCCCTCCATCTCAATGGGGCGGCATCCCCATCTGCTCTCTGCTATTTTCTGTTCTGCTTCTTAGCCCACAGCTAGCATAATCCAGATCCAGGCAGGCAGAGTGTGGATATTTTTTAAGAAGTGGGGATTTTAGTCTTGAGGGCCCAGCTCTCCGGTGATACCCATGCTCTGGAGTTTCCACACTCTTCCTGCTAATGGACCCTCACTGGTCCCCATGACCTCGGGTTGGACCAGCCCTCTTCCTATCTCAATTATAAACCATCTGCTAACTCCCAGGGATTCCAGTCTGGGATCCCCTCCTCTGAAGGAGTCAGTGGTTTATAGATGGAGTTGATGGGGGAAATGTGGAATATTCTTGACATGTTCCTTGGGAGACAAACTCTCAGGGCAGCTGGGATGATGAGGTTCCACTTGCCCGATAAGTTAGCAGAAAAACCGTGGCCGAGGTAAGGAGATGGGTAAGGAGACTTCAAAGGGCCTAGGAGCCAGCTGCGCAGGCCACCCTAAGCTCCCTGCTGTCCTGCCTGGGAGAGGCTGTGCAGGCCAGAGAAGTGAGAAAAATTGTGTCTGTATTAGCCCTCCTTGCCCCTCCATTTGGCCTCTTGTCATCTACCTGAGTATGCTTGGCCCCTGTCACAATCCTCAGAGGCACAAACTATTAGCAGACCCAACCGGTTCAAGCTGCAGGTCTAAGGTTTGTTGTTCCTCAGACGCAAGGGTTTTTATGGCCTCTTGAGAATACTGTAATGGGTTTGTTTGTTTGTTTGTTTGTTTTTTTGAGTAGGGGATGTTGCAAAGTTTACAGGTTTATTAATGTCTTTAAAAGAGGATGAAACAAAAATCTTTGTGGAGCATCGCTCTTCCACAGAGTCTCTTCCTGGGTGCTATTACAGCAAATCAATCAGTTCTGGGTTGGCATTCTGGTAGTATGAAGCTATGGGTGTGAGGCTCTGGTGTGAGGCTGTGGTGTGAGGCTGTGGTGTGAGGCTCTGGTGTGAGGCTCTGGTGTGAGGCTCTGGTGTGAGGCTGTGGTGTGAGGCTGTGGTATGAAGCTGTAGTGTGAGGCTGTGGTGTGAGGCTCTGGTGTGAGGCTGTGGTGTGAGGCTGTGGTGTGAGGCTGTGGTGTGAGGCTGTGGTGTGAGACTGTGGTGTGAGGCTCTGGTGTGAGGCTGTGGTGTGAGGCTGTGGTGTGAGGCTGTGGTGTGAGGCTGTGGTGTGAGGCTCTGGTGTGAGGCTCTGGTGTGAGGCTGTGGTGTGAAGCTGTGGTGTGAGGTTCTGGGTCGGCATCCTAGCAGTGAGGGCTGCAGGAAGCTCACAGAGCTCCTGGGACTTCCTCAGTCCTGACTGGACCCTGTGAGCTAGACAAAATTGGTCTAGGTCACATGACTTCTTTTTGTTGTTTTCTTAGTTCATTTTCACCTGGTAAATTCATTAATCCTTTCACAATTGAGTTTCCACACACTTTGAGATACCTGGCTTTGCTGAAATATATCCTAAAATTCTTAAAATGTGGCTGCGCAGATGGCTCAGTAGTTGAGAGTACTTGCTGAACAACCAGAGTTTGAAGCACAACATTCATTCATATAGGTTGGGTGTCCCAAGACTCTTGCATCTTCAACCCTGACAGGTGTGATGCCCTCTTCTGGCCTCCATGTGCAAAGGAGCAAACATCAGGGTACACACATGTGCATACAATCACAGACATGCAGACACCTGCTTACACACAACACACATACACACACACACACACACACTAAATAAATAATTTTCAAATTTCTTGGAAGGTGAGACCCGTTCTGCTTAAGTTCCTTACTTGAGAAACTTGGGGCCCGAAGTTTTTCACTGACACAGACTTGACCAAGAGAGCGTCCCTCCCCCCACAGCCCAAATCCTAAATATTTCAAAGACAGAACCCTTTCATTAGCACTGGTGGTGTGGTTTTGGATTTTAGCATTTCTCGTTTAGTTTTGGGGGATTTGGGAAGCTCAGCCCATATATGTTGAGGACTAAATAAGACCCTTGAAGGGTTGTGAGAACTTGAATGAGCTAGAACTTGACAGAATCTGCCAGGTCTGTGCTGAGGGATGCGTTCCCCAGCCAGGGGACAGCGTGGAATCCAGGTATGGCTTTGAGATCTCAGTGCCCCAGGGCCCAATGTGACTTGAAGTTCAGCCTCTCTGTCCCATGCTCTGTGCTCTCTGCGGTCTTCAGAGAGTTGCTCACACCAGGAGGTCTAAGGTATGGGTTTCAGACTAAGAACGGGGAACAGCCTGCTGCAAACAGGGCCATAGGCTACTGCGATGTTTGCAGAGGATCTTGGTGAGCCTGTCTCCTCCTTTGGCAAGGGGGCATCCATCCCCTCTCTATGTTTTCAGCATTTTGTTCAAAGACTATAAAAACAAACCTAAGTTTTCCTTTTCTTCTTTTGCTGTCTAGGCTTCTTGAAAAAAGCTTTGAGCTAAAAACGCAAGCCTATGAGAAGCAGATAGAATCTCTGAGAGAAGAAATTAAAGCCCTCAAGGACGAGAGGATGCAGCTCCATCATGAGCTGGAGGAGGAACGGGTCACCTCTGACAGCCTGAAGGGGGAGGTGGCTCGCCTGAGCAAGCAGGCAAAGGTGGGTGAGCTGGCTTCCAGATCCTCCCGTGATGCCTTTGATCTGCACAAAGATAGCATAAAGGTCTCAGATTTGGGGTTCAAGAGGAACCCCACAAGGGCTGTCCTTTTTGGGAAGGTATTTATGAAGGCCATAGACAGCATGGTAGGGCTGTGAAGGGTGTTTATATGAGGCATTGTGTGTGTGTTGGGGTTGGGTACCATTTTACGGATTCAGGCAGAATGAGGGGGTTCCATGCTATGTAGTTGAGGAGTAGCCAGTACTGTACGCTTATAGACAGGTTATCTCAGATTCCTGGGTGGCAGGGGCAGCAATGGCCTGGCCCTTTAGCTAAGTAAGGTGCATCCATCATACAGGAGGTACCACCTGTAGCCTCTGCTTGCTTAGGGTACCTGGGAATATCCTTGGGGGAAGTGAGAATCAGAGTCACAGAGACAGTGGATTGCTTGCTGGCTGCTCTTCTATAGCAGCTGAGAATGTGAAAAAGAAAAGGGCTGATGCAGGTTGAGTGTGGCCCTGGCAGCTGCTAGTCCAGTCATTGCGTCTCTGTGTTCCCAAGACATCAGACAAATGGAACAGCCATACAGACTGAAGGCACACAGTACTCAAGTGCTCCGTTCCCCAAGTCCCGGCCTCTGGGCTGTCTGAAACTGTATTTCATATTTGAAAAGCCAGCTTCTAACACTTTCATTTTATAATCATACAGTTTTTTTTAAATAGACTGATTAAAAGAATACTCCCAATTTAAATTATAAATGAGCCCTTGTCATGTATCATGTTATAAACTTATGAAAACCACCTGTCCTGAAGTGACATTGTTATCATCTCCCACTTATCAAAAAATTCACACACGTAAGAGTCCTGGCTTGAGAATGCAGCCCAGGGTGTAGTGTCCCACTCCTGTAATCCAGCACTGGGGAGATGGTGGCAGGGGGATTAGGAAGAAGCTCAAGCTATCATCAGCTACATAAGGAGGTAGCGGTCAGACTAGACCCTGTCTCAAGGCCCTATCTCAAGAAATCCATCCCAGCCGGGCAGTGTTGGCACACACCATTAATCCCAGCTCTCGGGAGGCAGAAGGAGGTAGATCTCCGTGAGTTCAAGACCAGCCTGGTCTGTAAGAGCTAGTTCTAGGACAGGATCTAAAGCTACACAGAGAAGCCCTGTCTCAAACAAACAAAAAAAAAAAAAAAAAATGAAATCCATTCCAGAGTGGTAAATACAGTTAATAACAGAGTATTGCTCATTTTAAAATCAAGAGAATAAATTTTAGTATTCTGAATGGCAAAAAAAATGGCAGATGTTTGAGAGAGCTATGTATTAGTTGTCTTAATTTTCCACATTACATTAATAAATAACCTTATTTTGTCACCCATATATATAGTCTTACCTTGTAGATCTGTAATAAAAGTTTAAAAATGAAATTTACAATCTAAGATAGAAAAATCACATAGAAGAATATTTTAATTACTTAACCAAACATTCAAATACTGATGTTTGTCTATATTTCCATAAAAATACATAAACATCATAGACATTTAATAAAAATCTCTTGAGAGAAATAAAATTTAAAAACAACAATAAACCATATGTTATGATCCTTACTAGAATTTGTAACTATATGCATCCTTGTAGTCTTGAGGATTTGTTCATTTCAAAATAAATTCTCAGCCAGTCACCCTGGCTGGCCCTGAACTCAGAATCTCCTGTCGAGTGCTAATGGCAGTGTTATCTGGTCACTCAGTGCAGAGTATTATTGCTTTAGAATGCAGGCGTCTGGTGTGTGCATAGTACAGGAAGAACACACTTGCTCTACAGGGGATAAACTTACAGCCGTGCCCATTTCATTGTGAAATCAGAAAGCTGTCAGGCATCCTCTAAACATGGAAAACACGTTAGAGAGCTCTGCAGATGTTCTATGTGGCCGTGGGACAGCCGTGTGTACGCTATAAGACCGTCTCTCGTCAGAACTATCAGTCTTTGTGCCTCTGGGTTTCCCAGGAAAGCTGTCTTTTCATATCGGTACTTTGTGTTAACCGGTCAGTGTTCTACTGCTCTCCTTGTCCAGCTGTTGTTTAATGTGGGGGACTTGGGGAAACTGGATCACATGATCATATTCCTTTGACTTCTCCATTCTGGGAAGTGGATTCTGTGTCTGATGGGTGTCATACCAACTGGCTAGTTTTTCTTTTCTTTTTTAATGATTTATTAATTGTTATTTTATGTGCATTGGTGTTCTTTTTTGAGGCGTCAGATCCCCTGGAACCAGAGTTACAGATAGTTGTGAGCTGCCATTTGGGTGCTGGGAATTAAACTCAGGTCCTTTGGAAGAGTACCCAGTGCTCTTAACCTCTGAGCCATCTTTCCAGGCTAATCTTACATTGGAGGAATTGTGAGCCTGCACTTGGAATGAGATGCCAGTAGATGTCACTCACTTCTGATGCATTGAGAGGTCTCGCTTACAAAGATCTTAACCATCATTATCAAGCTCTGTGTCACATGCAGTCTGGAGATTGCAAGCAAATGCAAACATTGCCTGAATTATGTAAAGAATCACAAAGGAAATCAAGGCTTCAGATTGGACAGTCTTAGCCTCCCACATATTTGATCCTGAAAGTGTCATTTAACCTTCAATTCAGTGTTGATTCATTTCTAGCCAAAGAGGGCTCAGCTTCTTCTGCCTATCTCAGAGTCTGGTAGGATGCGATTAGGAGTCTAGGTCGAGCACGCGAAGTTTGATTTCCTTCCTCTGTGGGGCCTATCAGTACACAGAGTGTCCAAATGTGCTAAAAGGACTTTTCACCTCTGCTATCCCTGAGACTGTTTCTATCTGTCTTAGCTACAAAAATACCCACATACCCATAGTCTTTCTTGCAGGGTGACAACAGTGGGTGTAGCCTGTTGACCAGCATAGATGTTTGTAGAAAACTGTCCTCAAGTGGCCCTCCCAGGGTGCCTAGCCTCCCCTGCTTCTGCAGTTGCCCCTCCTCTCAGCCTAGCTGAAGACAAAAGCTTCCAAGCAAGGCTGTACCTTTGTCCCACCCCACCCCACCACACCCTCTTCTGGTTTACTGCCCACTGAAAGATGGTTTTAACACCCGTTTCACCTCAGCTTGCCCCCACCCCTACCCCTCTCCTGGCACACTTGTAATTGTTTCCTTCCCTTTAAAATAGGGAAGCTAATTTTTGCAACCAAGTAGATGTGGGAAACCGCAGTATTTTGAGCAGTTGAGCTGCTTCAGGGCAAGCTGTGAAGCCGTGAGAGCTGGATAAGATTCTAGCTAGGAAAGTGCATGGCGGCCGCTGGGCTCCACATGCTCTGTGTATGCCCTTGTCTGGTGGAAAGTGTAATGGCTGTTTTCTCTACACTTTCCATGATTTAGACCATCTCTGAATTTGAGAAGGAGATAGAGCTGCTGCAGGCCCAGAAGATAGATGTGGAAAAACATGTACAATCACAGAAACGAGAGATGAGAGGTACTGGGGCATGGGCTGGTTAGTGGGGAGGGGAGAGGCAGAGGGGCATGGGCTGGTTAGTGGGGAGGGGAGAGGTAGAGGGATATGGGCTGGTTAGTGGGTAGGGGAGAGGTAGAGGGGCATGGGCTGGTTAGTGGGGAGGGGAGAGGTAGAGGGGCATGGGCTGGTTAGTGGGGAGGGGAGAGGTAGAGGGGCATGGGCTGGTTGGTGGGGAGGGGAGAGGTAGAGGGGCATGGGCTCATTAGTGGGGAGGGGAGAGATACCAGGGACACCACTAGTTAGTGAGCAGTCTAGACAGCTTGCTGGTTGGATACCGGAAAGGGTGGTTAGTGAGCTCGTAGCAGCTGTTTGGTTATTCAGCTGCAGACTAGGAGTCGCCCTGGAGAGGCCTCGAGGAAGAAAGTCATGCTCCAGTTCGACTTCTGCTGCTCTCCCTTTCCTTCCAGAACGTATGTCAGAGGTCACCAAACAGCTTCTGGAGAGCTATGACATTGAAGATGTTAGAAGCAGGTAATCAATCTTACATGATCAGACATTTACAAACAGAAAATAAACCATAAAGGTGGGCTTAACAAGTGTTAGCGTGAGAGTTTGATCCCTAGAACCTATGCCTTCCTTTAAAAAGGAAAAAACAAAAAACAAAACAAAACAAACAAACAAAACAACCCCAGCTAAGCATGGCATTACACGCTAGTGACCCACCACTGGGGCAGTAGAGACAGAAGGATCTGTGGGCTTACTGACCAGCTAGTCTAATCCATGAGCTCCAGACAGTGAAAATTCCTGCCTCAAAAAAAAAAGGGGGAGGAGGGAGGTTGTAAGTTGAAGGGACAGATGGTTCAGTGGTTAAGGGCACTTGCTGCTTCTGCAGAAGACCAGGGATCATTTCCTAGCCCCATGTCAGATGACTCACAACCACCTGTAACTCCAGCTCCAATGGGGGATATGATGCCCTCTTCTGGCCTCTGCCAGTATGCACACACACACACACACACACACACACACACACACAGCACGCACGCACACACGCACACACGCACGCACGCACACGCACACACACGCACGATCTCGAGCATGCACACATACATACACATGCACACACATACACACAGAATCTTTTAAAAAGCAAGATGCACGGTACTGTAGGAAAGACACGCACAAACCATGTCAAACATGAGCAAGGCTAGACCTTTGTGCCTTATTTGTTTCATCCCCAGGCTCTCTGTGGAAGATCTGGAACACTTAAATGAAGATGGAGAACTTTGGTTTGCCTATGAAGGACTAAAGAAAGCAACTCGGTAGATGTTCCCTTGGGGTTCTGGCTTTTTGTTGTTGTTTGTTTTTTTAGATACTATACAATGTCAGGAAGTTTATCTTAACTAGATTTGACATGTGAAGTAAATTCCTAGGGTAAAATTATCTAATGACACCTAGAAAGATTTCTCTAAGAACTCAGCCATTTGGCTAGTGAGGAGACCTAGTGATAACACCTATAATCTGTTTGCTAGAAACTGGTTACAGGGCTGGGGATGTAGCTCAGTTAGAAAAGTGCTTACCTTGCATGCATAAAATTCTTGTTTCCATTCCTCAAACTGAGTAATGGACGTGGTGGGACTCACTTATAAACCTAGCATTTGGAAATCAAGAAGATGAGGAAATCCAACGTCATTGCTACTACTGAAGAAGTTTGGGACTAGCCTGGGCTAGAGATCCTATCTTAAAAAGCAAACAGAATATGTACTGGAGAGATGGCTTGGCAGTTAAGAACATTGACTGCTCTTACAAAGGACCAAGGTCCATTAGATTCCCAGCACCTACATGGCAGCTCACAACCATCTATAACTCCAGTCCCAGGAAATCTGATCTCTTCTGCCCTCCACAGGCAATGAACACACATGGCATACATGCACACGTACATGCAGGCAAACACACATATAAAATAAAAATGCATGAATATTTTAAAAGGGAAAACAAAGTCCCATTATGTAAGCAACCACTGTGGTATGACTGAACTGAATACGTGTCTGCATTTCTTTATATGAACTTCGTTGTCTTATAGAAGTTTCGGGTCCACATCAAACTGAGTTGAAAATAGACTTCTCACTGAGCGAGATGGTACACGCCTTTAATCTGAGCATTAAGGAGGCAGAGGCAGTTGGATCTCTTTGCGTTCAAGACCGACCTGGTCTAGATATGGAATTCCAGGATAACCAGGGCTATATAGTAAGACCTGAGAAATAGAGAGAGAGAGAGAGAGAGAGAGAGAGAGAGAGAGAGAGAGAGAGAGAGAGAGAGAGAGCAGCCTCCCCACTGCCACTGGCTCATATGACAGTGTGTGGTGACACAGCCCCCTGCAATCCTCCCAAAGGCTCACGTTAAGGACTTGTCTTGTACACTCAGGGTCATCACAGGTGTGTAGGACACATCATTACAACTGTGTCATGCAGAGCAGAGGTTTTTAAACTATTAACTGTACAACCATAACTGAATTGCTTCTAAAGTGGAATGCCTTTGTCATTAACTGCATGCTAACCACACACGCTGTTCTGTGACATTGGCAGGGTCCTTTGATTTCATTTCCTAGTTCCCTCCCCCATCTCTGTGACTGCTTTGTCAGCTTAAGTCCCGAGGGTGAAATGCTGACCCTGGTTTTCTCAGTTACAACACGATGACCCCTCTGTGGTCAGCCCAGCAACACGGACAACATGAGCTCCTTCCTCTCCCTTCCTTTAACAGTGTTCTGGAGAGCCATTTCCAGTCTCAGAAGGATTGCTACGAAAAAGAGATTGAAGGCCTGAACTTCAAAGTAGTGCACCTGAGCCAAGAAATCAACCACCTGCAGAAACTGTTCAGAGAAGAGACGGGCATCAATGAAAGTATCCGTCACGAAGTCACCAGGCTGACATCAGAAAACATGGTAGGCCTTGCCACAGATCTACACACACACACACACACACACACACACACACACACACAGTACTTTTAAGATACACACAGACAAACACACATACGTATATACTGTGCAACACTTTCAAGATAAACACACACACACACACACATGAGTATTTTTAAGATACACACAGACAAACACACATATGTATATACCACGCAACACTTTCAAGATAAACACACACACACACACACACACACACACACACACACACACACTTTCTTATCCCATTTTTGTGAGTTGATGGGTCTTCTCAAAGCTCGTTAACGGTCCTTTGTCCACCGTCCTTCCTTTTCTCTGCGGTCACCCCATGCTGGCTTGTGCCCCTCAGCAACTTGTGGTGATGCTGGCTGCTCCCCTGCCTCTGGGATTCCAAAGAATCAAACCCCAACCAGGCTCCTTCCACCTCACTAGCTGATGCGTCTTTGCTTCTTTCCTCTTCCTCTGGGCAGACGCCTTGGGAGGCTCAGGGTGACTTCCCAGGGAGCACACAGGATCTGTTAGGGGGTCTTCCTACGCTTGTTCATCCCTAGGATAAACTTTAGTGAGGAACTGACAGTGAGATTCGCTAAGAGGTACTCTGAACTTCAGAGGCCTGGGTGTCCGTATAAACTTAGAGAACAGAACAACTGTTTTTCCCTGGCTTTGGGTGAAGGGATGGGCATGGGGAAGATGCACAGCAAAGGGAAGGGCTTATGGAGAGTCCTGGACAATTCAAGCCGAAGGTGAGATGGCATTGCTAGGCATGGGCACAGTTCAGCATGCGGCAACCTTCCCTCCCCAGGACAGCCATGTGAGAACTGCTGCCTGAGCAGGCTGGGATTTCTGGAGACTGCTGTATAGGTCTTCAGATGAAGGGGTAATGTCATCAAATCCCAGTGCCTCGGCTGGCCTTTTTACACAGCCGTGTGTTCCACAAGCTGAGCAAAGAGTGTGTAAAGTCCACGCTCGAGCTCTGGATATTCTAATAGTTATTGCTCTCCTCTGAAGATGATCCCAGACTTCAAGCAGCAGATTGCAGAGCTGGAGAGGCAGAAGCAGGATCTTGAATCCCGCCTGAAAGAACAGACAGAGAAGATGGAAGGTGACTGAATCACCCCTAGGTCTACCCTTAGAGACTCCAGCAACTGGGAAACGCACGGGAAGCCCGGGCATTGGGGGCAGTAAGCTGTGGTCTCCGGGGCCAGGCAGGAAGCACAGGGGTAAGAGTGAACTGCATGGAGGGCAAGAATGGGTTCAGCATTAAAGGGCAGCTTCCTTCAAGTTCCATGGGTGTCTGGCACAGTGGGAATGTAGGCCCTGGTACTGCCTTTTTTTTTTTTTTTTTTTTTTTTTTGGTATGATTTCTTTGTATAGCTCTGGAGGCTGTCCTGGAACTCACTCTGTATACCAGGCTGGCCTTGAACTCACAGAAATCCACCTGTCTCTGTCTCTGCTGGGACTAAAGGTGTGCGCCACCACTGCCTGGCTACTATTTTTAAAGGAAATCCATAAATCTAGATGTTTATATAAAATGTATGTCTTCCGTCTTCCTTTTTTTTTTTTTTTTTTTTTTTTTTGGTTCTTCTCAAGACAGGGTTTCTCTGTGGCTTTGGAGCCTGTCCTGGAACCAGCTCTTATAGACCAGGCTGGTCTCGAACTCACAGAGATCCACCTGTCTCTGCCTCCCAAGTGCTGTGATTAAAGGTGTGTGCTACTACCACCTGGCATAAAATGTCATTCTTAATAATGCTTTACCAAAAAAAAAAACCCCAAAACAAAACCTAAACCTTGTTCAGGTTCAGACTAAATAAACCTAATCTCTGACTGGATATAGATTAGAATCTTAGATCTGGGGGGAAAATGGCAACCCCAAATTAGAACTCAGTGACATGGCTGACCACAGCACTGACAGGCTTCTCACGGCAGGAAGGCTGGAAGAGCCGTTCAGTCACCTGAATCAAGCCCTAGAAGAGGAAGGAATGCAGGGCAAGTAAGTGTTCTGGGGGGAACTGGCCGGAGTCCCCGCATCAACACTAGGGCGGTCACACTGATGCCCAGAGCACTTTGTCCCTTCCTCAGGGCGGTGGAAGCCAAAGGGAGAGAGAGGCCGATGGATAAGATCCAAGAACTGCAGGAGGCGGGCGAGTTCCCGAGGAGGCAGCCAGAAGCTGAAGGAGACGTCAAGTGTATTCTCCAACAAGACGCCTCTCAGCCGTCTCTGGAAAACAGGGTGAGGAGTAGGGATGACTGGCTCCTGTGCTGCGGGGTTGCAGAGCAGGGGAGTGTGCTGCCTACACAATGAGGGTAGCAGCTGTAGACCTTTCAAAAGGCCTTCGGTCAGGGCACTCCGGGTCCCTGTCTCAAAGACCCGTGGTTGTGTGGGATTAAACTCAGCCCTAGAGTGCTTGCCATCTGTGGTACTGCCGTTGGAACATGATGGCCAGCGCCTGTAACCCCAGCGCAGGGTAATCAGAACTTAAAGGTCTCCCTTGAAGGGATTTTGAGAACAGCCTGCTGTATATGAGACCTAGTCATAAAGAAAAAGGAAAACAATAACAGGTAGTCACTTTCGGAAAGACTGGAACACTCTCCGCCCTTTATGAGAGATGTTTCTGGGCACCCGGCGCCCTCCTAGTGTTTAAGCCAAACAGCCTGAACAAGGCCACCTCTTCACCCAGAAGGAAACCTCAGAACGGTCTCTCTGGCGCCCTCTTCTGACATCCAAAGAGCCCCTTCCCACGCTCTTGTTTTTAAAGTCTGGGTTGGACATTAATTTATAGCCAAGAGAAATAGAGTAGGAAGTTGCTAAAAGATATTAACCATATGAAAATGGTGTTATGCGGAAGGGTCAGAAATAAAGTACCACATCTTGTGTAATTTCTGTGGTTCAGAGTATCTACAATAGGCAAATCCACACCTACAGTAAATTGGTGACTACAGAAATAGACTAGGGAGTGGAGGCTAAAGGGGACAGTGTTTTAAAGCTCTTTTTATTACATTTGTATGTGTCTAATTTAAGGTTCCTATTGGTGTGATAACACAACATGACCAAAAGCAACCTGGGGAAGAAGGGGTTTGTTTCGGCCTACGGGTTACGCATCACAGTCTGCCAGGGAGGGAAGTCAGGGCCGGAAGGAACGTAAGGCAGAAACTGAAGCAGAGGCCATGAAGAAGCGTTGCTTACTGGCGTATTGCTCATGGTTTGCTCGACCCGCTTTCCTCTACCATCCAGGACCATCTGCTCACAATGGGGAGGGTCCTCCCGCAGCAGCCATTGATCAAGAAAATTCCCCACAGGCCAATCTGGTGGGGGCATTTCCTGAATTGAAGTTCTCTCCTCCCAATGACTCTAGCTCATGTTACATTAGCAAAAAAAACTAAACCAGCTAGGGGTGTGTGTGTGTGTGTGTGTGTGTGTGTGTGTGTGTGTGTGTGTGTGTGTGTGTGTCTACAACATACAGGATCCACCATGTGGCGTTGGGAATTGAACTCAGAGCATCAGGCTTGGAGGCAAGCCGCTTGACCCTCTGAGCCAGCCCAGATAGCGTGTTCACTGGGGATGCATTGAAAATGTCTGGAACTGAATAACACAGAAAGCAGCTGCTGTGCAATTCGTGTGTGTGAGTGAATTTTACACTAAGTGAAATACAGATCCATTAACAAAATCAGAGCCAAAGGAGGTATTTCTGAGAAAAGTCCTTGTTTCTCTGGGTTTCTGAAGGATCTTGAGGAAGAGTTGGACATGAAGGACAGAGTGATTAAAAAGCTACAGGATCAAGTCAATACTTTGACCAAGACAATTGAAAAAGGTAGGAGCGAGTATGTCCTTATTCTTTTGAGCTTTTGGGTAAAGCACTGTGTTCTGAGTCGTGTGACCAGTACCGTATCCAAAGTACACAGAGCCCAAAGGAATGATGCTCAGCTGGCCAGGCTTAGGGCCTAGGGGAAGCTAAACAGCCCTCGAGGTATAAAGAGGCTCTTTGCACCAGCTAGCAAGAACATTATGTCGTTTCCAATGACCCTAAAACAAATATGTTACCCCCTTCCTCCGTTAACTCCTCATTTACAAAATAAAATTGTGAAGGAGCATCCAATTAAATCGTGAAGGCCGCCTCTCACACAGATCCTGGATCGGTGGGTATCACACTTTGTGTTAGCGGGGAGAAGTAGAGAAGAAGACAGACATGGCGTCCTGACCTCAGCTGAATGGCATGTGTAGCCTGTCCCCATGAGGCCCAAGGGAAGGAGTCGCCACCTCTATTCCCTCTGCTTTGGAGTCATGTCCATGCCAGTTTTCTGCTTTTGTCAAGTGGATGGTTATATCAAGTGAAGGATGGGTAATGGATAGATGAACAAAAAGGAGTTGATGAACAAAATAATGTGCTAAATTCTCTATATAATGCCTACCAAAACCCATCTAATCTTCACTTCTTTTCCTAAGTCCCAGATCCACTTTGTCTCTTTGAGTACTTCCTTCCAACTCAACACATGTGAAATCAGGAGTCCTTTCTTCCTGTATCAGTTATCCATTACCCCAAACTTAGCAACCTAACATCAATACCACTAACTTTGTGGTGACTTATCACAGGAGCCATAAGAGATTGGCGGCCCCATCGCTGTGGTCAAGACATGTGTCTCAGCACTCTGTTCCCTGAGTCTTGCACCCTTCCCTGTAGATAACATCAGGACAGTATCTTGATCTTCTCTCCATCCCCACCGTACTGGAGACATACCTAATGGAGGTACTCATTAGGACTCATTCAAGGACATCTTGGCCTTTTCAGCAGTGGCCATAGTCAGAGACAGAAATCGCTGTAGGGAGAAATCCAGCAGAGCATCCAACAGCCCTAAGATAGCTGCAAGGCGCAGTGGTTAATGAGCAGGGTAGATGTGGACAGCATCCTCACTATGAGAACGGGGGCGTGGCTTCTGTGTATGTAGCTGATGGTTTGCCTTTGTCTGCAGCCAACGATGTGCACCTGCCCTCAGGACCCAAGGAGTACCTCGGGATGCTAGAATACAAGAAAGAAGATGAGTCCAAGATCATTCAAAACCTCATCCTTGGTAGTCAAGAATCTCGGTTATGCTTTCTCTTTGAGAACTTGAATCAGTCAGTTCCAAAGTCCTGGGCAGCTCTCTCTCTCTCTCTCTCTCTCTCTCTCTCTCTCTCTCTCTCTCTCTCTCTCTCTCTCTCTCTCTCTCTCTCTCTCTCTCTCTCTCACTCTCTGGTTTCCTCCCTAGCTTAAAGCTTCCCAGTTTCAGCGCTGGTCAGGAGAGTCTTGGTTGAGGGAAGGGCTGTGCACTAGAAACCACAGCACTGTATCACTCGCCCCCACCCACACTCCTGGGTTCACAGACACTGTGGGTGTCCCTTGGGGAACCAAAACAGTCCTCAGCTGAGAACCACTGTCCCTACTTTCTCCCAAGTCTAATCAATCATAGAGGCAGGATGGAAGACACAGCCCCTGGTCCTGGCATGGTGGGGCATACCCGTAAGCCCAGGACAGGAAGGCAGAAATACTGTGAGTCCCAGACCAACCTGAACTACATAGGAGATTGCATCGTACAAAACCAGTGGCTAGGAATGTAGTTCAGTGGTGGACACTCACTTAGCATGCACAAGGCCTGGGTTTGAGCATCAGCACTGGAAAGAAGTGAAAAAAATCAAAGGTACACTTCATCATCCTCATTTCTCAGCAGAAACGCCATGCTGGAGTCACCATGTCCCTGTGCTTTATTTGACATCTGCTGAGAAATCCACTCACAGCTGTAAAATTGGCTTCCCAGTCATACCCAGACATACAGAAATGTCCTAAAGTGCTTTTTCGGATGTTAGGATCTCGGAACCAACCTTACTACACTGTCTTCACCATGAATGTTCCAAGGGAAAGAGAAAACTGACTTCCAGATAGCTGGCTCCAAGAGCTTTAGAAAAAAAAATTCACATGTATATGTGTTTGTATAAATGCACAGGGGTATGCATACCCCCAGGGGCCAGAAGAGAGTATCACCCCCGGAAGCTGCCGTTACAGTGTGGGTGCTGGGAGTTAAACTCTGGTCCTCTGCAAAAAAAATCGCTCCATCCTCCCTAACACCTTTAAAGAGAAAGATGCCGCTTCGATTTCTCTGCTTTGCAACCACACAGAGAGAGAGAGAGAGAGAGAGAGAGAGAGAGAGAGAGAGAGAGAGAGAGAGAGAGCGAGCATCAGGCTGTTGGCTACTTTTCAATCACTGTTTGCAAAATGCCTGATGGAAACACTGAAAGGTTTATTTTGGCATGGCGGGCCTGCTGAGTCCGTGGTGTTAAGAGTGTGTGGTAAAACCTGTTCGCATCACAGAAGCTGGAAACATCAGCAGGGACCAGGGGCCTTCTTAGGAGGCCCATCCTAAGTGACCTATTTTCACCAGCTAGGTACCAGCCTCCCCAAGTAGCACCACCAGTTGAGAAACAAGTGTTCAAGGCATAAGCTTCCAAAGGACACCTCAGATTCAAACCCTAACACAGCCCTACCCGTGTTGACACAAAGGAACCTCTTCTCTGTGGTCCCTTTAACTCTGTGGAGCTGGACTTAACAGATGGTTGTGAGCCACCATGTGGATGCTGGGAACTGAATCAGGTCCTCTGCCAGAGCAGCCAATGCCCTTGATCCAGTGCTGATGCTCAAGCCACTTCTGCAGCCCAGCTCTGAGATCTCTTATCCTGAGATGAGCTTGTCTCCTGTGGCACCACTGGCCACTAATGTCTCTGTTGAAGACAGCTTCCTGTGGCTTGAGATTGATCCCATCCTTACCAAAGAGGTTGGGGTTGGGTACCTGGGGCCTGTGTTCCTTTCTTTTTACTGGGGAGCCAATGTCTAGAGCTCCTCACCAAGGGAAAAATCACAATTTCTTTCTCCTATCTGGCCTCTTAACAGAGAAAGAACTTCACAAATGAGGTGTGAGGTGAGCTTCTACCTCCCACCTCCCTGTGCACTTTGGCTAAGTAGGAACCCAGATTGAGTTTCTCAGAGAAAAGAGACACTCATGCTCTCATGCTCTACCCAAGCACAGAAAGGCCGGGAACCCCACCCCACCCTCTCTCACCAGCAGTCAGCAGCTGAGAGGGTGTCTCTTTCTGCTACAGACCTGAAGCCCCGAGGTGTGGTGGTAAACATGATCCCCGGGCTGCCAGCTCACATCCTGTTCATGTGTGTGCGGTATGCAGACTCCCTAAATGATGCCAACATGCTCAAGTCTCTCATGAACAGTGCCATTAACGGCATCAAGCACGTGGTTAAGGTAGGAATCGGCGCTGATGTCAGTCCTTGGCAAGGTGTCTGATTTGGAAGTGACCAGACACCCACTCTTTGCCCACCTTTGACCTCTGACCTTTCCCCCAAAGAAGCAGAGCTACTGAGGAAAGACAAATGGGCCAGGCTTCACCCGTGAACCCCAAAGGCTCTTGGAACAGCTACAGCCTGGCAGCCACCCCTCCACCCCTCATGTGTGAGGGATCTCGCTCCATCAGTGTAGCAGTAAGGGAAATGGGAAATGAGAGATTAGTCATCTCTTCCACTGCCAAGTATATGGTTCTCCTTCATAAAGCATTGTTATTGGTGCTGGAGAGATGGCTCAGTGGTTAAAAGCATTGGCCACTCTTGCAAAGGTCCTGGGTTTGATTCCCAGAGCTTACATAGCAGCTCACAACCATCCATAACTCCAGTTCCAGGGGATCCAGTGCCCTCTTTTGAGCTCCATGAACACTGCACACGTGCAAACAAAACACCCATATATGCAACACAAAATTCTAAATGGAAACATATTACTGTTTTTTTTTCCTTTCCTGGTCTAGAAAAGAAGAACCAGGTAGGCATTAGGTCGGTGACTTTGTAAGGTTAAAACACTGTAGCTGAGACCCCTCCTGCCCCACTCCTCCCTCTCTCCTGTGTCTTGAAGATGGAGAGCCTTCCTGCACTCTTAACCTTTCCAAAATGACTCACCCAGGTTGGAGGGTGACTCTGCCCCACACAGCTGCATGCAGCTCCAGGCTCTGCTCAGCCTCCCGAATGCCCCTCCCTAGCTGTGCTCATCAGAATGATGGGACAGCTGGACGATCCACAGCTGTCCACTCTGTGGGTAAACCCAAATGTGTGGGTGGCAGACAGAAGCTCCCAGCTAAGCTCATTTTTAATGTTTGTTTGCTTTTTGAGGCAGGGCTTCACTCTGTAGCCCAGGCTGGCCTCAGACTTGGAGATCTACCAGCCTCTGCCTCCCGAGTACAGGATTAAAAAAAGGTGTGTGCCACCGTGCCCACCCAACGTTGTCTTCTCTTGTCTAAGGAACATTTTGAAGATTTGGAGATGCTGTCCTTCTGGCTGTCCAACACTTGTCATTTCCTCAACTGCCTGAAGCAGTACAGTGGGGAAGAGGTAGGGAAATATGCCTGTCCTGCTGATGGCATCCTAGGACCACCTCACGAGGCAGTCACTAATAACCCCCTGCTCCACACAGGCTCTGTGCCAGCTAGCTTGCTGGCCTCCTTTTCACCTGGGAGGCCAGTTTCTGTATCACCTGTCCTGAGCCTGGGTGTTACTCCAAGAAGTTCACACCTTGGGCTCCGTGTGGAACTGGTTTCCTCAGCTTTGGAATCAGTAGAAGATGTGATGGTCTTGTTTTCCTCCTGATGGGGGCATTCTGTGGATTTCAGTGTGGTTTTCCTTTAGAGAACCTGTTTCCTTTAGAGAACACTCTCTGATTAGTCTCCCATAACCCATAAGATGGTGACCACTGCACCCCAACTCTCCTTCTAGAAGTGACATCATGAAGGTGTCCTTCAAACCTCACTGGGGCAGTCTTCATTGAACTAGAGCCACAAGGTGGCTTTATGGTGTTACTTCATGTGCAGAGGCCCGAGCAGGACCCTGGATGCCTTCCTCTGCAGCCCTTCCTTTTGGGGTCATGGCTATGATTCCAGCTGAGACTGACTGATAGTATACAATAAACTGCTGTTTTTGTCGTATAAAATAGACTTGAAGAACTCATGTAGAAGCAGACATTAAATTTTAAGTTGTCAGAGTTACCCTAGGTACTGATCCTAACACCCTTAGTATGGACAGAATCTCAGTTCCCTTCCTGTCTTCAGCACACTCATGTTCATTGCTCAAATTGCTTTCAGGAATTCGTGAAGTATAACAGCCCACAGCAGAATAAGAACTGCTTGAACAATTTTGATCTTACAGAATACAGACAGATTCTGAGTGATGTGGCTATTCGGATTTACCACCAGTTCATCGTTGTGATGGAAAACAGCATCCAGCCAATAATAGGTAAGAGGAGAGTTAGTCGGCAACACCGAAGCTGTTTGTTATTTGTTTTGGACAGAGTCTCCCGTAGCCCAGGCTGGCCTTGAACTTGATATGTAACTATAGCCAATGCTGTACCTCCTGTGTGATGGGATTACAGGTATGTGCCACCATGCCTGGTTTTGCTTGGTACTGAGTATCAAACCAAGGCTTCATACACACTAGGCGTAGTATGGTCCATAATAAGCTCTGCCATATTATGGTATGCCAATATACTCATTCCTTTTTTAAAGTACTAGTACTATTTGTTTGTTTGTATCACAAAAGCAACATAAGGACGAGTTTATTTTGGCTCAGAGTTTAAGGGAAAACAGTCCTCAAAGGCAAAGATGGCCACTGGCAGGACAGTGAGACAACTGGCCATATCACATCCACAGTGAGGAAACAGAGAGAGATGATCACAGGGCCTCCGATGGCTTTCTCCCCTTTATTTGGCACAGAATCCCAGTGCATGAATGCTGCTGGCTACACTTAGGATGGGTTTTCGCACCTCCATTTACCTAATTCTAGAAAGTTCCTTGCAGGCAGGCCCAGAAGTGTGTCCCCTAGGAGGTTCTAAATCCCATCCAACTGACAAGCAAGGTTAACCACTGTGCGCCATCACAGCTCTATCTATCGGCTGTAAAACACAGATAAAGACGTTAAGGAGTATACGCCCTAACGCGACCCCTGTGTAAAGAGCCTTGCGCCCTTTCCGCAGTGCCAGGCATGCTGGAGTACGAGAGTCTGCAGGGCATTTCCGGCCTGAAGCCCACTGGTTTCCGGAAGCGCTCGTCCAGTATCGATGACACAGATGCCTACACCATGACATCTGTGCTGCAGCAGCTGAGTTACTTCTACAGCACCATGTGTCAGAATGGCCTGGACCCTGAGCTCGTGAGGCAGGCCGTGAAGCAGCTGTTCTACCTGATCGGGGCAGTGACCCTCAACAGCCTCCTCCTGCGGAAGGACATGTGCTCCTGCAGGAAGGGGATGCAAATCAGGTAAAAACCCACACGCCACACCTCCCAAAGGCCAGGTCATGGGTGCCGGACCCTCACTGCTGTCCCCTGGATACGTGCAAACCCCCAACCCCGGCCTCGTGGGTGTTGGCTTGTTGGTGGCTCCATACCATCCCCCTCATACTCTATTACCAATTTGATGCTCTGACCTGAGAGAACATCACTCATATTAATGTAGATTCTGATTTTCCAAGGTTATCATACATTTAACCAGCATTGATCACCCGCTCGCTCGGTGACTGGCCCAGTCAGGTAGAGAACCCAGCACAAAATGGAGAGGCTCAAAACACTAAGGAGTAATCCAAGACGCCAATCATTTGGTCACAAGCAGGAGGCTCGGGGATGCCCAGGGAGGAATGAAACTAAGAGCAGATGCGTTGGGGGAAACCAGAGAGAGGAGGATTGGATGACAAGGTTGAGGAAGAGGAACATTCCAAGCAGGAGATGGATGAGGGCAAAGGAGTGGTCCGTCTCCAGCTCTGCCTGGGGTAAGCAGCAGCAGCAGTCTGTTTGGCAGGACCCAGCAGGTTGGATCTGGACAAGGTGCATCCAGAATGCGCTGAAGGCATTTGGGTTCATCTTGAAGACAACACCCAGTTTTAAAGACCATAGACCCAATCTTTAATTGAGGAGCCATGGAGCCTATGATTAGGGAACACATAGCATAGGAGAGATGTTTAACATATGTGTGTATGTTCAGGCAGTTGACACCTGTGTGTGCTGTGAGGGACTGGGGAGGTGACCATAGGTGTGTGCTGTGGTTTGAGGGAGGGGACAAAGTCTTTTATGCTGACAAATAACCTGCAAAGACTCCATCATGCCTTCTTAGCACTCGTGAGAAGAGCTTCTAGGCTCCCATAAACCACCTGGACAAAATCCCATGGCGCCATATTGTAGTTTTTAGATGCAAAGGAGCTCTCAAAGGGACTGGCCTTTGCAGATCTTATGCTCTTCATTAGAGTGATGATTCCCAGGAACTAAGAGGATAGGTGACAGCGTCAGAGCTCAGGTGAAGTGTTCTGTCACTATGAATGTCCCTTTCCTGGTAATTTTCTCTTCTCTAAAGTCTTCTTTAAAATGACTGTAGCCACTCCAGATTTATTTGATTAGTATTTTCATAGCATATCTTCTAATATCCATTTACTTTTAACATGCCTACATCATATTTGAGGTGAGTTTGTTGTCCATAGCACACACAAGTGTGTGTTTGTAAGACTTGATTTTAAAATTACATGTAGGGGGCGTTTGGGGGGGGTGTTTACATATGATGCAGTACCCACAGAGGCCAGAAGAGGGCATCAGATTCCTGTAGAGCAGTGGTTCTCAATGAGTGTCTAGACCCTTGTAGAGCCACATATCAGTATCCCGCATATCAGATATTTACATTACGATTCATAACTGTAGCAAACTTACAGTTACAAAATAACTTTATGGTTGGGGGTCACCACAACATGAAGAACTGAAACTGCATTAAAGGGTGGCGGCGTTAGGAAGGTTGAGAACCCCTGCCTTAGAGCTGGAGTTCCAGGCAGTTGGGAGTTGCCTGGTGCAGATGCTGAGAACCAGACAGATAGGTCTGTTAGAGCAGGGATCCCTCTAAACTAGAGAGCCTTCTCCAGCCAGGGCCATAGTTTCCTTTTCAGTCCAGCCTGACCATGTGTGCTTCTTAATTGAGGGATTTAGACCATTTTAATTTAATGTAATTCGCAATATGTTTAGTTCTAGCTACAGTGTTATTTTTCTTCCTTACAATTTATTTTTATTGTTTTTTTACAATTGTGTGTGTGTGTGTGTGTGTGTGTGTGTGTGTGTGTGTGTGTGTGTCCATGCTGGGATGTGTGGATGCAAGTGCAGTGCCCACAGAAGCCAGAGGCAATGATCCCCCTGGAGTTGGAGTTACAGATATCTGTAAGCCTCCCAACATGCTGGGAACTGCCTGCATGCCTGGTCTGTAAGAGCAGATCTCTGAGCATCTCTCCAGTCCCCGCCGTATTGTTTCTTTCCGCCCCTCCTGGGCTTTGTTCTTCTGGTTTCCCTTTTCTGCCTTTTTGGTGTCACTAGACTATTTTGTTGTCTTTCTAATTTATTAATTGTGTGGTTTTGTAGTGGTTGCTCTCGGAATCAAAGTATACATACTTATGTTTTCACAACCTGTTTAGAGTCAGCATCACCATGTCAAGTGGTATGTTCAGCATCTTCTGGCCACACAGGGCTCTCGCTTGACAGTGCCCCATTATGTCACAGCTGATGATGGTGGTGATCTGGAAAGCCATACCCTGGGTTATCCCTTCCATTATAAGTGAGACTGCTGGACTTGACTCCTAAGCATGCAGTGAGCCTGGCCAGCCTCTAGGACACACTGAGGGATTTGACACTCTTTCCTGAAGTGTCCTCTGGCTTTCTCCAGGTGCAACATCAGCTACTTAGAAGAATGGCTTAAAGATAAGAATTTGCAGAACAGCTCAGCCAAGGAGACTCTGGAGCCCCTCTCCCAGGCAGCCTGGTTGCTCCAGGTCAAGAAGACCACAGACAATGATGCCAAGGAGATCTCTGAATGTTGCACCTCCCTGTCTGCCGTGCAGGTGAGCGGGCTGGTCTAGCTTCTCTCCGGATCTTAAAGGTCAATCCTGAGGCATTGCCCAGCCTAGCCGACGGTGCGGTGCACCTGACCCTACATCACTGCTCCTCTTTGACCTGATACCTACTTGGTGATACTGATTGCAGGCTTCAAGGCATAAATACGCATATGCTATTTCCTTGTGCACTACACAGGTGGGTGCTGGGAGGCTGGCATGGGAGAGTCCCTCACTGCTATCTGACCGTGTGGTCGGTCTGTTTGCCCCCTGCAGGCCACTCATTTTGTTTCCTGTTCTCTTGGGAATAGACGATGTGTGGCTCCAGAGACAAATGATAGTCTAAAAGAACCACCTGTGATTCTTGAAGGTTCCTAAATGTCCAGAACTGTTTGCTCTTTCTCTTGGTCTGATCCCATGCTCTGTAATATTCACAGATCATAAAGATCCTCAATTCATACACACCTATAGATGACTTTGAGAAAAGAGTCGCCCCATCCTTCGTTCGCAAAGTACAGGTGAGCTCCTTATGGGTGCCCATGTTGATCTGACCCTGATACACTCTGTAGGACGTTGATATGTGATTAAAACGATGCAGTCGATGTGTGTACATGCATTCCACAATGTGTGGATGGAGGTCAGAGGATAACTTACAGGAGTCCATCCATCATGTGGGTTCCTGGGATTGAACTCAGGTTGTCAGTCTTGGCAGCAAGCTCATTTACCCACAGAGCCCTCTCACCCATCAGCTTGTTTTGAGAGGTAGTGCAAATGGACAGAGCCCAGTGGGAACAGATCTGCAGGCCCATTTTTCTTGACCATCTCCAAGGTTTCTCTCCTGGTGAACTGGCAGGGCCTTGGGGATCCTGTAAACCACTTAGGGTATCTGCACAGCTGACTTTTTGCCAAAGCTGTGCCTGTATGAGGTGGAGTTTCCTCATTCTTCATCCAGACCAGCTTATCTCAGCACACTGTGTCCAGAAGCAGGCGTCACACACATCTCACAGCAGCACAGACATGAAGAGCTTCACAGAACAGAAAACTGCCTGCTTCTAACTGTGTTGTCTTTTTGGGTTTTGGTTTTTTGGTTTTCATCCTGAAAATGTAACTGTGTTTCAACAAAAATGTTATGTCCAGCTTAATAACTTTATTAATATTTAAATATTGTTTTAATTACTAAGAAGGTAAATCTCACTAGTTTTACCCACATATACAAAAGCTCTTTGGGGTCCTTGTAACCATTAAGAGTATAAAGTAAGGCTAGAGAGATGGCCACTCTGACAAAAGACACAAGTTCAGTTCCCAGCACCCATGTCATGAGTCTCACAATTGCCTGTAACTCCAGCTCAAGGGGATCAGATGCTCCCATTTTGGCTTCTGTGGACACACACGTACACATGCTAATTTTTAATTTTTAAAAACTGTAGTTATTATTTTTCAAGACAGGGATTCTCTGTGTAGCCCTGGCTGTCCTAAAACTCAGAGATCTGCCTGCCTTTTCGTCCTGAGTTCTGGGATTAAAGGCATGTGCCACGATACCCAGAAATTTGTAATAAATTAAAGAGTAGAAAGCAATACTGGCACCAGAAATTTTGCAAGTAATAAATATGTAAATGGATTCAATAGAAACATAAAACTTGAGATCCAGTCATGTCTGAATTTAGAGTTAAACCCTGATATGTACACAAATACATAAGAACAAAATATACTAGCAAGCTGGCTCAACAGGTAAAGGTGCCTGCTACCAAGACTAAAAACCTGAGTTTCATCCCCAGAACCTTTATGAGATCAGACTTCCACAAGTTCTTTTCTGATCTACACACACACACACACACACAGAGAGAGAGAGAGAGAGAGAGAGAGGGAGGGAGGGAGGGAGGGAGGGAGGGAGGGAGGGAGGGAGGGAGGGAGGGAGGGAGGAGAGAGAGAGAGAGAGAGAGAGAGAGAGAGAGAGAGAGAGAGAGAGAGAGAATAAATGTAATTTTTCATAAAGGATAAAAACAGTTCCAGTCAGGCTGTCCTATGGGGAATGAGCATTTGGAGTGGAATTGGAGCATGTTGGGTGACTTCCTGGGAGCCAGCTGCACAGGAGGCCCTGATAGGCTTGTCTTGTCTCCTTGGAGCTGTATGTTCAACCGGCCGGGGCTGCCATCCCCTCTGATTGCTTGAGTTCTCTCAAGGAGGTAGCGCTGTTGTGTTTCCCTGGGTCTTGACCACCACGTAGAGGCGAACCAGAATACACCTGTTCCCTGACTCCCTCCCCTTGGTTCTGACCTCAGGCTCTTCTGAATAACCGGGGTGACTCATCCCAGCTGATGCTGGACACCAAATACCTATTTCAAGTCACATTTCCTTTCACTGCCTCACCGCATGCCCTGGAGATGACCCAGATCCCCAGCAGCTTCAAGCTCAGCTTTCTCCGGAGACTGTAGCAGAAGAGCGCCCCCTGGAGGCCTGGGTGCAGGCCAGCAGAGGGACATGGTTATGCGCCAGAGCTGGGGTCCTGATGGACTGTGGTTTGTGGAGGAAAACCTACGCCTCACCAGTCTCCTGCGATGCCGTGCAGCCGGCTGGCCTGGGAAAGGCTCTTGCTTCTGATCTCAGTGGCTATTGCTGCAACTCCTGAAGTCTCAGTTTAGTTCCCAGAGCCTTTGTGTATCCCAGCTCGTGGCAGGGACCTCCCCCTACCCATATATACGGGAGTGAAATCTGGGGGCACTGTGGCTCCCCAGGTTTCTAAGATTCCAGTGAAGTCAAGAGATGTTTATGAAGCCACAGGTGAGTCCCATGCCTGGACGGTCCATGAAAGAATCCCACTTGGCCACTAAAGCAAACCCCTCTTGTCCCATTGTTGCTGGCAGGAGGGGCTCATTAGCTCTTCTTGCTAAAGATACCCTGGATTGGAAAACTGTTCACTTTGGACCATCTAATTTTTAAGAGAGTATTCATCGGAGAGATGGGCATGGTGGCACACACCTGTAATCCTGGTACTCAGGAGGCTGAGACAGGAGGATCACCTTGAGTTCAGTGTTAGCCTGTGCTAGAGAATGAGAACCCATCTCAGAAGGGGGGAAAAAGTGTTTTGTGTATATATCTATTTAAAAACAAATTTACTATCAAAGCCTTTATGCCATTAATCATCTGTTCTGAAATTTTTAAAAATTGTACCAGACAACATAATTTGTTCGGGGGGGGGGCGGGGGGGAGGGTGTTGGGGTGGCTCAAGGCAAGGTGTTTCTGTGTAACAGTCCTGGCTGTCCCGGAACTGAATTTGTAGATCAGGCTGGCCTCAGACCCTGAAATCCTCCTGCCTCTGCCTCCTGAGTGCTGGGATTAAAGGCACGTGCCAATATCTGTGACACCACAGTATGTTCACTGCCCAGCCAACATAATTTTCATAATCTCATTTAATTTTTATTTTAAAAACAATTATTTCTTTTAAAACTAGATTTAGTTGTGGGGGTCTGAGCTCAGTGATAAAGCAGTTGGCTCTGGGTTTGACCCCAGTACCACACAAACATACACACATACACACACACACACACACTTGCATACATGCACACATACATACACATGCAACTTGTGGGTTTTTTCTCTCTAACTAATCAGTATTCTAATATACTTTTAAAATATTTTCATAAAAGAAACTGAAGATTTGGGCAAGCCCTTCCTTTTGAGAAACTAATTTTCCCTTATTCTGTGAGAACTGGCTACTCCTTTCCCCAAACTATTTTCCTTCCCTTCAGAATAGAGTTCCTTGATGAGCACACACACACACACACACACACACACACACACACACACACACACACACACACACACACACCCGCCCCATAGCCGAGACCCAACACATCTGTGCACCCCAAGCCACCTGACTACCCTCTAGTCTGATGGCCGCGGGCAGCAGCTGTGACACCGCAGTATGGTCATCTCTGGAGAGACTGGGTAACTATGAAGCAGTGTGCCATGAAGCTGATGCCACCATGTGTGACATCCTCCTCACCTGTGATGCCTTTTCAAATAGTACCCAAATGATGAAAAGAGGACTTTGTAAGACTTTAATAAAATAAATTATTGAGCAAACCGCATGCAGCTGTTGTCACCATTGCAGGTTACGTATCTTCTCACTGAACAGTTCTGCGTCTTTCCTTGATGCTTGCTCAGAAAGATGTTAGAACCCTACAATTCTCAGTGTGTCACCTGAAGTAAACGCTGGGGGCGGAGTATGGCATAGGCGCTGGCTGTTTCTGGGGCTCCCGGGCTATCAAATGAGGAGCTGCAGGATGGAGTTGTCTGGGTTTCTGCTCCTCACTCATGACCTTAGTGCCCCCTCCTGACCCCCTCCCCACGAGGAGTCATTATGCTTACATTCTGGCTCTCTGCCTGGGGATTCATGCCCAGTTTCTAGCGTTTACCTGGGTTGTAACCAGTAATCTTGGCCATGCCTTCTGCTTGTCTATAAGTTCCTGGAGGACTGAGCCCCATCTTATTCTACATTTTATCTGTATGCTGGGGTGCTGGGAGACATCTGAGTTGGCAAGGTGCCATGGAGATGGGAAGGGTTTGAGTGTTAGAGGAGCCTTGTTTGAGGACAAGAGACTTAAGGATGCTGATACGTTTTTTACAGAGGATAAGGAGGATGGCACTTACCCCATGGCCTTGATCACTGCAAAGGTAGAAAGGGAGGCCAGTGCTGAGAGATGATCTCAACACAAAAGGTGGGGGGTGTCAGGCTTGCACCATGGAGTAGAAGTAGATTAATGAGATCAAATGAATTAAATTCTTTTGTTTTTGTTTGTTTGTTTTTTAAGATTTATTTATTTATTATGCATACAGTGTTCTGTCTACTTTTATCCCTGCAGACCAGAAGAGGGCACCAGACCTCATTATAGATGGTTGCGAGCCCTCATGTGGTTGCTGAGAATTGAACTCAGGACCTTTGGAAGACCAGCTAGTGTTCGTAGCCACTGAGTCATCTCTCCAGCCCCAAATGCATTAAATTCTGTCTCCTGCAGGGAGCAGAGAAACAGGCCAGGAAGGAATCTATCGAAGTGAAGAGGGGTCCAAAGCATGTGGAGAGGCAGAGAGTTCTAGAGGCGAGTGTGTGCTAGTGAGTGGCCCACAGTGAGCATGGGTGTGCAGGGGGGAGGGAGGGAGCAGTCCCTGAGCTGCAATGTCCAGATAAAGAGATTAGGTGACCAGTGGCTCAGCCTTCACACCGTGAAGTAACCTCCCTGCTTTCTACCCAGCCGCCCCAGGCAGTCCTGGCTCTGTAAGGTATGTACTTTCTGACCTCAGGGAACTTGGGCTCGCAATTATGCAGCAATGTCTGGATTCCTGCAGACCAAGGTCACGGGGGTTCTCTGTGGAGGGTGCCCAGCAGGGAGAGTGTGTGTTCTGATTACTCTATATGTGTAGACTCTAATTGTTCTGCAACCTTCATGACTTTATTTCAAAATCATAAAGAGAGTTTAAGAAACAGATTAGTGCTGGCATCAGTAAACAAATTAAGCATCTTTAAAATAATCTCAATTAGTCTTCAAAATTGGTTCAGCTGCAGTATAACATCCGAAGTCCCCGAGTGCCGAGTGCAGCTGATGGAACAGATGGGCTCCACAGTGGGTCGGTAGGATCCACATGCTCCACTTACCTTCCGTTTATTACATTCTGTCTCTGGAATCCAGTCCACTCCTGGTGCACGTGGGGATTTTTCAGCTTGGAGCTCTTAGTGAACAAAGCTGTAATGACAGTCTTATCTATTTTTAGTAAACAATTATACATTTCTGTTGAACATGTACCTAGGGGTAGAATTGCTGGGTCTCTCTCTGTGTGTATGTCTCTCTCTGTCTTTGTCTGTGTCTGTGTGTGTGTGTGTGTGTGTGTGTGTGTGTGTGTGTGTGTCTTTACCAAATGACTCTAGCATCTTTTTGCATGAGACTTTGTCTGACCAGCCTCATTTGAGAAGTACCTATGCCAATATCTTGCACATTTTAAAAAGAATATTATTGAGCTGTAATGCCCACAACATAAAATTCATCATTTAAAATGTTTGGGTGGTCTTTCATGTGTGCACAAAGATGTGCATGCTATCTTCCCTGTAATTTAACTTCGAGTGCCCCTTTATCCCTAATCCCTCAGTCTCTGAGCTGTCACTATGGGCTCTTCCTCCACCACCACCCTCCATCACCTACAGATGGGCTTTCGGTGGCCTTGTGTGTCCTGGACACTCCTGTAATGGAACCTCGTGGACTTCTTTGTCCAACTCCTTCCACACCAAGATGTTTCCAGTGTTCATCACTGCAGTGACACTCAGGGCCTCATCCCTCATTACTGCCAATTAACCGCCTCCTGGACATTCCTTGTTTTGTTTACCTCCTCTTCCCTTGGTGGACATTTGCATAGTTTGTGTGTTTACCTAAAAGCAATGCTGCGTCTGACACTCTATATGTTTTCAATGCAGGGGACATTTTATTTTTGTTCTGCATTTTTTTTTGTTTTTTTTTTGGTTTTTTTTTGCCAGTGCCAGGGATTGAACTCTGGGTCTTGAGCATGCTAGGCAAGCATTCTATCAATGGAGCTACACCCCCAGCCTCTCCTCCCAATGTTTTCTGACATTTATTTTTTATTCTGTGTGAGCATGTGTGGACATGAGCACACCACACATGTGGAGGACGGGACGACTTTTGCAAGTCAGTTCCCTCCTTCAACAGAGTAGGTTCTGGGAATCAGACTCAAGCTATCAGGCCCAGCACCTCCACCCACCTGCAAAGCCTTTCACCAGCCCTTCCATGCCCCGATCATTTAAAGTAGCTATGCGTATGAAGACACTGCGAGAGAATGTGACCCGTGAACAGGCCCAGGACCTGCTGTTACAGGGCACAGAGGTCGTTATTTTCATGTCCTTCTGTTTCCAGTTATTTATACTATACTGAACATTATAAATACCCCCTGTGATATCGTCTCTATTCAAACTTGGAACACCCCTTCTTCATTTCCCGTAACCACCTTCCCCCTGACCTATTTCTGTATGGCTTTTGTCCCTTGGAGATGCTCTCAGTCCTTTAGAGTCACTTCCTCTCAGGACATAATCTCTTCCTGTGGGTCAGCCCCCCAGCAGTTCTCTCCCCTCCCTGACCTACTTCAGGGCGAGCAAATCCCTGGATGATGTGGTTGAGAGACTGCTCCCTAATGCTTTTACCTGATGTCTCAGCTCGTCCTTGAGCCTGGCAGAGCCCCTGCAGGGCTGGGAAGCTGCACACATTCACCATGCCCCAAGCTCGCGCTCTCTGTGTGTGTGTGTGTGTGTGTGTGTGTGTGTGTGTGTGTGTGTGTGTGTGGCTCTCGCTCTCTCTCTCTCTCTGTGTGTGTGTGTGTGTGTGTGTGCTCTCGCTCGCGCTTTCTGTGTGTGTGTGTGTGTGTGTGTGTGTGTGTGTGAGTGCGTGTGTGTTCATGGGTATGTATGTATGTGTGTGTGTTTGCTCATGGGTATGTATGTATGTGTTCATGACTGTGTGTGTGTGCATGTGTGTTCATGGGAACACATGTGTATGCTTATGTATACACATACATCCTTCCTCAGATACCATCTACCTGTTTTAAAACAGGATTTCTCTCAGGCCTTCAACTGGCTGGACAGTGAGGCCCAGAGGTCTGCCTGTCTCTGCCTCCCCAGCTCTGAGGTAACACGTGTATACCACCACACTGGCTCTTTGGCTCTGGGGATGAAAGACACATCTTCACGCTCACTTCCCTGATGGAGCCATCGTCCCAGCCTCTATTGTTTCCTATGACTCACTCTTTGTGACAAGCCTCACAGTTTGACAGAGGTAGCTCTCGCTCTGACTTTGAAACCACTGTTCAGCCCCCCTGTTCTCTTGGCTTCCACAAAGATGTCTGCCTCCCTGGGAAGAGGCTGCAGGAGGTGTCGGCTGTGCCCTCTGGGGCAGTCAGTATCTGCTCCCTTGTGATCTCTGTCCCTAAGGGTCTGCCTTCTACTCCCTTGTCACCTCATCTTCAGGTATAGTGGGCCACTTCCTCCCAAGTATCTCCAGTGTCACCTCCAACCAAAACACACCTCTCTCAAATTCTCCTCTGTTGGCATGTCAGTCCAGTGCCCCCATAGTACGCTCATGGGTAAGCTCCTAAGGCTGCTGCCACTCCTGTCCTTGCTGCCACTCACGGGCGCAGTGTGGTTTTGACTGGTTCACAAATTCCAACCTAGAGCCGAATGCCCTTCAGGTACCATTTTTTATAAGTCCCATGCCAGCCCAACAGGGGTTCTAAAGATATTTGTTTGATTCATCAGTGAACAAAATTTCAGGGGAGTCTTGACAACTGGCCTCAGCAAGAGACCAGAACCTGGGTGGTCAGGAGCCTAGGTCTATAGCCCCTGTGGAGCTGTTGTTTCCCAAAGCCACCATCCAAGTTCTAAGTCAGTCTGCTTACGTCCCCACAGACTGGAGCCCAGAAGGGTTTGGCTGCCGTGTTTAATAGATACAAATGCCCACTTTGCCCGAAGCCAGTACCACACAAATGGCCTCCTCCCTCTGGCTGGATCAGGTCCATTTTCTGACTCTGTAATCCAAACTCTTCCACCATGGGGAGGAACATTTATGGAAGTTTTCGAATGGCTCTCCAGGCTGGAGAGAGCTCTGTAGGTAGGGTGCTTGTCTAGCACTGCATAGACCAGGTGAGGTCACGCCAGCACTCTGCAGTAAGAGGAAGGAGGATCAACAAGTTCAAGGTTGCCCTCTGATACTTAACAAGTTCGAGGCCAGCCTGGGCTACCTGAAACCTTGTATCAAAAATCAGAAAAGACTGATAAGGTTGTTCAGCATGCAAAGGTGCCTGCCCTCAAGCCTGCCGGCCTGAAATCTATTCCCCGACTCCCTCAAGTTGTCCCCTGGCCTTCATCTTTTGTGCCACAGCACCTGAGTGTGTGCACATACACACCAATAAAAACGTATAAAAGTGAAAAGAAGATAGATACTGTTAAATGTTAAGAGATTGATGGTATTATGCATTACAATGTTTTCCACTGTGCTCCAAAGAGCAGTTGTGAGGGCGTAGGCAAGCTGTGCAAACAACCAGCTAACCATGTGTACTTCGGAAAGCTGGCTGTCCAACTTTCTTGTTGAGCACATGGTTTGTGTGTTGCAGTAAAGCAGAAGCCAGCACTCACTGTGAACCCTGCCCATGTGTGGAGGTGTAGACCAAGGCAGCATGAAGATGAGGCTTGGGTCCCCAGAAGCGCACCCTGTCTTTCCCACGCCCGATCAGATCATTTTCTTCCTGCCCTTCAGCCTCGTCTCAGGCGAGATGTGTGATCAGACCTTCCTGGTTAATGTGTTCGGCTCCTGTGACAAATGCTTCAAACAAAGAGCCCTCCGGCCCGTGTTCAAGAAATCCCAACAGCTCAGCTACTGCTCCACGTGTGCAGAGATTGTGAGTGCCCTTGTTCCATTTTGTTCTCTCAAGTTTCCTGCCTTAGCGATGTCTAACGCCAGCCTGTGGCAGACGGCTTACGTAGAGTAGGTTTGTAGGATGTGTCCCCAGGCTCTGGGAAGCCCTGCGTGAATCTGGTGTCTACCTGGGGTCCAGGCCTGCTTGCTACCCTAGGCCGTGGAGGCACCAGCTGTCACCCATATGCAGAGGCCTATGTTCCCACCTGTGAGAGAGGAACGCTAACAGATTTGTAAGGGTCATGTGAGGTCATAGCAAGGCATCATAACACACTCCTAACAAGCCGTTATTCCTAGGACTGATGAGTTTTGATCCTGTCTCCTCCCAGTCTGCCTAGCAAACCACCAAGCTAGAGGGAATTCTGGCAGATAAACAGTCCTGGGGGACCTGTCCATGCTCCCTGTCTTAGCTGTGCAGACAGCCTAGCCGATCTTGCCCAGTCTAAGCAGAGAGCAAAACTAAACTCCAGTGCTCCTGAGCCCAAGCCAGGTAGGAACTGAACAGAAATCCTGACTTCTTTTTTCAAAGTACATTGAGTCTAGTCCTTGCCAAAAGTCCTTCCCAGGCTTCAGATCACCACCAAAAATGTCCTCAGCCCTGGAAATCAGTCCCTGTCTCAGAAGATCCACCAGGCTGAACTCAAAGCTGTGGCCCATGAGAGCTCCCATCTGGTAACAGGTGGAAATGCACCATTTCCTAATCCAACAGAAGTGAATGCCAAACACATGTGGTACACAGACATACATGTAGACAAAACACTTGTCTACATAAAATAAAATTAAATAAATCTTTAAATTAAAAATTTAAAAATGTGTTTATTTTATGTGTACTAGAGGTTTGCCTGCATGTATGTCTGTGCACCCTGGGGCATGACTGAAGTTAGTAAAACCAGAATAGGGCATTGGATTCCTGGAACCAGCATTACAGAAGCTTGTGAGCCACCATATGGGTGTTGGGAATCGAACCCGGGTCCTTTGGAAAAGCATCAAGTGTTGTTAACCACTGAGCCATCACCACAGCACAGCCCCTTGTTCTCTATATGTATACTTTATATGCATACATTTACACTTATATAGCATGTTTTATACATCCATTTAAAAAGCTAGCATTAACTGAACTATTTTATTTATTTACTTTGGTTTTTTGAGACAGGGTTTCTCTGTATAATATCCCTGGCCACCCTGGAACTCACTCTGTAGACCAGGCTGGCCTAGAACGCAGAGAGCCACCTATCTCTGCTTCCTGAGTCCTGGGATTAAAGGTGTGTGCCACCACCACCTGGTTTAACTGAACTATTTCTATATGCCAATGTTCTATTAATTATGAGGATAAGCGGCTTCAGGGCATGGCAGTGCACATGTCTAATCCCAGCACTCGAGAGGCAGAGGCAGGAAGAGCAATATGTTGTCTGGGCCAGCCTACTCTACAAAGGGAGTTCCAGGACAGGCAGGGCTACAGAGAGAAAGAGACAGAAATTTCTGACACAGCGACAGAGAGACGGAGAGAAGAAAGATGGATGGCAGATAACCCTCCCTCTATGGAGGGAAAAAGAGAAGGGGGCTGGCAGTCACATATAGAGAAGTCACCTAGAGTAACCTCTGCAATATCTAATTCTCATAAAAGCCCTGGGATACTAGGAACTAGATTTTCCTGGTAAGGAAAGGGAGGCTCTCGGAACCTTACCTAAAAGATAGCAATGTATATACATTAATACAAATTCCTTCTCGGACTAAGAAGGCCCAGAACTGGAGAACGGGGGTGAGGGATGGGGGGTGGGGGAACACTGGAGATTGCTTTCGCACTGTTCCGTCTAGAATGTGCAAACTTGATCTTCCTTCCCATCCTAAAAGTCACAGAGGAAAGGAAGGAGGCCTAAGTGCAGAGCCTGTTGGGGAAGCCAAACCGCCTGGGTCTAAATCCTTCCTTCCCCCCTTTCTAATGCCATCAGGTCACTGCCTATTGGTCCTATTTCCCATAGGGGGCGGGCGGTGTCTAAGATTCCTTTCAGAGCGACTCCGATGGGCATCAAAAGAGTCACCAGGGAACCTAAGCCCAGGGAAGTGTAGGTGGAGAGGGGTCACTGCAGTCTGTACTCTGTCACAATAAGCAAGGCTTCATTCCAGAGGAAAGGACGCCTCTGATCCCAGCAGGGTGTGCCACCGACCCCTGCTTTTGCTGCCCCATCCCAGGAAACCGGCAACCAGAACTCATTTTTAAAAAGACTGTTTCTGACAGGTGAATTGTGGGACAGGTTTCTGACGCATCCTGCCTCAATGTTAGGGGATGCAGAGTGCTAGGCTGTGTCGCTTCGACTTCACTAGGCTCGCCCTGCAGCGAGGAAAGCGTAGTTGGGATCACTGAGCTTCAGTAGCCCCAAGCCTCCACCCCTACCCCATAGCCCCGCCTGGTTCTCCGGGAGGGCGCAGAAGGTGGAGCCAGGGAAGTCTGTCACCGCAGCGGTCGCGTCACCGCCGAGGGGGCGGACCCGGGAAGGCTTTCGGGGTCACGGAGGCTGCTGCTGAGCCCGCCCTCTCGGCCAGCCCCGGCGTCGGCTCTCAGTCTCCCGCTTTGCTTTTCTCTCCCGGCTGCATCCCGACGAAGATGGCAACCGATGGGCTGCACGAGAACGAGACGCTGGCGTCGCTGAAGAGCGAGGCCGAGAGCCTCAAGGGCAAACTGGAGGAGGAGCGGGCAAAGCTGCATGACGTGGAGCGTGAGTGCGAGCTGCGGGTGGAAGGGTAGCTCTCCTGGGCCCGACCCTCCGAGGGGCTGGAGGACCCGCGTGGGACCGGTTCCACCGCCCGGGGTGGGAGGATGCTGAGCCCCTCCCAGGGGGCGGGTGGAAAGGCGCAGCCAGCAGGTGTGCCGGGGCGGGACCGCTTTGCTATTCCTCCTTGGGACTCTGCCCCCCAACCCCGTTAGGTCCTCTCTCCGCGCGGATGTGAGGCTCCCTTTCCCGTGTCTCCGCTGACCGTGGGGGCAGGGAGCCTGATGGCGGAGGGAAGCGGAGAGCCTTCTGCATCCACGCGTTCAGCTTGCGGCAGGCCCTTTAGAAGCCTTTGATGGATGCCGCGTTTGACATAAAAGGCCAGCGCGGTGTAAATAAACTTGCCAGCGTGCCCTCACCCCGGTTCAGAACAGGGCCTCTCAGAGAGGAGTGGTCCTCTGCAGAGCTCAGAGAGGGGACCCGGCTTGGCCCTCCCTTGCTAAGCAAGGCTTGTCAACCAGCACACACACACACACACACACACACACACACACACACACACACACACACACGCCCGTACACACTTATGTGCGGCGTCCTCACAGCCTTTTAAGTTCCATTTGGAGAAGGGAACTGGGGTTTAGTGTGGGGCCTTTAGCATTCATTTTCCTTGAATCTTGCTGGAATTACAGAACCCTGCTTGTGGTCTTGCCAGTCGCCTTCTCTTGCTTGAAGGGCAGCGTGCTCTTGGGAGATTTTGAAATGTGTCCAGATGTAATTAGTTAAATTTTGAGTGTTTTTCCCGCAACAAGATCAGGTGTGCTGCAACTGCTTGGTGCTTTGAGGGACCGGGCCTTTCCACACTTTCGACCATTGGCACTTCCCCAGTGACTCCAAGATGACTGCCATTGCTCCAAACTTTACCTCTGTATTCAAAGCGGGAAGAAGGCAGACTGTGAGCCCTGGGCTCTTTTCCTTCTTAAGGAGAAAGCAAAATTTCTCCCAGAATTCCTCTCTTTCAAAGATTTCTATTTGTACTTCATTGGCCAGAATTAGGCCATGTGGCCCCTGCCTGGAAGTCTGGATAAAGGGGACCCAGACTAAGCACATTGCCACCCCAAAGTTGAGGAGAAGTTGGGAGTAGGTATCAGGGGCATGACATGGGGTCTATCTCTTCCCTATACAGAGCCTTGTAGGCTGCAGATGGTGATTAGGTATCAGGGGCATGACATGGGGTCTATCTCTTCCCTTTACAGAGCCCCTCACTCTAGCACAGCCCCGTCCCCCGCCCAGGGGGGGATCTTGCCTCACATCCTTGATTCTTAGAGTCCCACTCTAACCATAGTGTCTCCTGCATCCTTAGGAGCACTGACTCCCATTGGACCCCTCTGCCCGGTCCTGTCTTCCATCCCTTCCCTAGCATCAGCACAGATACTTTGATCAACTTCCAAAAGTCTTGGCAAGGGACCATGACTCTGTCTGGTCCTCCTGCCTCCTCCTCAGCCCTGAATGGCCAAACAGCACCCCTTTCCCCTGCTGCTGAACTGAGGCTGCTGAGGAGGAGGCACCAGCAGGCCTCTGTGCTAGTGGCTAAGTCACCCTGCAGTGTCTTCAGACTGCTCTCTGCCCTGGTAATTGTCATTCACTTTCCATTCTGTGACAGCCTCTGTCCCTCTTACTTCCTCCCCCCACAGAAAATGGAAGGTAGAAAGCTGGCCCCTGAGTTTATAGATCCAACCCCCCCTTGCACACCTTATCCTTCCTGTCTAGGGTCAGCCTCTTCCCATCCCTAGTCTTAGGAACCACACACACACACACACACACACACACACACACACACACACACACACACACACACACCTCATCTTTAGGTTTTCCTCCATCTCTGCCCCTTGCCTTTCTCTGACAACAGTCAAGTCTCTCTCTCTCTCTCTCTCTCTCTCTCTCTCTCTCTCTCTCTCTCTCTCTCTCTCTCTCTCTCCCTTTCCCTCTCCCTCCCTCTCTCTCTCTCTCTCTCTCTCTCTCTCTCCCTCTCCCTCTCTCTCTCTCTCTCTCTCTCTCTCTCTCTCTCTCTCTCTCTCTCTCTCTCACACACACACACACACACACACACACACACACAACCTCTTTCATTCACAGTTTTCCAGCCCCTGGTATGTTAGGCTCTGGCAGCAACACCCGCCACACACCCACACACCCCTTGACCCTAGAGATGCCGCAGTAAAGAAATCAAAAATATTCCCTCAGAGGGCTTTGGTCCAAAGCCGGGAGTCAGGCATCCAATAGGTAAAATAAGTGCTACACTAGCTATGTGCTCTGGATAGACGGGAGGGAGTAAGGAAGAGGGAAATGAGCTATGGGGGAGCTCAAATTTTTCACAGAGACTGTGACCCAGGGTGGGTCCTTTGAATGTAGATTCCTTACTTGTGTAAAGGATAGAGAGTCACAGGGAAGAGAGTTTGAATGCAAAGCTGTGGCGGTTTGGGGAGGGGGCGTTCGGTGTAGTCGGTCAAAGCTGAAGTAGGGCAGTGTGTTTGCTGTTTGCTGTGCTAGAGGGAAGCTGGGGCCCTGTCTGGAGAGGCATGCAAAGGGGCAGGGTAGTAAGTGGGGTTCCAGCGGTGAAGCTGCTGGGGCCTGGCAGACGCAGGGAGGTGTGTGTGTATGCGTGTGAGTGTGCATGTGTGCATAGAGGCCTGGGATGAGCCTCAGGTTTCCTTGTTCAGGAATGCTGTCCATCTTGCTTTTCAAACAGTCTCGCACTTTCATCTGGAGCTTGCCAAGTAGTCCAGGCTGGTCAGTGACTTCCAGAGGTCCTCCCGTGTCTGTCTCCCCAACATTGCCATCACAAGCAGGAGCCACTGTGCCAGCTATATTTACACTCGGGTCCTGATGTGTGTGCCGTCACCCAGACCCAGCACTCGGGCTTTTAAAAAGCCTGAGTAAACTGCTCTCTGTTAGGCATCGTCCCAGCCAGATCCTTGACCTGCATGGTGTGCCTGAGTAAACTGGCATGCTTGGTTTTTAGTTTTTAAAGTCACTTTTCAAATTTTATTTGTGTGTGTACACTCCCACAAAACACAGGAGGCTGAGTGGTCCTGGTTAAGTCAGATTTATTTTTAAAACCCTCCAGTGGGGCCAGTGAGATGGCCCAACAGGTTTGGACCAAGTCTGAGGACCCTAATTATATCCCTAGGACCCTTATGGTCGAAGGAGAGACCGACTCCTGTGAGTTATCCTCTGAGGTCCACATGTCACACACACACACACACACACACACACACACCGTAAACAAATGAATGTAATTTTAAAAGAAATTTAACGATGAGTGAAAAATCAATCAGGAGATATAGCTGAGTTGGTGGAGGGCTTGCCTAGAATGCACAAGGCCCTGTGTTCCATTCTCTGCACCCCGTAAACCAGGCAATGCAGGCCTGTAATCCTAGCACTTGAGGCAAAAGGATCAGGTCAGGTTTACCCTCAACTAAATAGTGGATTTGGGGCCAGCCTGGGCTACATGAGACCCTGTTCAAAAGCAAACAGATATATAAATACCTATTTTAAAGCCAGTGTAACAGATAGAGATGAGAAATGGGAGAGGAATGAGTAGTTCCTGAATGAAACTCTGTCCTCAGTCCCATAACTTTTAACGCTCTCTATTAGGCACCATCCCCAGCCAGATCCTTGACCTGCATGATGTGCCTGAAGTAGCTCACATGGCTTGTGCAATAGCCAGGAGCTCCTGCCACCCTAGCCTCCTGCAGAGTTCTTCTTCCTGGAGCCCCACCCCACACCTCGCTCCTCTCTGCTGATAAAGAGGGCACCCTTGCTTTGTTTTTACAATCACACAGCTGCGGCTGGTTTCCTATTTACACCACAGTGCACAGACTTCCAGTCTGATAGCTCAGGCAGTCAGAAGTCTAAATGGGTCAGTGGTTCAAGAGGCTCTGAGGCCCTCCATCCACAGCCTGAGGACATCATGGTCCCCACCTACAGTCTCTGCCCTCAGTATCTCTCCACCACACTGTTCTGACCACTGCTTCAGACATCACCCTGCTGACTCACTCTGCTGACTCATATGAGAGGGACCCTTGGGGTTACACTGGGCCCACCCAGATCACACTCGCATCTCAAAATCGTTAACATCCTCGGATCTGCAAATGCCCCTTTGCTTCATAAGACGACATCCTCAGTTTCTGAGGCTGTGAACCTCATCAGGAGCCATGGGTCACCTCCAGCCTCAGGCCCAGGTACAAGGAGCATTCTTCTACCCCCATTCTAGTTGAGAATGCATCCAAGTCCCAGGGGGGCAGAGGGGTAACACACAGGCTGGCATTGCCAGAGCGGCTGGAGGAGAGCCAGGGAGGTCTCTGGTGCAGGTCTCTGGTCTCCACGGTTTCACTGTGTTCTAGAGAGCAGAGATGCTTTTTGTTACAATATCAAAATGAGTAAAGACCAAGTGCTGGGCAGTATTCCACCGCAGTCTAGTCAGTGCAGAATGCCCGTAAGAATGCATTGTTCTCTCTCTAGGGCTCTGGGATGTGGAGATGCTTCGATTTAAGACCCATCTCTTATGTGCTTCTGGAAGGACTGAGTTTCAGGATGGTGTCAAGACAGTGGGAGGAAGGAGGACACCGCTCAACATTAGAGTCTTAGAGTTAGAGTGAGGAGTGATCTGGAAGGCAGGCTGACAGCCCCAAGTGCTGGAAAGGTTACAGCATCCTGGGCTGTGGGAGCTTTATCCAGAATCCCGGCTCCAGTGAGGCAGCTACTAATTTTGTTAAAGAACAAAATTGCAAAGGCAAATTTATGTAATTTTTTTTTTAGTGTACAAATCCAGATTCTATTTGGGTTAATGACAGGATTTACCATTCAGGGCCATTGACTTTTCTGTCTGTTGTAAATGTGCTTTTTGTGAAAGGTCTTAGTCTCACGATGTAGTTGGAGCCCTGTACTAATCTGATGTCATGGATTAGGGGGAGATGTAGGCAAAACCATACTCTAGTCAGACCTGAGGCAAGTGTGTCAATAGCTTTCTGGTGTTCTGAGGAAATACAGCCCCAGTACTCAGGCTGAGAGAAAGTCCATGTCTGTGCAGATGGCCTCCTGCCTGCTGCTCTGTCCTCTGACGCCTGGAGAGGGAGCAGAAAGCCAGTTTGCCTTTCCTGTCCCCTTCCCTCTGCTGTGCAGTCATAGCCCAAAGCGAGCTCATGGGGGAAGTGTTTCTGATGGATCCTCCCAGAATCCACACTGACTGTGGGGGCAGTTACAGAAAGCAAAGGGGGCGAGCCTGCAGCCCCATCTGCAGGCACTGCTTTTCTTGCTTTCATATGCCTCGTGGCTTGCTTTTATGTTTGTAATTGTGTAAGCACTCTTGAGATTGTATTAAATGTATCTGAGACACATTTTACATTTTCCCCAATAGTTCCTCCCATTACGTGTGCGAGAATCTACTTTGGGGAGAAAGCTGAGAGACAGGATCTCATGTGTCCCATGGTGGTCGCTAACTATGCCAGGTAGCTGAGGATGACCTTGAACTTGTGATTCTGTTGCCTCCACCTCCCAAATGCCAGGAGTGCAGGCGTGTGCCCCCCGAGGCCAGTTAATTCAGCGTTGCTGAGAGGCAGCTCTGTCCTGATGGGAGGGTAGTCTCCCAGAGTGAGAGATTATCCCCACAGTCTGGGGGGATGTTATCAGACAACTCTGATACTTCATGTCAGGGTGGGCAGCAGAGGCTCATGGCAATCTGCTGCCTCTGTGGGATTGAAAATGGTGTCCCTCCGTTATCCTTGTCCTCCTCTGAGAAGTAAGAGAGTCAGTGTGACTCGGTGGCCGCCCCCTTGCTGGTGTGGCTAGCCTTGGATCCCAACCACCCTCCCTTGAGATTTCACAGCCCGCTCTCACTGTTGTGTTGTCTACTTAGCATCTAGGAAGTTTGTACCTCTAAGAGAAAGCGGAGGGGAGACTTCTGCAGCTGAAATGGACCCGCGTATTCACCAGATCTCAAGCCCCATGCAGCTGGGACTCACCTTCCGATTCAGCCCCACCCACCTGGAGCTCAGCGCAGGGCCTGGTTACTGTAGGGGCTGCATATGTGTATGGCACTCCGATCTGACTTCTCATAACCAGACAGAGATCAAGCTAAAACCAAGCAGTCTCTTGACTAACCCTGTGACATACTGATCTGGCTCCCATATGGGAATCCATGATTAGGTTGTCTCCATGCCTCGATGTCATTGTCCTTGATTTTCCAAAGATTCACAGCCACTTTACACAAAGTTGATCCCACTGTAGAAGGTGCATAGCTGTTCTCAAGGGCCGTAGTGTGTATACAGAAAGTCCTCAGCAATTCTGAGTGTTGGCTTCCTCACCGGTAGAAACAGAACTTTAAAACTGTCTTCTCAAGCTGTTGTATAAGCCCTCTGCCCAAACCCAATGCAATAAATGGGGGCTATAGTCCAAATGCACCAAAAGTCTTGGTGTAGTGGCACATAACTGAGTAAGGGAGAGAAGCAGGGGGCAGGGAGGGAGGGAGGGAGGGAAAAGGCAGGGAGGGAGGGAGAGAGGGATGGAGAGAGGATGACTTGCTGGAGGCTTATGGCTGTGTGTGGCCAAGACAGGGTTCTTAGTGCCCACAGGTGGCTGGAGCAGAGTACACCGCTGTCTTCCTGGGGCTTTGCTTATCTGCCAGCCGAATTCCCTAACCAGATAGCATTCCATGCTGATTTAGAAATCAGATGTTCATTTTTTTAAAAAAAAATTGTGTGTGTGTGTGTGTGTGTGTGAGAGAGAGAGAGAGAGAGAGAGAGAGAGAGAGAGAGAGAGAGAGAGAGAGAGAGAGAGAGAGAGAGAGAGAGAGAGGGAGAGAGAGAGGGAGAGAGAAGAGAGAGAGAGAGAGAGAGAGAGAGAGAGAGAGAGAGAGAGAGAGAGATCCTAGAGGAACAGTTTGTCAGAAAGCAAAGGAGAAATTATTCCTACCCCCAGCCCTGCCCCACAAATAACATATTTAGCTCATTTCCAAATATTCTTTTATTTCCTGGTATTTAATTTTTTTGTAATTCTTTAATTCAATGCTTGCAAGATTTGGCAGATAGAAGCAGGATGGAGTGGGCTGGGAGTGAATGTGTGTGGGAAGGGAAGATGGGAAGAGAAAGGATAATTGATAGTTGGGATGTGTCAAAATTGGAGTTATATAATGAGGCCTTCTTTTGGTTGGTGAGACATCTTGTTTTTTCAGAGGGATGTTGAGAAGCTAGGCTTCCTCTAATGCTGAGGCAAGGGGAGCTGCAATAGTATGGGTATGATGTTTCAGTATAAAATATTAAACAGAACTACAGAGACGCTTAGGGGTTAGGAGCACAGATCAGTTCCCAGCACCCTCATAGCAGCTCAGCACAGTCTGTAACTCCAACTCCAGGGGATCTGACGCCCTCTTCTGGCCACTGCAGGTATTGCATACACTTGGTGCACATACATAGCTGTAAGCTGACACGAATACATATAAAAATAAATAAATCTCTTAAAGGGAGTTAAATGGGACATGCTCCCTATTGGTGGAGGCTTGTGTTAAAGGCCTGTAAGAATTCAGAAAACTGAGTCTGTTTTTTAACTTTTTCGGGATGTCTTGTGAGGACTGTGTCTGCAGGAGGCTGGTGGTGTGCTGTTTGTGGAGTAATCCCTCAGCATTTCAGTTGGTGCTTCAGCCAGAGCACTGAGGAACACTGAGGAGCCTTGAGGAGCACTGAGAAGCATTGACACAGGGTTTTATAATGCACAAGAGCTCTTACCATTAAGGCTTTCTTTTATTTCAGTAGCTTTGCTTTGTTTGTTTGTTTTGTCTGGTGTTACCAGCGGTTTTCCCACCAGCCTGGTCCCACGGCCCTGTCAGCCCCAAGTAACACACAGAGATGATGTATTAGATATAAAGTTGTTGGCTTTATTCATTAACTGATAAGAGAAACATATATACAGAGTAACATCTCCCAGGTTCTCACTATATAACTCTGGCTGGCTTCAAACTCACAAAAATCTACCTTCCTGGGCCTTAGGATTGCTGGGATTACAGACGTGCACCTTGTGAAACAGTTGGGGTTGTCATAGGAACTTCTTTGCACACCTTTGCTCTTTCTTCCCAAGAGGTGCTAACAGGGATCAGGCTTTCTTGGAGAAATGACTGATTTCATGGTTGGCATAGTGCATCGGGAACTCCCCAAAGATAATGAATTGTGGCGGGAAGTCATAGAACCTGCGTGAGGGGGCTTCTCCTGGGCCACGAGGACAATTTGGACATTGGAGTACAGCACAGAAAAGAATGTCACTCAGTAGTAGACGACTTTCCTGGCATACCCAAGGTTGAGGATGTGGCTCAGGGAGTGCTTGCCTGTACAGGCCAGGTCCTAGGCTCATTCCCAGCATGGGGGAAAAGAAATAATAGAAACTGATTGTGACCTGCTGACTACAGTAGAATCCACAGAGACCACACTGATATCAATAATGAATCATTAGACCACGCGGGAGAACCAGCCAATGGGTATGGAAGGAGTGATAGGCTTGGGAAAGTCACCAGTTGTCAGCTGGCAGTGTGGTAACAGCCATCAGTGAGTGGTATCATGAGGGTGTTGGAGTTGGAGAAGCAGAGGTCTGGGGATAAAGCTCTGTTGCTTGCTTCCAGGCATGGGGGCACATGTCTGTCACCCCAGCACTGGGGAAGTGGAGGCGGGAACATCAGAAGTTCAAGGTCACCCTCGGCCACATAGCTAGTTTGAGTCCAGTCTGAGTTAAGTGGAACTCTGAAGAAGCACTCCCCAAAAGTTGGGTGAGAAGCACCATATTTATGTAGCCCCAGAATCCATCCCCACATGGCACTTTTTCATGACAGAAGATGGAATTGTAACTGGTGGGCCACTTTCGCCAAGTGGCCAAAGTCACCATCAACAGCAGAGGGACAGATGGTAGCACATGCCTCTAGGAAGTCTGCTCTCTGCCTCTGGGGCTCCTGACAAGAGTCCCTGGGCAGAAACTCACCAAGAGTGAGCACCAGATGGGGACTGAAGGGCCCTGAGGGATGCTGTGGGTGACCTAAAGCTCACCTTCATTGTAAAGGGTGTCGCTGGGGCAGCACAGCTCAGCAAGGCCTGTGGATTAGCTGGCATTCATTCCTAATCATGTATACTAAATACTATAAATAGTATATGAAATAGTTCTATAAGATAGCTCTTTGGACTGAGGGGAGGTACGAGCACAAGAAAGAAGGCAGCGAAGATGTCCATGAAGGGCTCAGTTCTCATAGCCCTGTCCTCCAGTTATAGGAAGATGGCTGTCCCCATCAGCCCACACATGCTTCCTCCCATGGAGAAGCTGCTCAACACCCCACTGCCCTGACTGTGGGAACCAGGCCTTCCTTGAGCTGTCTCCTCTTCCCCCCTGCTTGCAAAAGGCTCAGGAGTCCAGGACTGTCCTGGTTCAGCCCTCGCCAACGAGAGTGTGGTACCCTCAGCTGCCTGCCGTGGAGGGGAGTCCCTGAACCCTGCAGACCTCCATCTCCCATCAGCTTCATGATGCACTCTTCATTTCCTCACCGAGACTTGACTAGCATCCACCACACCTCTCTAAGCCCATGAACTGTTTCTTGGACACAGGTCCCAGCCCCCCCCCCCCCCCGAGAGACTGCTGCATGGAGCTTTGTCCTGGTACAGTGATGCCATGAGTAGATTCCTTCCAGACTTTCAGGACAGTGTTGATTTCTGCGAACAAGGTTCTTCAGCAACCTCACCTGTGCATTGTTTGCTCAGTGCTTGTTCAATGATTTCTGCAGCTTCCACCATGCCCCAGGCTTTGCCAGGCACAGGGCCAGTTAGATGCAGCTTACTGCCAGGCAGCAAGGCACACGGTGTAGGTGGTTTTTATAAAGTCAGCTCCCCTTGTGAGTAGAAAGGGGTAGAGTCTGGGAATGGATGGTTCCTTTGGTAAAGCATTTGCCATGGAAGCACTAAGATCTGAGTTCAGTTCCCAGCACTCCCATAAAGCTGCCTGGTGAGGTAGCATGTATTTGTTTTGTTTTGTTTTGTTTTGTTTTGTTTATTTAAATTTGAAACAAGGTTGTTTTACATGTCAATCCCAGTTCCCCCACCCTCCCATCTTTCCCTATCACCGCCACCAAACCCATTCCATCCCTTTCTGCTCCCCAGGGAGGGTGAGGCCTTCCATGGGGATCTTCAAAGTCTGTCATATCATTTGGAGCAGAGCCTAGGCCCTCTCTCGTGTGTCTAGGCTGAGAAAGTATCCCTCTATGTGGAATGGGCTCCCAAAGTCCATTCGTATACTAGGGATACATACTGATCCACTACCAAAGGCCCCATAGATTGCCCAGGCCTCCTAACTGACACCCACATTCAGGGGGTCTGGGTAGGTCCTCTGCTGGTTTCTCAGCTATCAGACTGGAGTCCATGACCTCCCCCTTGTTCAGGTCAGCTGATTCTGTGGGTTTCTCCAGCCTGGTCTTGGCCCCTTTGCTCATCTCTCCTCCCTCTCTGTGACTGGATTCCAGGAGTTCAGCTAGTGTTTTGCTGTGGGTGTCTGTTTCTGCGTCCATCAGCTACTGGTTAAAGGCCCTAGGATGGCATATAATGTAGTCATCAATTTCATTATTGTGGAAGGGCATTAAAGGTAGCCTCTCCACTATTGCTGAGATTGTTAGTTGGGGGTCATCCTTGTAGATCTCTGGACATTTCCCTAGAGCCAGATTTCCCCTTAAATCTATAACGGCTCCCTCTATTTTGGCATCTCTTTTCTTGGTCTCCTCTATTCTTCCCCTGACTCAATCTTCCTGCTCCCTCATGTCTTCCTCTCCCCTCTTCTTCTCCCCCTCTTTTTCTCTTAACTCCCTCTCCCCTCCTTCCATGCTCCCAATTTGCACAGGAGATCTTGTCCCTTTCCCCTTCTCCAGGGAACCATGTATGTCTCTCTTAGGGTCCTCTTTGTTTCCTAGCTTCTCTGGCTGTGTGAATTTTAGGCTGGTGATCCTTTGCTCTATGTCTAAAGTCCATATATGAGTGAGTACATACCTTGTTTGTCTTTTTGTGAATGAGTTACCTCACTCAGGACAGTTTCTTCTAGTTCCATCCATTTCCCTGCAAATTTCAGGATTCCATTGCATTTTTCCACTGAGTAGTACTCAATTGTGTAAATGTAACACATTTTCTCCATCCATTCTTCAGTTGAGGGGCATCTAGGTTGCTTCCAGGTTCTGGCTATTACAAATAATGCTGCTATGAACATCCTTGTTGTATGAATGTGCACTTTTGGGTATATGCCTAAGAGTGAAATTGTTGGATCTTGTGGTAGACTGATTCCCATTTTCCTGAGGAACCGCTCTACTGATCTCCAAAGTGGCTGTACAAGTTTGCACTCCCACCAGAAGTGGAGGAGTGTTCCCCTTTCTCCACATCCTCTCCAGCATAAGTTGTCATTGGTGTTTTTGATTTTAGCCATTCTGACAGGAGTAAGATGGTATCTCAGAGTTGTTTTGATTTGCATTTCCCTAATAGCTAAGGATGTTAAGCACTTTCTTAAGTATCTTTCAGCCATTTTAGATTCCTTCATTGAGAATTCTCTATTTAGTTCTTTACCCCACTTTTTAATTGGATTATTTACTGTTTTGATGAACAGATTCTTGAGTTCTTTGTATATTTTGGAGATCAGCCCTCTGTTAGATGTGTGGTTGGTGAAGATCTTTTCCCAGTCCGAGGGCTGCTGTTTTGTCTTGTCGACTGTGTCCTTTGCCTTACAAAAGCTTCTCAGTTTCGGGAGGTCCCATTTATTAGTTGTTGATCTCAGTGTCTGTGCTACTGGTTCAGGAAGTGGTCTCCTGTACCAATTCGTTCAAGGGCCCCTCCCATTTTCTCTTCTAAGAGGCTCAGTGTAGGACAGCATATATTTGTAACCCCAGTGCTGGGGAGGCAGAGGCCAGCTCACCTAGCCTAATTGGTGGCTTCCAGGCCAAGTGATGACCCAGTTTCAAAGAAGTGGGTATTATTCCTGAGGTTGTCTTCTGGAACACACACACACACATACACACACACACACACACACACTGGAAGGTAAAATCCTCAAGCTCCAGCCTGGCCCCCAGCAAGTTATTTGGACTTGTGTTATCCAAAGAGTCTGTGTGAGCCTTGATGTGAACCTGACACACGGAGACAGGAGCCTCGCTCTGCTGTCAACTCTGTCCATCTGTTGGGGTCAAGAGAAAAGACTACATGGCACTTTAGAAATATGAAGTATGCAAAAGAAATCCTGAGAACTGTCAGGCCGTCAGCACAAAAGAGAGTCCCATGCTGCCTCTACTCTCTGACCTTAGAAGAAAGCTTTGCAGGGCCTACGAGCTAAAAGAGGACCCCAGGGAGCCAAAGGCGTCCTGGCACAGTTGAGGCTCACAGCCAGGCCCCGGGGAATGGAACTGATTGTGGCCTTGTCCTTGCAGTGCACCAGGTGGCTGAGCGGGTGGAAGCCCTGGGCCAGTTTGTCATGAAGACCAGGAGGACCCTCAAAGGCCACGGGAACAAAGTCCTGTGCATGGACTGGTGCAAAGACAAGCGGAGGATCGTGAGCTCCTCACAGGTACGGCCCGAGGCTAGCCGATTGCACTTGGTGTGAGGCTGAGAGAAGGAGCCGTCCTGTCCACGGCCGCCCGACCGTCTCCTCTTTATGACTTTGCTTACCCTCAGGGCTGTGAGTTAGTCCTCCGGCAGCACTGAAGTTGTTTGTCAGGGTTAGTTAGAGCCCTTGTCTGGCATGCACTGTGCCTTGGGGTCGGTCAGCAGATGCTCTGGCACTCTGGAGAATGTCACGGACTTGAATTAGTGATGGGAGAAACACTCTAGACTGTACCTGACCCCTTTGATGAAACATTCAAGATTGTTTCTCCCTAAGCATATGGCAAGGTCTCGTTTGAGGGTAAAGCCGTTTTTAAGTCTTTTACCACTTCGAGGGGGCCATTAATGACTGAGATCCTACTAATGGTTTTCTTAATGTAACAGTGTTTTGTATGGTTTGGGTTTTTTGTTTTTGTTTTGTTTTTGGTTTTTGGTTTTTGGTTTGTTTGATTTGGTTTTTGTTTTGTTTTGTTTTGTTTTGTTTTGTTTTGTTTTGTTTTGTTTTTTGCAGGCTCTCACTGTGTAGTTCTGGCTGGCCTGGAAATTGCTATATAGACCATGCTTGTCTTGAACTTAGATCCACCTGCCTCTGCCTCTGCCTCTGCCTCTGCCTCTGCCTCTGCCTCTGCCTCTGCCTCTGCCTCTGCCTCTGCCTCTGCCTCTGCCTTCTGAGTACTGGGATTAGAGGTGTGCACCACCACACCCAGTAGTTTATTAATTCTTACTGTGTTAATAAGAAGAAATTTAACATAACTATTTGGAATCTATACTCCTTTGTAATGCTTATGCTGTTTACGTCTATATCTTAAGTGTTCACTGCTACATAACACATCATCCCAAACTGAGGTAGAAGATCTAGCTCTGAGGTCCAGCACTTGCCAGACAAGCAAAAAGCCCCGGGTCCCGTTCCCGGCACTGAAGTAAATTACTCCCAAATGAAGCAGTCTAGCACGAGGACAACATATATCACAGGGTTTGTGAGATTCTTACTCCATTACGAGGTTGCTGAAGATGTAGGCGTGGCTACAGTTGGCTGCCTGTGTGGCATCTCTCAGGATGCCTTGCTCATAAGACTATTGGGTGTCTTCGTTTCTTGCCATGTGAACCTTTCCGTAGTTTCTGCTCACAGCTTGACCTCCCTTACAGCAGGTGACCCAAGAGACAGGAAGAGCAGCAGAGCAGAGTTCTTCTGTGACCTAGCCTTGGAACCAGCATTCTGTTTTTCTGTTACGTTGTGTTGAGCACATAGAACGTCCTTGATAAAATAAGGAGAGAAACTGACTCCCTTAGTTTAGTAATTTTATGGATATTTCTAGGTTAGATTGTCTTAGTTAGGTTTCTATTGCTGTGATAAAATCTCAGGACCAGAAGCAACTTGGGGAGGAAAGGGTAGTTCAGCTTATGTGTTCCCATCACTGTCTACCATGAAGGAAATGCAAGGCAGGAGCTCAGGACTCAAACCTGGAGGCAGGAACTGAAACAGGCCATGAAGGATCACTGTTTACTGGTTTGCTCCTAGACTCAGGCCGGCTCCACGCCAGAGCTGTTGTCCTTGGTGGTTGTCTCAAGGCTCTGGCATCTCCAAAACATTGATTTTTTTTTTTTCCACTACAACTTGGCTGCGCCTTCACTAGTGGCCTCTTCTGGGCCCTCTTCAGGGCCTATAATACTGGCACATGGTAGCATGCCTTAACTTCGCTTTTTGACCCTTCAGTCCTGGGCCTTCCATTGCAACCAAGGCTGGACTCTTCCAACGGCCTCTCCTTCAGGGATGCCAGCCTTGCCACATAGTGCCAGGCCTCAGCTGTTCTCCATGACCCCTTCATGCCTTCAAAACCAGTGCTGCCTGAGTGACTCTTACACGTGACTGAGTTCAGCTGCCAGCATGAGGTGCGACCTTAGCTGCCTCAGGATCACAGCCTCTACATGCTGATCCTGAGGAAATGCTTCGGGGAAAGTCTTATTAATGGCCACTAGGCATGGTAACATGTACCTGCAATACCAATAGTTGAGAGGTAGAGGCAGGAGGATCAGGAGTTAATGGTTATTCTTGGTTACCTATGAACTTGTCTCAAACAAACAGAAACCTATGAACTGATATCTTCTGTACATCAGACTCATGATCAATAAGGGTTTTCCCACACATCTGGCTCTGGTTCAGCTCTTTCAAACAAGGGCCCATCTTTTCTTTATAACCTTTGTAAGTGTGAAACTCTCCATGTTCTGGGGTGGAGTGATTTCTATTGCTTTTGCAAAGGACCTAGGTTCAGTTCCCATCATATACTTCAGGTAGCTCTATAAAACCAGTTCCAGGGGATGTAGTGACCTACTTCGGCCTCTATGGACACTACCACTACGCTTACATGCACATACACACATTATCTCTCTCTCTCTCTCTCTCTCTCTCTCTCTCTCTCACACACACACACACACACACACACACACACACACACACACACACACACACGCATAAAAAATAAAAGTAAAATCTTTTTGAAAAAAAATGTGCATGCTCTGATGACCTGTCTGCTGTAGGGTCTCTGGGTGGGACAAGTATTATTAATTTGCTCTGTAACCTGTAGATCTAGCAGAATATGTTGTACTTCTTTTTTATTTTATATCCATAACAAATTTATCACCCATACATATTAAAAACACCAGAGGGAAGAGCAGAGTTTTGACTTCCCTGTTTCAACCATTATCTTAATTAAATTTTATTTATTGTTTAGGTTTTTTTTTTAAGGCAAGGCCTTTCTTTGTAGGTCAAACTGCCCTCATATGTGCCATCCCCCTGCCTCAGCCTCTCAAGTGCTGTGATTGCAGCTACATGTTGCCCAACTTACCATTTTCCTGCATTTTTGTCTAGTCTTTACTGACATAAAGTGGTTGCTGCTCAGTTATTTGATTTTGAAATCTTTGCAAGCATACCAAGTGTGGGGGATTTCCTGTCACTCACATACCTCCTTTTTAAAGACAGAGCCTCCTGCTTCCCAGGCTGGCCTCAAAATCACTGTGTTACCTTGGATAACCTTGAACCCTCCTGCCTCCACCTCCCAAATGCTAGAATTACAGGTGTGCACCCCACACTCAGGTTGTGAAGTGCTGAGGATCGAACCTGGGGTTTCCTGCATGCCAGGCAAGAACTCTAGTGACTCAGCTACACCCCCAGCCCCTTGTGTGCCACTCATACTGGAGAAGGAAAGGGAGGCAAGGCCACATGGCCACTTCTGAGAACACTCCCTGCAGCCCCCTCTGCTCATGAGAGGTCGGGCAGTGTGGAATGTGTGTGCAGGCTGGAAAGATTCTGGGACAATCTATGGATTACCAGTAACCTTCTCCCTTTAACAAAGGGGATTAATCACCCTGATGAGTGGGGATAGGGTTTGGGGGGTGGAGGTAAATTCTTCACAGGTATGTGGGCGCCTGGCAAGTATATCAGCTTGTGGGAGAGACGTCAGATTGCACAGTGCAGAAGCGGGAGGAAGTGGCAGGCAGAGGAAGCCACTGCATTGAGTCAGTGTCCCTGTCTACAGTGTGGGCTCTAGGTGCAGAGGACCCAAGTGTGCAGACTCAGAGTCCCTGATGTATTATAAACGACTGGCTTTCCTAAGCCATCCTGTGCATCCTGTTTGGCCATTTAGGCAGAAGTTAGAGCCCGGGGATCTTAAAAGTCCCCAGTCTATGCACTTTGACCTCAGCCACTCTTAGCATTACCCTGGCTTTGCCCACCAGGTGTGGTAGAGAAAGGCGCTTTTACCATGGGGCCTTGCTTCTGCCCTAGGGTTGTTTCCCAGTCCATCCCCCTGCCTCCTCCACCACCTTTACTTCCAAATGGCTTGAGGAATTAAAGGTTGAACCTGAGCCAGGCATGGGGATGCATGCCCTTAAGCCCAGCACTCAGAAAGCCAGCAGATCCAATACTCAAGGTCATCCCCAGCTACAGGTCAAGGTCTAAGCCAACCCAGGCCACCTGAGACCCTGTCCAATAGGGGGAAAAAAGTGTCAAGTGGAGAACTGAGCCTTTATAAAGCTCTCTGGGAAAGGCAGTCTCCAACTCCTCACCCCTCACATGGAAGTGGGAGGGTCTTGGTCATCCTGGATTTCGTCTGCCCCCCTTATTGTCCATCAGGACACAGTGCCCTGAGGACTTCTGGGCCGTTACAGATCAGAACATACTGGCAGTTGCCCTCTCCTGAACTGTCATCTCTTCTCTCTCCAGGATGGGAAGGTGATTGTGTGGGATTCCTTCACGACTAACAAGGTAGGTGTCCCTCCCCGCCACATCGTGGGCCTCAGGTTCCCAGGCTGACTGCCCTCTAGGACCCCTGTTGCCATGGAAACAGCAACTCTGCCAGCACCCCCCAGCTACACCCCCTAGAGGACCATGACCCCAGACCAGAGAGAGACACCTGGTTAAACCGCCACACTCAGTCGTGTTTTGTAATTTTCTTCTGAGTGATCATGAAAAGAGTCAAAATCCTGTCTTCTTCCCCCTCTCTACCTCTGGCCCACAACACTGTAGATCTGAGCACTTGACGGCGAGGAAGGGGGCTGCAGCGGGATCAGACAGACACACTGTGGTGTGGGGCAGGCAGTCTGAGTCCACCGTGGAAGTGTTCTTGGCACACACACCTCAGTTAGACCTAAGGTTAGACTGTTTCCATAAGACAACGACCAAAACTCTAAATGCAGGTGCGGGTGTAGCAGGGCCCACCAGCATCCATGCGAGATAGAGCCGTACGCTAAGTGTGAGTGTCAGCATCTGTCTGAGGAAAGGCTTGTTTCTCACTGCGGAAAGGGAACCCTGGTGCACGGTCCACTTTATTAGATGAGGGCCGTCTTCCAGGGCAGAGTCACTAATGGTCAGGCCCCTGGCAAACGCTTAAGACAATAATGGAGAAAACTGTTGCTGTTTCTTACTAGCTGAGACTTGGTTTGTGCTGGAAGGCTGAGCCCCCTCGTTAGTGTGAAGCCCACTGTCATCCCTTGTCACTGCCATGTAAATGGTGACAAATCAGTGGGGACTCCGGGTGTTTGTGTCTTGTAAAAGCTCAGACGTTAAGACCTGTGTGGAAGCGCATGTCATTCACTCCTGACTATTGGTGCTAATATTTCAGGAGCACGCCGTCACCATGCCCTGCACGTGGGTGATGGCATGCGCTTATGCTCCGTCGGGATGCGCCATCGCTTGTGGGTAAGTTTTTCAAATGTCCCATTAGCCACAAAATACTGCTTTGCTTCATGTGGGCAAATATTACAAAATCCAAAGGATCCAAAACAGTTCTGATACAGGCCTGTACTTATTTTTTGTTTGTTTGGTTGGTTTCTTGGTTTTTTTTTTTTTTTTTATGTTTTTGAGACAGGGTTTCTCTCTGTAGCCCTGGCTGTCCTGGAACTCACTCTGTAGACCAAGCTGACCTTGTGCTTTCCTTGTACAAGCTGATCCCTGTACTTTCTAACCATGAATAACAATTAAGTGGCCCTTAGAAACAGCTGGCTGAGAGCGGTCCTGAACAGTCAGAGGTCCAGAGAGATAGCTCAGTGGGTAAGTGGATGTGAGGACCTGAGTTCAGACCCCATCGCCCGCATGAAAAGCTGGAGAGAGGCCCACAAGATGGCTCTGGGAGTACATGAATGTGCTTGCCATGCAAGCTGATGGCCTGAGTCCAATCCCGAGTTCCCCTGTGTGAGGAGAGAATTGACTCTTGAAAGTTGACATCTGATTCCACATGTGTTCTGTGGTACATCACACATACACACACACACACACACACACACACACACACACACACACACCATAATAACACTTTTTCAATTACAAAACTTTAAATTTACTTATTGTTTTGTGTGTATGATGTTCGCCTGCATGTATGTGTGTGCACCATGTGCATGCTCAATGTCCACACAGATCAGAAGACGCTCTGGGTCTGAAGTTTCAGGTGATTGTGATCCAACGTGTGGGTGCTGAGAAATGAACTCAGGTTCTCTGCAGAAGCAACAAGTGCTTCTTTTTTTTTTTTTTTTTTTAAAGAAATCATTTTCTAACAGTCTTGTTGATATTTTGCATTTGCTATTTTTGCTTATTTAATTTCAAGTATTTGTGCAGTTTACGCATCACATGCATACCAGAGGTCAGAAGAGAGCTTTGGAGCCCCAACAACCAGGGTTACAGATGGTTGGTTGTGAGCTGTCACGTGAGTGCTGGGATCGAACCCAGGTCCTCTGTAAGATCAGCCAAGCTCTTAACCACTGAGCCATCTCTCCAGCCATTAGGTCCTTGGCTCCTTTGCTCCTTATGAGCTGATAGGGAACCCTTGCTAATCTCTCAGCTGTGATAAACATGCAGCAGGTACATAAGGAATGTCCTCATTTGGGGGGAGGTAGAAATGTGAACCTTCATCTATGAAGAGATGAAATACGATGTTTGCATTTAGATGGTTCTGTGCTTGCTCCCACACACTTGTGTGTGGATCCAAGGAAAGGAGTATCCAGTTTCATATTTGTGGGGTTTATTTTCTTTTTTCAGTTTTGACTGTAGATTAGACGGTCTTGCTGGGTGGTGGTGGCACATGCCTTTAATCCCAGCACTCAGGAGGCAGAGGCAAGTGGATCTCTGTGAGTTCGAAACTCTACAAAGTGAGTTCCAGGACCACCAGAGCTAAACAGTGAAACCCTGTCTCGAAAAACAAACACGAAAGTCTTCATAGTGTAAAGGGAGAGGTTTTGATGTAAGATACTGCTGAAGAAAAGCATTTGCAAAGTCAGTGCAAATGAGAAAGGACACATGTCTTTCATTCTTGCACGTCAGCCTTTGGCTCCTCTGTCTTCTGCGCTAGGGGTCTGGATAATAAGTGTTCCGTGTATCCACTGACGTTTGACAAAAATGAGAACATGGCTGCTAAGAAGAAGTCTGTGGCCATGCACACCAACTACCTGTCAGCCTGCAGCTTCACCAACTCGGACATGCAGGTCAGTGCCCACATCGCCCTGGCGCATGCCTCTTGCAGAGCACATCTGGGAACTGCAGGACAAGGCGTGCCCTGTGTGGTGCAGGCTCCAGAGGTCGTTTCTCCTTGGTCATTGTTCCTAACTAAATCAGAAAGGAGAACCAGGAGTACTGAGGTAGAGCTAAACTCTGGGTGTTTGGAGGTCAGAGGGCAGCCTCTAAGTCAGGTGACATAACACTTCACAGCTAGAGAGTGTCAGGGCTGTGAACTGCTTGCATCTCTCTGTCCGTGTTTTACCCTTTAATTTTTAAATTTCTCTTTAGGTTTATTTATTTTATGGGTTTTAAGTGCTTGCCAGCACATGCATGCAATGCCCACAGAGGCCAGAAGAGGGCATCAGATTCCCTGGAATTTTAGATGGTTCTAAGCCATGTGGGTGCTGGAAACCAAACCCTGGATCTCTGCAAGAGCAGCCAGTACTCTTAATCTCTGAGCCATCTCTCGGGCCTTATATTCTAGTCTTAAAAATAAAAATTGGGGCTGGAGAGATGACTCGTAACAAGCTAGGCATCCCAAAAGGTGCCTATAACTCCAGCTGTAAGAGATCTGACTCCTTATTTTGACTTCAGCACTCAAACACACACACACACACACACACACACACACACACACACAAAATCCTTTTAATAATAATAATAAAAAAAAAGAACAAAATGTTATGGGCATTAATTCAGTGCTCAGCAAGGGCAGTGCAGCCCTTACACTCATTTCTCTAGCGGGTTGTGACTGCTCCCGTAGTTAATTCAGTCATACAGACCTGCGAGGCAGGCAGAAACCTGGTTTAGGACCTGATAGTGCTGGACTGGAAGCCCAGCAAGCTGAGGGTCTGCAGTGAGGCTTCGTGAGGAGGCTGGTAACCTTGGTGAGTAAGTTGTATAGCTGTATGGCTGACCCAGTCTCTTCTCCCAGGAACAGTGTTTCCTGGGGCAAGCAGCTAGGGTGTGTGTGTGTGTGTGTGTGTGTGTGTGTGTGTGTGTGTGTGTGTGTGTGTGTGTGTGTGAATATGGAGGGTGTATGGGGGGTGTACTCTGGAAGGTTAAACCTTTGGCTAACCTTCCCCGATACTCTTTCTTCACACAGATCCTGACTGCCAGTGGTGATGGGACATGCGCCCTGTGGGATGTAGAGAGTGGGCAGCTACTACAGAGCTTCCATGGGCACGGGGCTGACGTCCTCTGCTTGGACCTGGCCCCCTCAGAAACTGGAAACACCTTCGTGTCTGGGGTAAGGACAAGGAACATCTCTGGGGAGGTAGGCGCTGGCAGCTCTTTTCTGTCCTCGGGTCTGGTTCCGTCTCTTTCCCAGAAGTGTCTTCAACTCCCTGCGGCTGGAAACCACAGTTCCTGCAGCGGTGTCAGCTGTCTCCAGGCTTCCTTCTGTCACTGACACTCAGAAGTCTCTATAGAGATCTGGAATGTTCTGTTTGAGTGCTGCAACCTGGGGTGTGTGCCTGTCACAGTGTGTCTAAGATCTTAGCTCAACCAGAGGCTGCTGGGCATGTGCAATGCATGCTAAGATGAGCAGATGCTGGGATATCACAGGGCTGGAGTGGCGGTGGGGATGATGCGCTCCCATTCCACATGTCTTGGCCACCATCCACCTCTTGAGTGCAGGAATCAGAGGAGGAGCTATAGGAGTCAGCAAACATGAACCTTAATTGATTTCATCTAGGAGCTCAACATACTTCACAATAGCACTCCCTGCTGTTGTGCCTCCCGGGTTTCCTCAACCTCCAAGGGAGTGACTCCTGAATACAAGGGTCTCACTCTCTCAGAAGAGTAGGGTGCTCGCTTGCAATTGTGAAGCGTTTTTAAAGGGAAAGGGAGGTTTGAGACTACTGGAAGGCTCCCATTGCTCACCGGGAGAGACCCTGATTCCCTCCTCATTTTGACCATGCATGTATGTCTTCTCCCTGGGCCTTCGTATAACTGCATCATTCCAGCTCAACCACACTGCTCTCGTAAGTGATCATCATCTCTGGAGACGGTATTGTCTCTTGGCACACAGGAGCTCCACTCACTTTAGCGTCCACCAGGAGTTGGAGATACTTGGGTTTTATTGCCTCTGTCCTCAGTGAATTTCCCGGGGTGCTGTACCCCATGACAGATGCTCCTAAGATGTCGCTGTACTTCTTTGTTACGAGCAGGTTTTTCCCTGCCAGTCGGGGCCCACTGCTGCACCAGCCCCAAATAACAGGCAGAGACTGTATTTGATATAATTGCCGTTGGCCAGTTACTAGTTTCTTATCAGCTAGCTCTGTCTTAATTATTAACCCATTTCTATTAATCTAAGTATTTCCACGTGGTCTCATCTTACTGGCGAGAGAGCCCGGACTTCTGTTCTCTCCAGACTCTACATGCTGACTCCTCCTTACTACTTCCTCTTTCCTAGTCCCTCCTATCTTCCTTTCCTATTGGCAAACAGTGCTTTATTCATTAACCAATACAAGAAACATATTTACAGAATGACATCTCCCATAATCCTCTTTTCTGTCTAAAATAAAAAGAAGGGCTTTAACCTTAACATAGCAAAATATATCACACAACAGTTATCAAATAAGAATCACAGTTAACAATATTTTGTCCATTAACATTTATTAAGAGTTAAGAAAATATTTCATCATCTATCCTATCTTTGTGAGTCTAAAGTCCTATATGTAACTTATCTTTAATCCTAACTAAGAAAAACTATAACCATAACTATCTGTCTTCAACTCCATCATTTCTTCATACCTTTGAAGCCAACTAACTTGGTTGGTTGGTTTAAGCCGTCAATTCATCTAACTGTTGAGAGACTTCCTTTTGCTATTCCGGCTCTGTGGGAACTTACCAAAAATCTCCCAGAATTTTTCCATAATTTGGAAAATCTTGCGTTTACAGTTCCCTGGCTTGCGAACGACTCAGAGAGAGCATGCAGTTTTCAGGGTGGAGGCAATGGTAGGCGTATGAAGAGGCTCTGGGACCGCGTGCACCAGCACCGGCTTGCCTTTGGGCTTAGGGCAGTGGACAGGAAGAGGAGGAAATGGGAGAGCAGTGAAGGAAAGGGAAATGTCCAGGAGGAAGGAGGGGAGACACCCGAGGTCTTACCTGCAACTCAGATGTACGAAACGAGACACACCAGAGGGGAGCTAAGACAGCTGCCTGCTCTTCTAGCCTGAGGTCAGTGGGCTCTGCCTCTGCAGACTTAATGTGTGGAGGAAGGTAGCTTGTTAAGGTTCACCCCTGTGCATACATAGCACTTGCCGTGTATAATTGGGTGATTTTTCTGTTTGTAGGGTTGTGACAAGAAGGCTATGGTGTGGGACATGCGTTCGGGCCAGTGCGTGCAAGCCTTTGAAACGCATGAATCCGATGTCAACAGTGTCCGGTTAGTGAATGAAATGCTTGAGATCCTCTGTCGAGGGACTTTACTGGGGTCTAGATCACACGCACACATGTACGCACGCGTACATGCACGCATACACACATGCACACACACACACACAGGCATGCATGCACACACACACACACAGTTAAAAAAAAAACCACGCATAATATTTTCATACTACGGTGTGGGGCAGACAGAGCTAAACACTGGGCATTTTTCTCCCAACTTTCTGTTCTCATCCCCTTCAGTCTGAACTTTGTAAGGTGGTCCCACAAAATCAAGCTTGCTGAGGCCAGAGTAAGGCTCATTTGATAAACCATTTGAGGACCCAACTTAAATCTCTATCATCCACATTAAAGTGCATAGTAGCCCTGAGGAGGCATAGGAGAATTCCTGGGGCTGAGTGGCCAGCAACCCAGCCTGAACGGTGAACTCCAGGTCAATGAGAGAACCCACTTAAAGGAGTTGGACATTTTCCTGAGATTGACACCTGAAGCTGTCCTCTACCTTCTAGATGCACACACACACACACACACACACACACACACACACACACACACCTCTACCCAAATGCATGCATTTAAAAAAAAAAAAAACACTTTCCTATTCATTAGCAATTTTTTTACTGTCATCTCCCCAGACAAGCTGTAAGGTGGAGTCCGTTTGTAACCAGAAAGAAGATGCACTAAAAGGGACGGGCTGCATCTGAGTGTGGGCAAAGTGAAGTGATTAAGGACACTTATTCAGGGGATGTAGCTCAGCTGGCAGAGTGATTAACTACTGTAACCAAACCCAGCGTTCTCTCCCTAGCACGGCATAAAACCGGGTGTTATGGCTCACTCCTGCACTCTCAGAACAGAACAAAGGAGGTAGAGGCTGGATGATAAGAAGTTCAAGGTCATTCACATAGGGATTTCAAGGTCATCCACAAAGGGAGTTCAAGACCAGCCTGGGCTATGTGAGACCCCATACCCTGGCTCGTTCCTGCTCCTGGTTTATGGTCTAGCATCCATTCTTCCTGCTGAGCAGTGAAGCCGACAGTGGGAACAGCCACCAGTTCATTGATTGCCTTTCATTTGGCCGCATGCCGGCTCTTGGGACTCACTGCCCTGTAAGATCTCCACCAGGGAGACAGGCTTCATTACCCTCATTGTCAGATGAGGAAACCTGGCTGGGAAAGTTGATGTCACTGCCCAAAGTACTGCGTGTAGTGACAGTGCCAACAGCTGGTGTGGCTCTGTCCATCTGACTCTGTTGTCCCTGAGCCACACTTGAGGATTAGGTGCATTGCAGGGAGCCTGCTTTGTTCAGTGCCTAGGGTGAGAGTGGGTTAAGACTTTCAGCACGCCTCTCAGCCTCTCTGCAAGGCAGCACAGCTGTCCTGGGTTTATGGGAGGAACATGAGGCCAGCGATCAAATCACATGAGACTCCCCTCTGGCCTGTGCGAGAGCGCTCCTGTGTCCTGGAAGTGGAGCTTCTAGGTCTGAGACCCTGAGCCAGGATGCTTTCCCAGGGCTTCTGAGGCAGGGGAGTGGCTGGGGATGGCTACTCCCTAAGAGGCTTTTTACCAACTCTCTCTGCAGATACTACCCCAGTGGAGATGCCTTTGCTTCCGGCTCAGATGATGCAACGGTAGGTTTCTCGGTTATGGAAAGCCCTGCAGAGGCAGAGGGGAGAGATAATAGCTTCTTTCCCTTCCTTTCATTCTGCCTTTCTTTCTTCCTTTCTTTCTTCCTTCCTTCCTTTCTTTTTTCTCTTTTGCAAAAATAGCAAGGAAATTTTATTTGAAGTAAAGCAACAGAAGGAACCAGAAAAACACCACAGGAAAGCATCAGACCTTAATTTTTTTCAGTCTTTTATTTATGTACTTTTATGTTTTGACTTTATGTATGTCTACACACCACATGCATGCTTGGTGTCCTCGGAGGCCAGAAGAGGGCACTGCAATGTCCTAAGACTGAAGCTACAGATGTGAGCCATCATCTAGGTGCTTAAACTCTGATCCTCTGAACCAGCAGCCAGTGATCTTGATGGCAGAGCCATCTCGCTAGCCTTTAGCTTTATTTGTTGTTTGTTTGTTTTTGTTTTCTGATATAGAGTTTCTCTGTGCAACAGGCCAGATGTCCTGGAACTCACTTTGTAGGCCAAGCTGGCCTATCACTCGTAGAGATCTGCCTGCCTCTGTTTCCCAAGTGCTGGAATTAAAGGCTTGCCCCACCCACCACCCAACACTTTATTTTTTAAAAGACTTATTTTATGGTCACAGAAGTCATGTGACCATAACAACAACAACAACAAAAATGAAGTTAAATTATTCTCCTTTCCTAAGGAAAGCCACACACAGTTTAATGAATCCTGACTGCCCTGACTGTCTACTTGTGTATTTGTCTTTTTTTTTACATAATGACAGCTTATGTACATTCTGCTGTGCTTAACAAGCACTTTTCATTTGTGTGTTCTCTCTTAATAATTACCTGGCATTCCATACTATGGGCATGCCATCATGTACTGACAGAGTCTTCAATCTGGAATGAGCTCTTCTTCCTAAGGTTATCTCTCTGTTAAGAACACTGACCCAAAGCTCAGCATGGTGGAACTGTGCTTGTAATCACAGTATGGGGGCGGTGGGAGAAAGAGGAACAGGAGTTCAAGGTCATCTTTAGCTACATATACACAGCAAGTTCACGGCCAGTCTGGGCTACAAAATAGACTTCTCTGTAAATATCTCCACATCTCTAACTATTTAAAACTCCCAGGCATTACTTGCTTACCTAAAAACAGATTCACTTTTAACAGTTTTGTTTTTAGTTCCAAGTTATGTTGACATGTGTTTTTAAGAGAAAACATAATGTAATTTTTTGCTGTCTTTAACAAATATCAAATAGTCTATTAAATAATAGGTCTTGTTCCCTCTGAGCTGTTTCCAGGGAAGACATCACAAGAGGAATTATTGAGTTGTGATAATAATGGCAATCTTAGGGCTGAAGAGATGGCTCAGAGGTTAAGAGAGCTTGCTGCCATTCCATAGGACCCGGGTTCAATTCCCAGCACCCATTTCAGTTGGCTCACAATCCCCTAGGGAATCTGACACCCTCTTCTATCCTCCTCACACACCCATACACATGTTCAATCATAACACACACACACACACACACACACACACACACATACACATACTCATCCATACTCACATAAATAATAAAATATTTTTAAAAGATTCTTGTATGTATAAAATATTATATATTATGTATATACATATACACACATGCACACATTTTGGCCATGCCATGGAAATAACTCTATTCTAAGGATTCTGCTCCTATGCAAATGTAATTTTTACTTCAGATATCAACATGTATATAAAGATTTGTCACATGGCTATGGACCATCCCATTGTTGCTGCCCAGCCCATTGCCCCTTGTGATATATTCAGAAATCAGCTTTCTTCCCACTAAAAAAACAAATGTTCCTCATAGAATTATGTAAAGGAGAAACTTAGTCATAAGAAGAACATTGAGCTGGCTTTGGCCTCACAGATTGAGACACGGCCACATGGAGAACATTGGACAGACATGTAAATCATCTTCTTTGAAGGCTAATTTTGGAAAATGCTTGCCACATAATGCTGACAGAGACAGCAATGCAACACCACCCACCCCATCTATTTCCACATAATCTTAGGGTTTCTATTGTTGTGATGAAACACCATTACCAAAAAGCAAGTTGGAGTGGAAAGGGTTTATTCAGTTTATAATTCATACTGTTCAGCATTAAAGAGAGGTAGGACATGAATTCAGACCGGTCAGGAACCTAGAGGCCGGGGCTGACACAGACCATGGAGGGAGGGGCACTGCTTACTGGCTTTCTTCCCATGCTTGCTCAGCCTGCTTTTTCATAGAACCCAGGAGCACCAGCTCAGAGCACCTACAGTGGGCTGGGCCCTCCTCCATCAATCACTAATTAAGAAAATGCCCTACAGGCCTGCCTACAACCCAGCGTTTTTCTTCTCCCCAGAGCTGAGGGCCAAACCCAGGGTGTTGCACTTGCTAAGCAAGTGCTCTACCACTAAGCAAATCCCCAGCACCTACAATCCAATCTTAGGGAGGCGTTTTCTTAATTGAGGTTCTCTCCTCTCAGATGATTTGAGCATTTGTCAAGTTGACATAAAAGTATCCAGCACATATGCATAAAATAGAAACAACACACAAAAAAAAAAGAACATCATGGACGTTAGCAAATACCTCTAAGACTTGGGGCGACTTTCATTTTCTCGTGCACGAATTTGTAAGTATTTCCAAATGTTCTGTGATGACTGTATGTGCTTCATCAGGGACAAGAACGTAGTATTCCATGTTTATCTCTGTACCTGGAGAAATTTTCCATCCTTGCTGTTTCTCTGAGTCTCTAGTGACCCATGGGGATTAACAGGAAACAGGGTTGAAGGGTAAAATAACAGGAGAGAAAACTACATAGGTTTCCTCACTGGCCCCCAATAGTAGCTCTGTGGTCTGTACTTTGACAAGCTGAAGCCAGAAGTAATTGCACCTTTGTCTGTTTCTTTGTACCCCAGTGTCGCCTCTATGACCTGCGGGCAGATAGAGAGGTCGCCATCTACTCCAAGGAAAGTATCATATTTGGAGCGTCGAGCGTGGACTTCTCCCTCAGTGGTAATATTTTATTTCAGGAACTTCTCCAGAACTGTAGGACTACACCTAAAAAACAAACCACCTCCCTGCCTACCTTCCCATCACCGAGCTCTCTGTGGGGCCATATGCTCAGGCCACATCTGACCTTCAGATACCCCTCCCTTCACCTCATCCCCCGCCCCTTCCCTTTGTGCTTTGAAACTCCCTGCTACCCTGCCTACAGCCCAGCCCGAAGGCGGCTAGCAGAAGCCAAGCCAGGGTTGATGGGACACTCCCCTGTTCTGAGTCTGCACCTTTGCACACAAACAAAATTGCAGCCACTTTATGGAGCCTCCACCCAACTCAACTGCCCAGCCCTTGAAAGCATGGATCACCTTGCTTTAATTCTGTAAAGCCAAGTTGAAGGTTTAGAAATGGCAGGAGTGTTCCTGCTTCCTCCAGGGCCCAATGGAGTACTACACTGGCATGCTGGCTCCTACCACATGATGCTAGTGATATTCCTCTCTGTCCCATGCCTTCCACAGACGACAGTGACAGCTCTCTCCTGAACTGCAAAGGCAACATACATTGCCTGCCTTACAGTGGGCCTAGATGAGTCTATATTTATTGGTTAGATAGATGGGTGGGTGGATGGATGGATGGATGGATGGATGGATGGATAAATTCATGAGTGAGTAAGTGAACAACAGTCAAGGAAGGAAAAACAGGAATGGGTGTAACCATTGCGTCCTCTGCTCCCAGGTCGCCTGCTCTTTGCCGGGTACAATGACTACACCATCAATGTCTGGGACGTTCTCAAGGGCTCCAGGGTCTCCATCCTGTTCGGACATGAAAACCGTGTCAGCACTCTCCGAGTTTCTCCCGATGGGACAGCTTTCTGCTCAGGATCATGGGATCACACCCTAAGAGTAAGAGAGATGTCCCGTTTTCCTGTGTGAAAGGAAAGGAAGGCTGGTGGCCCTTCCTGAGATGGGATGTCAAGAGTATTGGCATGGTGTTGAAAGAATAATGGAGCTACACAACCCAGATGTTTTGTCTTTCCCTAGTTGCCTGATTGTTTGTGATTCTGTCCTTGAGTAAGCCACAGGTTCCCAGTTGCTACTCCCTGTACTGAAGGATTCTCCACACAAGCACAGATGTCATGTGTCAGGTCACAGGCCCCTGTGAGACGGTGAAGGCCCCCCGGGGTGACATATTGATTATGTGACTACTATTGCAGTAAAGGGGCCTTATGGCTTTGATAAGACTTTCAAATCCTCTGGAGTCCCACCATCATAGCAAAAAGCAAGGAGGTGGGCATCTGGTGTTCCTGGAGCATGGGAGTGCAAAGCACATTGCTCATTGCTATACAACATCCCAAATCTGACAGAGGCTTCTCTGAGGGTTTAGGGGTCTACTTTGAGATGGGTCTTTGGATAAAGACTTGGCTAGGCTTGGATGTATTTGGAGCATGATAATTTTAACGTTGCTGGACAGAGAGCAAGGCAGATTTTAAAGAAAATCTTAGAGGGGCCAGCAAGCTATCTCAGTGGGTAAAGGCGCTTGCTGCCAAGCCCAACAGCTTGAGTTTGATTCCTGGAACCCACATAGTGGTAGGAGAGAGCTGACACCCACAGATTATCCTCCAACATATGCATGCACACTACAACACACACATACCCGAGTATACAGACATATACACACTAGATAATAAATGAGTGAAAAATGTTTTAATAAGGTCTTAGAAAGTAAGCAGTCAAAAAAAGGAAGGAAGGAAGGAAGGAAGGAAGGAAGGAAGGAAGGAAGGAAGGAAGGAAAGAAAGAAGGAAGGGAGCATTCCCTCATGTTCTATTTATTGTAATATGAGTAGGTTGAGTGTCTAGTTTTAGGACCACTATATAAAGTTTGTTGTTGTTTTTTTGAAACATTATAAACACAAAGCTGAGTAGTGAGGTGACGATGAAACAACAGTGAGCTGGGAAGATGCAGATGGTTCAGTTCTCAGTGTAAGGGAGTCACCAGTGGCTTCTGAGCAGGTTGCAGGGGCCCTGCTGACAGTGAGCGGAGGGGAGTGTGGAGCATGCTGAAGTCCTGTTTAGTGGACTGTGTGTGTGAGTGTGTGTGTGTAGCTTGATTTCCTCTTTTAAACTCAAGTTTTTGAATTATTAACTACTAAACCGACCTATCTGTGTCTTCTCAGGTTTGGGCATAACCCTCTCACAGTGTACCCGAAGAATGTGTCCTGCCCTGTAGATCTGACTTCTACAGGAGCCCAGGACTTCCCAGTAGCTTATGGGAGCAACTTCACAGCTCAGCACTCACTCAGCCCTCCGGTGTCACCATCAAAACCATCCCCTCCCTGGAAATGTACCCGTTTAGGCCTTGGCACTTCAACTGTACCTTCAAGTCCTCCTCGTGTCATTCGTCTCCAACACTCTGTAAAAATTTGTCTGTTTTTGAAGTTATTCCAACCAATAGAATTCCACATTTGTAAGCATTTTAAATGCCCCTCATTGCTTCCTTGAATTTGTCGGTCTGCCTTGCTGTGGACTGTGGCTTCTAGAACCTTCCTCTGGACATGCCAGCTATATGGACTATGAGAATGACTGTTCACTGGTCTGTCATAGAAGAAAATTCCAGTTCCCAATGTGACTACACAGATTCACTTTTTAAAACTGTTTTTATGTAAAAGTATCTTTTTTTTTTCAACCTGTTCATTTGTATTTTTTTTTTAGAAGAAATGTTTTTGTCTGGGAAAGCCTTCGGACATGAAGCAGACACTTGCAGAAAACAAGCTGTATGTTTGACTTGTGATGCTGTAATAGATGGTGGTCTAGGTGGGACACTCCCTCACACTTGAGGGGAAACTGGTTGCCATTTATAGCACAAATGGTGCTAAGAGCAAACAGAACCTTCCGGTGTGGGAAGACAAGACACTCGGGGTTTAAGAGCCTGCTAGTACTGTTATCAGAAATGCCTAAGTTAAAGTAGGTATTGCCCAAGTAAATAATATTCTGGTGTCCTGCACAGCAGCTATACTTAACACAGACTGATGGGCAGGTTATGAATAATAATGTCTTTGCTATCAAAGGGGTATCCTGTCTTTATTTGAGTCAACAATTCCTTCTAGATGCTACTGGCTGCTTCTTATTACAAGGTCCCTGCTTGTTCTTCCTTTTTTCTTTTAAAGGTGTAGAGATGTGTTCTTTTAGAAAAACCTTATTTAGCAAAATGCCATGTTAAGAAGAGTGGTGGCACACACTTGTAAGTTCGGGTATTCGGGTGTCTGGTGGGAGGGGTGGGGGTGGCAGGAGGGTAAGAGGATGGCTTTTGTCCAAGAGCTCAAGACTAGCCTCAGCCACATGGCGAGACCTCATCTTTCCATTGTGTGTGTGTGTTGTTTTGCTCTATTTTGCTTTTTATATTTATCTATCCTTTATTCTATTCACTAATTTATTCTGTGTATGCAGGTGAGGGAATACACACGCCACAGAGCAGGTGTGGAGGTCAGGGTATAACCAGTGAGAGACCGTTTGCTCCTTCCACCACAGGGTGTCTGGGGATCGAACTCAGATCCTCAGGCTTGGTTAACAAGCACCCTCACCTGCTGAACAATCTCACTGCTCCTTGTCTTGTTTTTCATGAAACAAGGTATCTTAGTTAGGGTTTACTATTGCTGTGAGGAGACACCATGACCACAGCAGCTCTTGTAAAGGAAATATTTAATTGAAGGACTCACAGTTCAGAGGTTCGTCCATCATGGCGGAGACCATGTTAGTATGCAGGCAGGAAGGCAGGATGGTACTGGAGAAATAGTTGAGTGTCCTACATCTTGCAGGCAACAGGAAGTCAACTGTCAATGTTGAGGGAAGCTTGAGAAAAAGACCTCAAAACCCTCCCCAAGAGTGACATACTTCCAACACAAGTGTGGCCCAGATTAAAGGCGTGCCCTTCAGCCTCAAGGTCTGGACTAAAAGTGTGCATCAACCAGCCTCCTCCAGCAAGGCCACACCTCCTAACAGTGCCATTCCCTGAGCTTTTGGAGGCCAGATACTTTCAAACTGCCACATAGGCTCTCCTGTATCCTAGGCTGCCCTCATTGCCCAGTAAGATTGTAAACTTCTGGGCCCTCGGCTGTTGCCTCTCAGGTGCTGGAACACTGGGTTTACCAGCATGCACAACACACTGGGTGCACTAAAATTGTAGGCACACTGCTGGGACCAAACATATCCAGCATGATCCAGAAGCAACTAAGCTCCAGCCCCAGCCTCAAGACCCCATCTTTAAAAAAAATTTTTTTTCTTTCTTTTTTTTTTTTTTAAGAGCACTGGGAATCAGAGGTCACCTGACACACTGGTAATCATTCCTGGGTAAAACTGGTTCAGCATCCGACCAGCCAAAGATTTGCTGTCCCTGAGGAGCAGGGGGTGTGTATCCACAGATTGCCTGGCGCCCTCCCTGTCTTACCCTCCTCTGCCTGGCTTTTTGCTTAGAGTTGGCTTTGCCTTTGTAGGTCCAGCCCCAGAACCCTGCTCCTCAGGGAGACATTCTTCTAGCCACTGGGGTGCTACTGTCACTTCAGCAGTCGTCTCTTTGGAACTGTGAGAAATGCCACATATATCTTTGTTGTGGTGTTAGTATTATTTAAATGTTCCTTAGGAGCCCTGAAGAGCCTCCGGGACACAGGATGGACCTGGGTTATACTTTTGACACTCTAGAGAGCTCTCTCTGCTCCTCAGGGAGTCTTCCCTGGATTAAAGCAGGCCTCTAGGAGAATGTGGGCAGGGACCAGGTCAACTGGGCACAGGTGATCTCTGGGAAAAGTCCTCAGAGGAAACTTGGGGTAACCTCAGCATCACAGGAAGTCAAAAAGGAGCCCCAAGAAGACTCACAAAGGACTGGAGCCCAGTAGACCTGTAACCTACTAGAGCAGTGGTTCTCAACCTGTGACCCCCCCCCCTCCTTGGGGATCACTATCAGATAGCCTGAATTTCAGGTAGTTACGATTCATAGCAGTAGCAAAATTAGTTATGAAGTAGCAACAAAATAAATGTTATTGTTGGGAGTCACCACAACATGAGGGCCACAGCATCAGGAGTGTTGAGACCGCTGCACTAGAGATGTGTTGAACGAGGGCAGCAGCGGGGGTTCTAGGGAATGTATCTGGTAGATCAGAGATGGTCAAGAGTCAGGGGCTGGGGCCTCATTGCCTCCTCCAGCCTAGAACAGCCGCTTTGCAAAAACGATGTATATATCCTCATGTTCCAGCCAATACCAAGTTAAGACACAGACTCTAGCTGGGTTTAATGGCTGGCACAAGCTGTAATCCCAGTGATTCAGAAGGTGGAGGCAGGAGAATGACAGACAGGTCCAGGGCCTACTAACCCCTAGAAAGTTCCAGGCCCCAGCTGTTTCTTAATCCACCATCATGGCCTCTCTCCTTGCAACAGGTGCAAGTGAGAATCCCAGACTTCTTGGGGGTGGAGACAGTGAGTAGCTGGGCCTAGAAAGCCGGGTGGGGTTAGGCCGGGTTCAGAGGCTGAAGGATGGATGACCCGCTGCTGGAACGCACTAGACGCCTGATGACTGATTACTTGATGTTCTGCAGCCGGGAGCCAGGTGACCCCGAGCCACAGCCCACATCGGCCGAGGCGGCTTTGCTGCGCGCTGTGGCAGAGCTGGTCCAACAGAGGCACAGCTATTTCTTCTCCTCTTTCGTCGGCTACCAGGGCAACCGCGTGGAGTTGATGGCACAGATGGCAGACATCATTCTCTCCGATGCCCAAAGCTTCAGCTGGAGCCGCCTGGTGTTGCTCTTGGCCTTTGCGGGGACAATTCTGAGACAACAGCAGAGAAATAGTCAGAAAGATAAAATCCAAGTGGACCGAGACTGCCAACTCATAGTGGGCTTGCTGTGCAACCGTCTCCTCAGACAGCATCGCTCCTGGCTGGAGGCTCACGATGGCTGGGTGAGAGCATGAGCGTGGGAGTGGCGCTGTGTGTGTGTCGGGGGTGAGGAGGGGGTTGCTGTGCTGAGCCCCCTTCAGAGACCATGAGTGCTTCAGCTGTACGTGCAGTCTGATTTTATTTTCTCTACTGTGTTTCCTCCCCTTAAAGTCGGGCACTCACGTAGCCCGAGCTGGGCTTGTTACATAGCCTCCTGACACTGTGGTCCTCTGCTTCCATCCCAGGGGCACTATGGTTACTGACTATGTCACTGTGATGGGTTCATGTGGTGCTGGATGTGGACCCGAAGGGTTCTGAGCAGGCCAGGCCAGCACTGTACTCACTGAGCCGCGTTCCCTGCCCAAGGATTTCTTTGTAGGCACTCAGACTGCCTGTGCTCAACAGTACTCATAAAACTTCATTCGGGGTGGCTTACCCTCACCCTTACCCGAGGGACTTCCAGGGAGGGCTTATGAGGTCTGATAGGTCTGATAGTAGAAAGGGAGTTGTGGTGACACCCAGGCTCTCGGGAGCTTCTCATTCTCTAACTCTTTAGGAGACTAAAGCCCTAGGGGTTGTGAAATGTGTGTGACCACCAAGTGGGGTCCCTGAGAGGGAGCGTTCCTTCTTGCCCACTGCACTTTTCCCTGCTGGGCAACCTCCAGGTTCCTGGCTTTCTGTTGGTCCTTAATCTCTGTGGTGTAAGCTAAAGAGAAAGCTACACAGAGCTACTGATCAAGGAAAACATCCAGGATGGGAAATAATCACTTCAGAGTAGACTGTTAGCGTCTGTGAGGCCCTTGGTTCAAACCCCAGCACCACCAGGGAAACAAACAAACCTCTACCTAGTTTAGCCCACACGCTGAGCTTGGTCTCAGGTTTCTTTACTTCCCTCCTCATTAGGGTTGAATCAAAACTGAAGTGACCAAAGGTATGGAATTAATGCAACTTAATCATTAAAACCTGCTATACAAAAACAAAAACGCTCCTGTTGGCAGTGTGCATTTAAGGCACCTGAGAAAGAAAGGCGGTGTGCCGTGTTAGCAGTAACGCCTGCCCTACTGATTATGGCTCTCCACGGGCCCGAGGGCTGACTTCAGCTGAGTTTTTGAAAACCCTCTCTGAGCTCTCTGAAGAAGTTAAGATTTCTCTCTGCCCCCCTCTCTCCTCTTCCCCCTCTCCCTCCTCACCTTCTCTCTCTCTCTCTCTCTCTCTCTCTCTCTCTCTCTCTCTCTCTCTCTCTCTCTCTCTCTCTCTCGGGAAGGGTTCAAGAGGAATGCCAAGGTAGATTTTCTTTGGGTAAGAGACTCATTAGCAAATTTACTAATCCCATGGAAGGACAGCATGGCAGAGGCCCTGCAGAGAGTTTAGGTCTATGAGTCCAAGTTGGAGACCCCTCTTAATAAGCTTCAGAGGAAGGAGGAGGTCCCAGGCTACATAGTGGTGAATATAAGCCGGTTGTCACTGCTTCTAGAGCAGCAGGGGAAGGGGACAGTTTGGCTCCTTTAGTTAATGTGTTCAGCCTAGGGCCTCAGCTTGGGGTGGTAAACTCCCTTTGGGGAAGAGAGGCTTACAAATTCGCAGGCTGGCTTT
>JANBXA010000740.1:4570000-4780000 GCA_030556225.1 Cricetiscus sungorus | reverse complement strand
AACCCCCATCCTCTGCAAGAGCAACAAACACACCTACCAGCCGAGACATCTCCCAGCCCTGTTTCCTTCCTTTTAAAGTTATTTATTATTGTGTATGTTAACGGGGGCAGGGGTGAGAACCACAGCATGTTATGTGTAGGTCAGAGGGCAACTTTGTGGAGCACCTCCCTTTATGTAAGTTCCAGTGGTCAGACTTGCCCGTACCTGTACCCACTGAGCCGTCCTCCAGTCCCAGTCTGTATTTTGTAGATATGCCTCTCTTAAGAGTTGAATTCAGTAGAATTGAAAATGCAGATGAGGAGCCAAGGGGATTGCTTAATGGATAAAAGTGCTTGGTGTCAAGCCTGGTTCTGACCTGAGTTCAGGTTCCCAGAACTCACAAAAGCCAAATGTGGCCATGTGTGCCTATAATTCCCACACTCCTACTCCAGTATAGATGCAGAGATGAAATTTGTCAGAAGCTAACAGGCCTACTAGCCTGGAGTTCGAATTTACAGAGCAAGAGACCTTGCTTCAAACAAGGTAAAAGGAGAATTCTGGTGCCTAAGGTTGTCCTCTGACTTCCACCTGTGTGCCATCAAATGCACAAGTACACACACACACATGCACACCCACACGCCATACACACACACACACACACACACACACACACACCATACACATGCACAGGGATGCCTCTGGATGCTCTCTGTCCCTGTACTGCAAGCAAGAGAGCACTCCAGGGCCCCTTCCCCAGATCTAGTTCCCCCAGGTCATGTCTTCCCCTGTCCCCACCCACAACGGGCATGGTCAGTGCCACAGTGAGGACAAAGTGAATATCACTCAGTGGTACAGGCCTGAAACCACAGAAAGCTGAGGCAGGAGGATTAGAAATTCAAGGTCATCCTAAACTACAACAGGAGTTTCAGGCCAGCCTAGGAGACATGAAACCCTGACTTGAAAAATAGTGATAATATTTTAACAAGGAAGGGAATGGAGCTGGGAGTGGAATCGTGGCACACATCTGTATTTATCTCAGCATTCTGAGGCTGAGGCAGCCTGGGCTACACCACAGTTAAAAACTGCCCTGGGATACGCAGGTAGCCTACATCTCAGAACCACAAATGGATGAATGATTCAATAAAGAGGTAAATTTAAAATTATTTCCTTAGGCCCCGGATAGACTCAGCAGACTACACATTAGAATCTTGGGAAGTGTTTCTAAACTCTGGATGCCTCTGTCTGCCAGTCTCCGTGATTCATTGGCTCACGGGGGACATGGCATGGAGAGCTCTGGAAGTTCCCCATGTGGCTCCAAATAACTGACAGTTAACCTCTTCTGTGAGCCCAACTAGTTTCCTTGACCCCAGCAAGATTTCAATCACATTTAAAGATACTTCAAAAAAAAAATTTCTTTGTAACTTAACTGAATGAATCTAACAGTTCAATATGTTCTGTTACAAGAAATGGCAGGATCTAGTCTCCCCTTGACAGCCAGTCCCACAGGAAATTCCTGTTCTTCCCATGGGTTATTTCACTTCCTGCCTCAATCTTTATTTTTGCTTCATTGCTTTGTTTTGAGATGGGTTTTTATGTTACCCAGGGTGGCCTTGAACTTGATATGTTGCGAAAGATGACTTTGCCTGCCTTTGAGCTTCCACCTCCCAAGTGCTAACCTGGTTTTGCAGATGCCCATCACCACACCCAGCCTGCTCCTGTATCTTTAAGTAGAAGGCCTTTCTTGATTTCCAGTTTGAGACATTGTCTTTACCTTTATACTCCCAACCCATCTCTTGCCATCCCCAGCCCCACCCAATGTAATCTTATCATAATTTTACTTCAGTCACTATCCATTATCCCTATTACAAGTTCTCCTGCTATTCTGAACTGAACCATGTAATCAGCTAAGATTATTTCTTCTCACACTTTATTTCCTTGAGTTAATAATTGCCTCCGTCTATTTTACTTGATTAGTTCTGGACTAGTTTTATATGAACTTCGTAATGGCCTGTCCTTAAGTCCTCTAATGTTGTGGAAATCTCTTCTGGAGCTGTCCTTTCCTTTAGGCTTCTTGAATATGATCTTGCAGGTCTCCCAATTTGCTCACACCCAGGCTGTCTCACCCTCTGTTCCAGGTACACAGCCACCACATTGCAGTGTCCCTCTGGTGTGCAGACTCCGGGTCCCCACCCCCTGTCCTCCCTGTGGTGTCTCCTTTTTTGTCGGTGTTCATTGTTTCCTTCAGGGTTTACGAGCACTTTTCCTTTTTCTTCCAGTTTTCAGGGTTTTCCCAACATGTGTAGTGGGGGTGGGGTGGGGTGGGGTGTGTTCTCTACCAGAAGCCAGCAGGGCCTCCTTTTATTTACTTAGTTATTTTTATTTTATGTGCATTAGGTTTTTTTTGCCATTGGCTTCAGGTCCCCTGCAACTAGCGTTACAGACAGTTGTGGGCTGCTGTGTGGGTCCTCTGGACAGTCAGTGCTCTTAATCGCTGAGCCATTTTTCCAGCCACCCCCCCCCCCCGCAGGCCTTCTATTTGACATGGATTTTGTCTTAGCCCACTAAGGGAAGGGAGTTTGTCAATCAGGGCTCATCTGCCCTGAGAGAGCATCTTGATCCACTGCCCTGATTTCCTTCTTACAATTTTTGGTATTTAGATCCTGGACTTCCTTTGTGCTATCTAAATTTTGTTACTTTCCGTCTTTTAATGTTTGTCTTTTTTTCCTCTTTGATTTCTGGGGGAGCTGGCTGGTGGGATGGAGCTGCAATTATGACAAGGAAAACGTTGTGTGGGGACATCAAAACCAGAAGTTGAAGCTTCTTGGAAAGGAGTGCACTCCAGTATAAATGAGACAGCATTTCCACACACACACCCACAAAACAAGTGAGAGTAAACTCTATGTAAATGATGTGCAGTCAGCCGATCACACACCCGGAAGAAAAGGCCCAGTTTGGCTAGGAAAGCCTCCTGTTGGATAAAAGCAGGTCAGATACCCACCCCAGAATCCATGTGTTCCCAGAAACTGGCGTGTCCCCCACCAGAGGCCACTGCTACGCAACAGCAAAGACCGTTTCTCAGAAGTCAGTTGTCAAAAAGAGAGAAACTGAGTGTGCTGTGTGTCACAACCCCGACCGCAGTCTTTACTGCAGCTATTTATAGTTTTGAAGCCGCTTTCCTGTAACTCTGAGAAGCTCTCTAGAGTGGCAATTACCCTCAGAGGCCTGTGACCACAGAGGCTCAACTGCTGGGACCCAGGGCCTGACCCTTGAGGAGGAGGGAGGAGGGTGTAAAGGCCTAGAGGTAGCAAGCGCTAGAGTAAGTGTGAGAGAATGTAGGCTGTCACACCCACAGGCTCCCTGCTCTCCCACACAGCCTTCCAGTGGATACTGCAGACATGGGGGAAAGTGTCCAAGTGGGGCTTCTCAGGCACCCTGGCTCAGTGTCACACAGCCTCAGTGACTTCCATGGTGCATTTCCTTGCATGAAGGAAGTACTGATTCCCCCAGCAACCTGGATATGTGGTGATAGCAGGTAGGTCACCTTTGCCTGATGGCCTGTGCCACACCTGACCCTCGCCAGCAAGGAAGACAACTCCGGGAAGATCTTCATGCAGTTTTAATCAGGATCCTTGAAACATGTTCTTCTGACCTGCGGGAGCCCAGGGGACCCCTGCACAGGTTTAAATACCCTTGTGCTAACCAACCCCAGTGAGCCACGTGGACCCTGCAGATAGGCTACTCTAACGAGGAAGCAGACAGGCTGAACAGACTTAACCAAATAAGGGCTTGTTTATACCAGAGAACGCTCACCCTTGGGGAGGTGGAAGGCGGAAGCCAACACCATCTTTAAGGCGTGGCACTTCGAGGCTCTCTACAGTTCCCCCTTTTTGTTTTAGTAACGCAACAGGCAAGGGTAGTGGTCTGGTCTCCAGTAAAGCAGTGGACATTGTAATGACCCTGAATCCTGGTAGTCAGCCAAGTCAGTGCCACACCCGTCCAGTATCTTTTTCCTGGAGGTGGGGCCTTGGACACCAACCCACATGCAACCAAACTTGCCCTTCTCGGAGTTGCTCACTTCCAGAGCTAACTCGGAGTGCAGTGCTAAGCCATACAACCTGAGCGTGAAGGATCAATTCTTGTTCATGACTGTGAGCCATGCTTGGAGAGACTGTCCTGCCTCAATGGCTGTAAATACCTGGACAACCATAGCTGCATGTCGCTTCTGAGCAAACCTCATCTTGCAAAGGCACCACAGGCCCACGAAGGAGATAAGCAACAAGAGGACAGCCATGGCTCCCATTCCCGCCCACTTTTTCAGATGATCCATGGCAACGGGAACCATGATGACAATCCGGCAGCCAGTCCCACATGCACACGTATTGAATTCACTGCAACGATGGTCACTCGCAGCTGTACCATTAAATCATCAAAGTCAGCAGACCAATTTCCTAAAAGATAGCTAGACAACTGTTGTGACAAATTAGCAGCACGTGTAAAGTTCTCATATTGAATGCTGGTAACACACAAACCTGGATACTTTATTTCACATCCCAATTGGGCCAGCTGCCACAAGGTATCTGTTTGCTCCTGCACCAGATCAATTCTTTGGTTTACAATCATTAAACCTCCTTTTAGTTGAGCACCAATTGTGGATTGAGCATCCAAGGTGGTAGCCACATTCTTGGACAACTCATTTAGCTTAGAGGCTGTCTGCACCGATGTGCTCATAGCCATGGCAGCCATGACTGAACCCACAACTGCAAAAGAGATAGTTGTAACTAGTGTGCTTTTCTTTATTTTAAGTTTTTTTTGTTTTTTTTTGTTTGTTTGTTTGTTTTGACAAAAGTAGCTCCTGAAGAGCCAGAAAAATTGGATGAGACTAAGAAGTCCCCATTTTGAAAATTTTACTTTTGGTTCGTTAGAACCTCTTGCTCAATGCCTGAGACTTTATTGCCACTTAGTTCCGCGGTCTTTAACTTAGTCCCAACTTACCTGGGACTTTATTGCTCCTTACCAGAGACCTTATCGCCTCTTTACTGAGGGCTTTAATTTGGTCCCAACTTACCTTGGGAACTTCCCAGCGCTGCCCTGACTGCAAGAAGTTCTGATCTGAAGATTCCATGTATGGGCCACTATTTGTACCGCGCCTGACCCTCGCCAGCAAGGAAGATGACTCTGGGAAGATCTTCTTCATGCAGTTTTAATCAGGATCCTTGAAACATGTTCTTCTGACCCGCAGGAGCCCGGGGGACCCCTGCACAAGCTTAAATACCCTTGTGTTAACCAGCCCCAGTGAGCTACGTGGACCCTGCAGATAGGCTACTCTAATGCGGAAGCAGACAGGCTGAACAGACTTAACCAAATAAGGGCTTGTTTACGCCAGAGAGCGCTCACCCTTGGGGAGGTGGAAGGCGGAAGCCAGCGCCATCTTTAAGGCGTGGCACTTCACAGCTCTCTACATTGGCCCACACACATGGTTTTTGAGAATTCTGTGGGTACTTGCTTTTCTTCCTGTCTACTCCCAGAGAATAGAAAAGGGGAACCCCAAGGCAGGAACACCCTACCCTATCGTTGCTGGTGGCCTTGTGACTTTTCTTTTGGCCAGAATTTAAATTCTCTCAATCTTACCTCTTCACATACTAAAGCTATAATTTTCATCACTTCTTATACTCACTAATCTCTCATTACTGACAAAATAACAATGTTTTTAAAAGGTGTGTGTCTGTGCGTGTGTCTGTGCGTGTGTCTGTGCCTGTGCGAGTGTCTGTGCGTGTGTCTGTGGGTGTGTGTCTCTGTATATGTGTGTCTCTGTATATGTGTGTCTCTGTATATGTGTGTCTCTGTATATGTGTGTCTCTGTATATGTGTCTCTGTGTGTGTGTGTGTGTGTGTGTGTGTGTGTGTGTGTGTGTGTGTCTGGGGCAGGGGTGCTGGTACCTCAGAGGCCAGAAGAGGGTGTCAGATGACCTGGAGTTGGAGTTACAGGCAGCTGTGAGCTGCCCAACATGGGGTGTGGGGAACCTAACGTGGGTCCTCTGCAAGAGCAATGGGTGATTTTGACTGTTGAAACATCCCTCAAGCCCCGAAATGCAACTTTTAAGATCCATGTTTATTTTTACTTTTTCCTCAGTGCTGAGGATGGTCTCAGAGATGTGTGTTTAGGGGGTGCTCTACCATGGGGCCGAGTCACCACCTCGCATACACTTTGAAGGAAGGAATTGTCCTTGGCACACGATTTAAGGGGAGACTCAGTCAATCATGGCGTGGAAGGCATAGCAGCAGATGTACAAGGCAGCTGATCACACTGTGTGTGAAATCAAAGTCCACAGAGATGTGTGCTGCTGCCCCGTTAGCTTCCTTTCACCCTTTTCTAAGACAACTGGGAAAATGGAGAGAGGGCTCAGCAGGCAAGAGGACTGGCTGCCCTTCAAAGGACCAGCGTTTGATTCCCAGCACCCCACGTGATGACTTACAACCTCAGTAACTCCAGTTCCAGGGGATCTAATGCCCCTTTCTGCTTCCCGCAGACACACATGATACACAGACATACATGCAGGTGAAACACTCATACACAATAAAATATTTTTAGCTGGGTGTAGTGGTGTCCATCTTTAATCCCAGTATGTGGGAGGCAGAGACAGGCACACTTCTGTGATTTCAAGGCTAGCCTGGTTTATTTTGAGGCCTTTGAAGATTCTTAAATTCAGTAACCCTCACTTGGTCTTGACTTTGCTTCGAAGATTCAAAGAAAGAATGAGGCATGCCAGCCAGGGCACTCGGCATTTATGTAGCCCTTTAGCCCACTGCCCTCAAGACACAATGAGCTGAAGCAGTAAGGAAAGTCCATGGTAGGTAGAAGGTGACTAGTGCAGTAAGAAAAGCCACAGGGTGGGGAAGCAGACGCAACGAGGGCTGGTGCTACGTCTGCTTGGCACAAGCTAGAGTCATTTGGCAAGAGGACATGGTAACCGAGAAAATACCCCTACTAGATTGGCCTGTAGGCAAGCCAGTTTTCTTGATTGATGGCTGATGTGGGTGGGCCCAGATCACTACGGAAGGAAGATGGTCCTAAGTAGTGTAAGAGAGCAAACTGAGAATCTAGGAGGGGCAAGTCAGTGAGCAGCACCCTCCATGGCCTCTGCTCCAGGTCCTGCCTCCAGGTTCCTGCCCTGACCTCCCTCAGTGACCGTGTGACCTGAGAGCTGTAAAATAAAACACTTTTCCTTGATTTGTTTACGGTTATGGTGTTTTACCACAGCAATAGAAGCCCTAAAAAAAAAAAGGCAAGTTTCAGACTAACTAGGGCAGCAGGTTTCTAGGCCATAGGCTCAGACACCTCATAGAGAAGTGACCTCAACTTTAAATTTGTAGGTTAAGAACACATATGCTACATACAGTTATCTGTGTGGATTGCTTGTATACTTCCTGTATTTTCTTTTAAGGATATTTTATTGAGTACATCGCAAGAGGGTAGTGGACTGCACTAGCTAGACTAGTGTACAGCCAATTTCTGTGTTTTCCTAGAAAAAGAACTAAGGGGTTGGGGTAGGGACTCAGGAAAGTGCTGGCCTTGCAAACAGAGAACCTGAGTGTGCATGTTTGCATCTCAGGCCTGAGGAGATGGAGACAGAGGATCCCTGACACTTGAAGCCACTCAGCCTAGCTGAGTGAGCCAGCTCCAGATTCTGTGAGAGCCTGCCTTAAAATAAAATCAGGTGGGGGCGAGGTGTGGTGGTGCACACCTTTAACCCCAGCACTCAGGAGGCATAGGCAGGAGGATAGCTGTGAGCTCAAGGAAGGTCAGTCTGGTCTACAGAGTGAATTCCAGGCCAGCCAAGGCTACACAGAGAAACAAACAAAGGTGGAGAAGGCAAGGAAGTTATGTGACCTCCATCTCTAGCACACACACACACACACACACACACACACACACACACACACACACACACGGAGAGAGGGAGAGAGGAAAGAACTGGGAGAAAATACACCAAGAATACTACCTTTAACTCTTTGGAAGGTGTTCGGAATTGTGGTGACTTTTTTCTTGGCCCTTTACTATAATTCTGTACAATTGCTAAATTGTATAACATGAGTAGGCACAGTTTTATTATCAGGAATAAAATAATATGTATCATTACATTACACAATTTAAACAATAATCTGCCTTGTGGTCTCAGGTGAGCTTCACTGCTAGTCATGAAGTTTGTCTGTTGTTTGGCTTTTCAGAAAGAGACCGTGTTCTTCCACGAGGGGGCGCCTGGCCTTCAAGTGGGGGACCGAAGCCTCAGGGCTGAAGGGAGTGGTCTAGTGTGAGTGGGAAATCTTGCATAATTGCTGGACACACCTAATAACCTTACTCAGAATGATTTGGAAGCTTTTGACATTGGCCTGTCTCCTTGTTTACTAAGAATATAAATGCCCATTTTCCCTGAAAGCAGTTAAAAAAAAAAAAAAAAGTAGACTATGGCAAGACTTGGGCTCCACTAGCCAGGGAGAAAGCACCTGCCTGCCTTTGGAAGGTTAGCAATCTAGTCAGAGAAGCCAGTCTCACAGTTACCCTTCCCATGTGAACACCCGAGAGATGAGGAGACAAGGGAGGGACCTGATACAGGGTTACCTCAGGGGCGATACAGAGACCAGGGCATTGCACTACTGTCAAGCTTGGCCTACATAGGCCAAAAGAGATGCCTTGGGTTCATGGCTCGACACTTGGCTTGTTAGTATCTATATGTAGGCAGAGGGCGGCTGGCTACCCTCCACCAACTATGTAGCAACTGCTAGCGTTTTTTTGCAGTTGTGCAAGAAAATGGAGTAAGACCTGACCAGAGGCCTGAAGATATCCAAGCTTATACCAGCACAAAGATGCCATGGGGAGATAGGGAGGAGCCACCCAACCCAGAGTGTCAGGGAGGACTTCCTGAAGGAGGTGGCGATTGAGCTTGCGAAAAGGGGCAGAGGGGAGCCTTAAAGGAGAGAAGCCAGGCAGAGGGTACCCACAGACAGTCCAAGAGAAAACATGGGATCTACCTCTGAAATCATCCTGCTGAGTGTGTGAGCATGTAGACAGGGCTGGGGTGAAGATACTTTACCTGAAGGGCATTATGGAGCCCCTGAGGAATTTCTACATCGTCGTGCCTGCCAGCCATGGATGTAGACATCTAATAAAGTCACCATTGTGGTCTTCATGTGGTCAAGTTGTTCTGCTTTATTTTTTTTGTAAACTTGATACAAATGAGGGCAAATTGAGAAAATGCCTCCATCAAAGTGGCCTGTAGGCAATTGTCCTTGGGGCAATGTCTTGATTCTCCTAACACTAAGCCACACCCCCAGTCTGTGCCTCCTCTGGTCTTTGCATGTAGGAACCCTGTGTGGCTAGCCTGGTCCTTTCGGTATTCCCTCTTGCTCTCATGCATTTCTACGGCTTTGGATGCTTTTCTGTCCTACCTGGTGGTGACAAGGGAAAGGGGGCTTCAGGAGTGAGCAGAGGATCACATCTCCTGGGTGTTGGGGCCCGAGGAAACATGTTCAGACCATGCCGTGAGCAACTGTGGGAGGATCAGAACATACTGTTCAGGGATAAGCAGAGGCATGAGCTGGAGGGCTAAGAGCTGCTGACAGAATAATGTCCTGGATCTTTGTGAGATTCAGAACTCCCTGTCCTCAAGGGCTCAGAGATAGACTCTAAAATAAGGTCAAGTCCAAGGTCTGAGAACACGATGAATTCAGGGAGAGGCAGGAAACACAGATAGGCCCAGTGGGGCAAGGAAGACTCCAAAGTCTGGAGAGTCACCAGAGCTAAGAATCCAGGCCAGAGAGCTGGGTGTAGCTTCTGGCCGGCCTTGGTTCCCTAAGCCATGTGGGCATCAAGTGTCTGAGAATGTACTCCTGCCTTCGCAGGCAGAGAATTGAGACAGTGTGTGCAGGTCACATTCAGGGCTCACCACAACGTGAGCAAAGGTGGTAGGGAAGTCACAGTCCCTGCCCCAGTCCCGTTTCCAAACCACATCCCGAAAGGACGAAGAATTTCTTAAGGCTATAACATGCAGACTACTGATAAAGCAAATAGCCTTCATATCTTATCGGAAGTAAAGTCACAGGCAAAAACACCAATTTACATTTACAATGTAGGAAGAGCTAGATATTTAGTAAGCAGTGTTAAGATAATTGGCTAACAAACCAAGTCAGGAGTGTCTGTCTTAGCATCAGACTCACGCAAATTTAACCTGCTAATAATCTGTTTCAAAACTTCCCACAAAGAGACAGGCCCAGGCCACTGAGATGGCTCAGAGGTTAAAGGCTGCTCCCAAGCCAGAAGACCTGAGCTTGGCAGCCCGGAACCACATGAGGGAAGGAGAAAACTATCTCCCCAAAATTGTCCTCTGAGTTCCACACACATGCTATAGGACACATACAGCCTTCCATCCCACAAAAAATTAATGAATGAAAAAATAAGTTTAATATTTTCTAAAGCTAGGCCTAGATGGTTTTATTAGGGAATTCCTCTAAACATTCACATAATTAATAAAAGTCCTTTACAGACTCTTCAAAAGCATAACGGAGATCTCTCAATTCATTCTATGAAAAAATTCCCTACAAAAGATGGGTTGTTTACAAAGCATACACCTAATAAGAGGTTTATTGCTAAAATGTGAATTTTTAAGCATGATAATAAGGCAATCTAATTGCAGAGTGAAGGAGCTAGAGAGACAATTCCCCAAAGGTTATGCACAAATGACCGATTAGCATGGGAGTTCTCGCTCTCACCAGTCACCAGGAAAATAGAAATTAAGGCCACCATGAGCTGGTGTTGCACATTCAGTGAGATGGCCGAAGTTAGGAAGACGGGCAAGTGCTGGGAAGAATGTGGAGAAATTGTTCCAATGCAGTCTATGGCTTTTCCTAAAATATTACCATGGCACCTAGCAATGCCATGCTTAAGTATATACACAAGAGAATTGGCCACATGCTTCCAACAGAAATTATCCACTAATAAATATAGCATCATCAATAATAGACAGAAAATCCAAGTGATGAACAGGCAAACAAGCCATGATGTCTCCTCAGCGAAGCGTTTCTTGAGTGGGGGAAGAAATGAAGGAACGATAGGAGGGGTGGCCCGTAAAGAACTGCAGCCTTCTGTTGTGCATGAGTGTGGACCATGAGACGAGAAAGCGGATCGATGATGAGGCCTGGAGACGCCGTTTTAGGGAGAGAACGAGAGAGTCATGGCGTACACGTGATAAGAAACCAGAGCCGGTTATCTGGAAGGAAGAGGGAAGTAGGAGAGAGGGCAGGTGTGGGGGTCCAATAAGAGCACCCCCAGAGGCTCGTGCATTTGAATGGTTGATCACCAGGGAGTGGCACTGTTTGAGAGGGATTGGGAGGTGTGGCCTTGTTGGGGTAGGTGTGGCCTTGTTGGAAGAAATGTGTCACTGGGTGTGGCTGTGAGATTTCCCAAGCCAGGCCAGAGGCTCGCTCTCTTCTTGTTGCCTGTGGATCGGGGTGTAGCAGTCTCAGCTCCTCCCCGCCCTCCAGCACCATGTCTGCCTGCCTGCCTGCCATCATGCTTCCTGCTGTGCTGATAAAACTCTGAACCTGTAAGGCAGCCCCAGTTAAAAACTTTCCTTTGTAAGAGTTGCCGTGGTCATGTTGTTTCTTCACATCAATAGAACACTGCCTAAGAAAACAAGAACAGGGGAAAGGCCATGAATTACAGGGAAGTATGATTCTTAGTATGAAAATACCAGGAAACCCATCACTTTGTATTCTAACCGAAGACGTGTAATTACATTTATTTTATCACATATTACGTATTTCTGTGAGTGAATGAGAAAGACTGTGTGTGTGTGTGTGTGTGTGTGTGTGTGTGTCTGTCTGTCTGTCTGTCTGTCTGTCTGTGTGCCTGTGTGTGTGCCTGTGTCTGTGCAGAGGTATCGACAGATGGGAAAGGGAGGGAGAGTGTGTATAGGCACGCATGCTAGGGTGATTGTGTGGACTCGGTTTTCTTCCTGGGTACACCTTGGGTACTGAACTCAAATCGTCAAGCTTGGCAGTAAGTGCCCGTACCCACTGAGCCATCTTGCAAGCCCAAACCAAAAAGTTCAAGATTATATTTTATTATATGCATATAATATTACATATACATATATTTATTATATTACATATATTGTTATTTTGAAATTATATTTGGAGAAAGAATAACCTCAATGAACCTTGAAAATATTATGGTAACTCGAAGTCATTCACAAAGACCATGTACTTTGTGAATCCGTTATGAGACATAAAAACCCCATCTACAGAGAGAAGAGGCACACTCATGGTTGCTGGGAGATCGGCGGAGGGCGGGATGCGCACTGAAGAGTGACTGTAACAGTCCTGAAATTAGAATTGGTAACAGCTGCAAACCCCATGCCAGGCTGATGGTGCACACCTGTAATCCAGGCACGGAGGAGGTAGAAGCACAAAGTTCAGAAGTCCCTGTATACAGAGCAAGCCCAGGATATATAAAATCCTGTCCAAAACAAAAGCAAAAACAACTGAAAAAATACCAAAAGCACCACATAACTGGGTAGCCTGGAATCTTAATTTCACTACCACCAGAACTTGGGCAGGCTAATTAATTACTGAACGTCTCTAGTTTTTCATCACGGATGGAAAGACAGCCTACCTGGTGTGCTTAGGGGATGCCTGGTACCTCTTAGGGGAAAGAGAAACTCACATCAAGTTTCTAATATCAAAATGTGCCCCAAAGCCAAGGGACTGTGCCTGAAACAGCTATCCCTTGTCTCCATGAACCCAACAGAGGTAAGTCAGTGACATCCTCACTGGAGGAACCCAGTGTGCCCAGCTAGAGAAACACTGCCCTGCAAAACAGCTAATTACACCCACAACGAAAGGGAGCACTTGGGAGCCTGAGACTCGAAAAGGCCCACAGGTTCGAGGTCAACCTGGGTACATATGAGACAGGAAAAGCAAGGCTACATCGCACGCTGTTGTATGTTACATGTTGTATGTTATAATCAGCCACAAACAACCCTTCTGCCTGCCTTGCTCTCCCCATCAAAACATCAACTGACTTCTGGCCATGGCAAGGTTCCCTTCTACCCTCCCACTCCTCCCCCGACAGACAGACAGACAGAGGGATGAATGGATGGCAAGATTCTAAGGAGCTGTAAGGATTGCATCTGTAGGATTATGGGCAGCTGCCAGCTATCTGCATCAGGAACCTTTAGTCGATAAAAAGATGAGCTCAGGGAAGAATCAACAGCTGATGCCCCTCCCCGACCTGGTTCCAGTTCTTTCTGAGACTGGGTTGAAGACTCCTAAAGAGCCATCTTGATCATAGAAATGTCCCCTTTTAGAAAGGCTAGCCTAGGCGGTATGCTGCCAAGGGTACTTGGCTAACCGTGTGATTTGGGTGGGCCTCGAGTGACAGGGAGACGAAACACAGGGATAACACAAGACACTTGGAAATAAACTGTGCCATGCCGTCTTAACTAGGTCATGGGCATGTTGTGCAACCCTAACAGGTACAGTCATCCGCTAGGAGCTGGGAAAACTGTGGAGCAGCTGACTCAAGAGCATCGAAAATGCTAACCTGAGCTGCACCCACATTTGAAAATGCAATTAAGGATAATAAACCAGCCAGAGCAGGCTGCTGTTTTCCCAGAATTTCTAACTGCTTCTGAGACTGCAACCCAGAGCTTGCTCTTTTCTACAGACTCACATCTGAATAGCCCCAAAGCCTCTGTGCCACCTACACATTATAGAAAAACCAAGGACTGTGAATACTATAAGATGTCCCTCCAACAAGCAAACCCCAGAACCGGCAGTAAAGCATCACTGACTAAGAAGGAATGCCGGACTCTGACTTCATGCCTTCAGCTGGTAAACACCAAGGGTCCGTGTGCTTGGCACCGTTAGGTGGTAAAGAGACTGTAAACAAAACCTCCAGTCAAGGGGCTTATTCTCCAATTAGGAGGGTAGCCGGCCTGGAACTGCGGGCTGGGAAGGAAAACCAAGCAAGGCAGGGCACAGGAGGGTCATGAGGTATGCTCTTATACATACACTGGCAGGCACAGCTGCAATAGGAACAGACATTTTTCTTTTAATTAAAATATAGTTGCATCATTTCCCCTTTGCTTTCCTCCCACCAACCCTCTCATGCCCCTCCCTTTCAAATTCATGACCTCTTTTTTCATATATATGTATATATATGTGTGTGTGTGTGTGTAAAGTAGGCATAAATTTACAACTAGTTTATATATTTTGTTGCATATTTAAACTTTTAAATATGTATGCATAGACATAAAGGTACTACTTATATATGTATGCGTTTTTATTATATAACACATAATGGAAATATATTACACAATAAAAATGCATAAATGCACAAGTACAACCTGCTGTAACTGCTTAGTGTTACTTGTATGTATGTGATTGCAGGGCTAATCACTTACCATTGGGTAACCAGTTAGGGGATTCATCCCTGGGGAGGACTAAATTCTTCCTCTCTCAGAAGTCTTCAGTTGCCTATAGTTCTTTGTCTAGGGATGGGGACCCATGGGATTTCTGCCTTCCAAGTTAGTATGCATATTGGCATTGTCCTTGATCGGTTCTTGTTTATCAGCAGCCATTCTGTTGATCTATCACGGGCATGGCTTCCTTGTCACTTTTAGGAGACACAATTGCACCAGACTTTATTTCTCTGGCTCTTACAATCTTTCCACCTTTTCCACACTTTCATAATGTTTCTTGAGCCCTAGGTCCAGGAGTTGAAATGCAGCCATTGAGGCTGAGCAGCCCACGATTAGTTGTTTTCTGTATTTTGACCAGTTGTGTTTTCCTGTGACGGTCTCTGTCTGCTGCAAAGACAGGCTTCTTCGATTAGGGTGAGAGCAAGGATAGTTATGCAGAACACTGATAGGGCGTATACTGGTCTAGCACCATGGTGGTTGAAGGTTCTCTACAATCCATGACCTCACTCGCCCCAGGTAGCCAGCTAGCTAGCGCTTTAAAAGCAGACATGCTTTCCCTCCTGTTGAGTGGGCCTTACGTCCAAATAGATGTCTACTGGTTATCACCAGGATATGAGCGCCACATTGTACCTTTAGTGATACATCAGGCTGGCCATTGATATGGTTCATAGGTATCACCAACTGGGCAGGATTATTGGTGGCTTCCCTCCCTTGGCAAGTTACTCAGTCTTGTGGAACTGTGAAAGCTAGTCCTAAGGGAGGAGGCTTTCCAGTCTGAGCCAGCTTGAATCCTCCAAGTCCTGTGTTCAAAGTACATGATGTCTTCAACAATAGGGACTCACCTTCCACCTCTGGGAGGCAAAAAGGGCAATAACCTATATTGTTCTGGGAGTCTCTTGGGCACACCTGGAGTTTCTCGTGCCTGGTACTGACGTTTTTACTACATAGTCTCTGCCTCTGTGGGGAGCATTGTCAGTCCAACTGGCTTCATTTAGTGTGTGTGTGTGTGTGTGTGTGTGTGTGTGTGTGTGTGTGTGTGTGTGTTGTACATATATGGATGTATTATATGTAACATTTTAGGTAAATAAATAGTATGATTCCTTATGGTTTTTTCAAACATCCTTGGTGTTATTCTTCCCTCCTCCACCCCCTTCTGTATTGGTCTCCTTCCTTTCTACACAATTAAAGCCCCCCCCTCCAACATTTTACCCATCCCCCCCCCATATCACTGTATCCTGCTATTCTCTCTAGCATTCTTCCTGCCTCCATTGTCCCTTTTTACTTTCTGGGCTCTGCAGTTACTGCAGGCTGCATCTGAGGACTTGGAGTCAGGAACCACAGAGGAGAGGAAACATGCATCATCTGTCTTTCTGTGTCTGGGTGTCCGCCCTCGATATCATCTTTTCTGGTTCCACTCATGATTTCATTTTTCTTCACAGCTGAACAGTGCACCATTGTGTACACGCACCCCATTTTCATTATCCATTCATCAGCTGAAGGGCATTTAGATTATTTACATTTCCTACCTGTTGTGAATAGGGTGGCTATGAAAACGGCTGAGCAAGTATCTGTGGTGAAAACACTAAGGAGTGGTGTAGCTGGGTCATATGGCAAGTTTGCTTTCAGTTTTGTGAGCACTCGCCACACTGAGTGTGTGTACCAGCTTGTAGTCTCCAGAGTGGCTGTACCAGCTTGTAGTAGTCTCACCAACAGTGAACGAGTGTCCCTTTCCTCCCCATCCTCTCCAGCATTTGTCCTCAGTTGTTTTGTTGGTTGTAGCTGTTCTGACTGTGGTGAGATGAAACACAAAAGCCGCTTTGATATGTTCTTTGGGGGGGGGAGGGTTGTTTGTTTGTTTGTTTGTTTGTTTGTCTTTCAAGGCAGAGTTTGTTTGTATTGCTTTGGAGCCTGTCCTGGAACTTGCTCTGTAGATCAGGCTGGCCTTGAACTCACAGAGATCTGCCTACCTCTGCCTCCCGAGTGCTGGGAATAAAGAAAGGCATGCACCATCAATGCTCAGCTCTGCACTTTGATATGTATTGTTCCATTTGCTAAGGATAACAAACTTTTTTTTTTAAATTTGTAGCCATTTTTATTTCTTCTTTTGAGACCTCTCTGTTCAGCCCAATGGTTTATTTTTTGAAGGTTTATTTTTTGAACGGGCGGTTTGTTTTCTTGACATGGCTGAGTTCTTTATATATTCTGGCTCTCCATCCACTGGCAGACAGATCTACAGCATGGAAGAGCTCTTGCTTTTTGGATTCCACTTCAATCAGCTGACTGTTCCCTAGGACATACAGAACTTTTAAGTTCTTCGGGATCTCATTTGTTGATTGTTGGACTTACTTCCTGGAGCCCGTCCTGTTCAGAAAGCCCTTCCCCATATCTAGATCTTGTAGGGTACTGCCTATGTTTTCTTCTAACACAGTGGTTCTCAACCTTCCTAACGCAGTTCATGTTGTGACCTCTGACCATAAAATCATTTCATCGCTACTTCGTGACTGTACTTTTGCTAGTGTTAATGATTCATAAATACCTGATGATGCAGGATATCTGATATGTGACCCAAGGGGGTCATGTTTCACAGGTTGAGAAGCACTGCAAACAGTGCTTTAGGTTTACATTAAGATCTTTGATCCATCAGGAGTTGATTTTTGTGCAGGGTAATAGATACAGGCCTAACTGCATTCTCCTAAAGGTGGGCATCGAGTTTTCCCAGATTTATTTGTTACAGGGTCGGTCTTTTGAATATCATTGTGAAATATCAGATGAGTATATTTATGTATGTGTACTCATACTGGGGTTTTCCATTTTTGTTCCACTGGTCTACATGTCTATTTTTGTTCCAGTATCATGCTATTTTTATTACTATAGCTCTATAATATATCTTGACATTTGTAATGCTAACCCCCCCCAGCATTGTTTTTGTTTTGTTTTGTTTTGTTTGCTCAGGATTACTTAGCTTATCCAGGCTCTTTTATGGTTCCAAATGAATTGTAGGATAGTTTTTCCTGTTTTTGTGAAGAATGAGATGGAGATTTTGATTGGGTTTATATGGAATCTGTAAATAGCTTTTGGTTGTAAGGTCGTTTCCACAATATTAAGTCTATCAATCCATAAGCTTGGGATGTCTTTTCACTTCCATTTTCTGGTATTTTTCTCAGCCTCTTTCTTCAGGGTTTTAACGTTTTTATAGTAGAGGAATTCCCCCTCCTTAGTTCAGTGTATCCCTGGATATTTTATTTTCTTTGAGGCTATTGAATGGATTCACAATCTTTCTCAGCAGATTGTTGTTGTTGTTGTTGTATGGAAAAACTGTTGCTTTTTCCAAGTTGAATCTTAATCCTACCACCTAGCTTAAATTACTTATTGTTTCTAGAAGTTTCCTGGTAGAAGTTTTGACATCTCTTATATGTATTACCACATCATTTGTGTGCTGGCTAGTTTTATGTCTCTTGACTGAGAAGTCATCTGAGAAAAGGGACCCTCAATTGAGGAACGTGCCTAAGTGGGATCAGGCTGTAGGAACGCCGGTAGATCATTTCCTTAATTAGTGATTGATGGGGGAGGGCCCAGCCCCTTGTGGGCGGTACCACCCTGGGAGAGTGGTCTTGGGTTCTGTGAGAAAGCAGGCTGAGAATTCCACAAGGGGCAAGCTGGTAAGCAGCACCCGTCTGTGGCCTCCTCAGCATCAGCTCCTGTCTCCAGCTTCCTCCTCAGTTTGAGTTCCTACCTTGGCTTCTCTCGTGGACTATGATTCAGGATAGGTAAGCCAAGTAAACCTTTCTTCCCCAAGGTTGCTTTTGGTCATGGTGTCTATCACCGCACTAGTAACCACAACCAAGAAACTGGTACTAGGTGCTGTTCTGTGACAGACCTAAAAGTGTTCCAGGGAGAGTTGCGGAAGGACTTTGGAACTCCAGGCTTTGAGTGTTCAAATTGGTGAGCTGTTGTGAGAACTTGGGAGATTGGAGGATAAAGCTGTGAGCAGTGTAGATGAGCGAGGCCTGGTTCGTGAAATTTCAGAGGGAAGCAGAGACTCTTATCCGGGGCCATTGCAGATTGTGAATTAATCTGCAGTTTGGGTCAGCTGGAGCTGAGATACTACTTTGATTAAGACAGGATCTGCAATGGGGCTGGACAGATGGTTTGGAGGTTAACAGTACTTACTGCTCTTCCAGAGGGTCTGGGTTCATTTCCCAGCACCCAACATCAGGCGCCTCAACACCTTCTGTAAGTCGTTTCAGGGGATTTGACTCTCTCTGACCTCCACCAGCACCTGCATACAAGAGATGCACATAAACCCACAGGTATGCACATGTGAGCTCTCTCTCTCTCTCTAAAAGAAGAAGGAAGGAGGAGGAAGGAGAGGAGGGAGAGGGTAAGGAGGAGGAAGAGGAGGAGGAGACAGCATGAATGATGTGAATTCTAGGAAGGATCCTTTGGTGTAGCACACACAAACTGTTCCAGAGGAAGCCAGGTGCAGGCAGCCAAGGTTGGTAGAATAAAAGTCCCCCAGGTGGCACTAGTTTGAAGGCAAGAAGTGGTCATGGAGAGCAGCTGGGGTCCCTGAAGAAAGCCAGGAGATGCGGTACATCAGTAGCCTTGGAGTAGAGCCAGCCCGGGCCTAGGAGACAACTGCAGACAGTGGAGCTGGAGAAATGGCCCAGCCCCTTGGGAAGAGCTCAGGAGGCCATGAGTGGATCCCAGACATTGGACACTTAAGGATTCCACACTGTCTCTGCCTCCTGGATGCTGGGATTGAAGGTGCAGTGCACACCCATCTCCCTCATAGGTCTGCTTAGAGATTCCAAGAGTTTTGTTTTCATTTTCATTTAGGTCTAGGAATTTTTTTTTCTTGATTTCTTTGATCCATACATCATTATGACTTAATTTCCATGACTTTGTATATTCACCAGAGATTTGTTTTCTGTTTGATTTTAAACTTTAATGCATTATGTTCCGGTAGGAAACGCTGAGTTACTTCAATTTTTCTGAACTTGTTGAAATTTGTGTTCAAGGATGTGGCCTACTTAAAGCAGCTTCTAGGAGCTGCTGAGTAGAATATTGTTTGATGTTTGAGAAGAATATTCTGTAGAGAGTTGTTAAGTCCATGCGATGTGTGATGCCGTTTAATTCTTATTTTTCTGTTTATTTTTATTCAGACAGCCTGTCTATTGGAAAAAGTGGGGTGTTGACATTCTCTACTATGTGTCTTTAATTCTAGTAGTGCCTTTTCTCTTTTAAAACATTTTTTTATTTATATGCATTGGAGTTTTGCCTGCATGGCTGTTTGTTTTGGTACCCTGGAACTGGAGTTACAGTGAGTTGTGAGCTGCTGTGTAGGTGTTGGGAATTGAACCCAGGACCTCTGGAAGAGAAGTTAGTGCTCTTAACCACTGAGCCATCTCTCTAGCCCCAGTAGTGCACTTTTTATGAAACTGGGAACATCAGAGTTTGGTGCATATATATTTAGGATTGTAAAGTCTTTTGAATGTTCCCCTTGATTTGAGTGAAGCTTCCTTATCTCTTATTAGTTTTAATGTGAAGCGGGTTTTGTCAGATATTGGGATAGCAATCCCCACTTGCTTTGGTTAAGAGTGCTTTTATTTCTTTAAGGAGGTGCCTATTTTAAAGCATATTAGTGTTTATTTTTAGACAGCAGAAAGATGGATTTCTTTTTTTTTTTAAGAGGTTTAAGATTTATTTTGGAGACAAGGAATATGTAGACCTGGCTGTCCTAGAACTCATTCTGTAGACGACCAGGTTGGTCTTGAAATCAGAGATTCACCTGCCTCTGTTTCCCAAGAACTTGGTCTAAAGGCACATGCCATCGTTTTGGTGTGTGTGTGTGTGTGTGTGTGTGTGTGTGTGTGTGTGTGTGTGTTTGCTTGCTTGTATGTATGTCTGTATACCACATGTGCATTGTCCATGGTTGCTCAGATCCCTTGAAACTGGAGTTATAGTTATTAGCCTTTATGTGGGTGCAATGAATTAAACCTGGGTCCTCTGGAAGTGCTCTTACCCACTGAGCCATCTCTCTTGCCCTTGATTTTCTCTTATCTATTCATCCAGCCTTTTAAAGTTGTTTTTAAAGGATGTGTTGAATACAGTCATTTTGTTGTCTTATTGCTACTTGTGTTATTAGTCAGTGATTATAGATTATAGATTCATTTGTTTTCTTTCTACAGCCCCTTGGATATGCTTAGTCCTCTCTTCAGGCTGGAGCATTGCTCCCAATATTGTTTAGGTATGCTGGATATGAATGTATCAAAATTTTATTTCATTTTCAGCTATGGCAGATAGTTTTGCTGGGTACACTATTCCAGATTAGTGGTTGTGGTCTCTTAGAAAGTAGAGTGCATTGCCCCAGGATCTTCTGGATTTCAAAGTTTCCATTAAGAAATCAGATGTTGGGGCTGGAGAGATGGCTTAGTGATTAAGAGCACTGGTTGTTCCTCCAGAGGACCTGAGTTCAACTCCCAGCACCCACCTGGTAGCTCACAACCATCTATAATGGGATCTGATACCCCTTTATGTCATGCAGATGTACAGGAAGACAGAGCACTCAAATACATAAATAAATAAACATTAAAAAATGAATCAGATGTTGCCAGGCAATGGTGGTGCATGCCTTTAATCCCAGCACTTGGAAAGCAGAGGCAGGCAGATCTCTGTGAGTTCAAGACCAGCCTAGTTTACAGAGCTAGTTCCAGGACAGCCAGGACTACACAGAGAAACCCTCTCCAAAAAAAAAAAAATCAGATATTATTCCTTCACATGACTTTTGTTTTCTCTCTTACTGTTTCCAATACTCTGATGTTTTTGTGTTTTGAGTATGATATGCCATGGGGAGTTTTTCTAGTTCTGTATTTGATGCTCTAAGTGCTTCTTGCATCAGTATGGGTGTGTTTTCCCTTATTTTGGGGACGTCTTCTTAGGTCTGTGTCACTGACCTAGAACCCTTCTTCTTCATCTAGGACTATAGTTTGATTTTGTCTTTTCATGGTGTCCCAGAGTTCCTGTATACTACTCCTTTCCCCCCATACCTGTGTATTTGAGATTGTGTGCATGTGTGTGCGTGCGTACCTGCATGCATGTGTTTCATATTAGTTGCTTATATAGTCCTTCTACTTGAGCTTCGGGTGCTAATATTCTGTCTTCTACTTGATCCATCCCCCCAAATTTTTGAGTTATTTCAATCCCATCTTCATTCAGACTTGTGCTCGTCAGCATTTTTTTATTGAATTTTTAAAATTTTAGATTGTCATTTCATTCAATAGTGTTTGCGTTTCCTTGGGCATCGTTCCAATGTTTATTCTTTTATTGCATGTTATTAAGTTCATTGAGCTGTTCGTCATTAAACTCCTTCAATTCTTTGAAGTGTGTGAGTGTTCTTTAAAGTTCTGTGATCTGAGGTCCATCTAGGTAACTCTATAGGACTGGTGGATTGAGGTGGGGGAGCATACTGTCTTATCTGTCATATTGTTGGTGTTTTTGCAATGACACCTGGGCATGTGGGCTTCTTTTGTTACTTGCGTGTCAGATGTGGAGTCACCAGGCTGGGCTGTGGTATAAGATGTGCTGAGTCCTATTGAGCCTGGAGGTTGGATGTGGTGCAGGCAAAAGTCATAGGTGGGTTGGGCTGGGCTGTCAGGCAGGTGGTGGTGGGTCATGGACAAAACCTGGGAGTTGGGTGTATGTGTAGAGCTGTCCAGATTAGGCCAGGGCTCTAGATGTAAGACCCAGGGTACGTCTGTATTGAGGTTTAAGAAGGATCAGGAGAAACAGATAGGCCAAATAAATGTTTATTTATGGAGAAATAACTTACAACACAGGCAGATGAACACCAGCAGGTTCCTGGTCCCAAGGATGCCTCCGGATGTTCTCCTGTCCCTGTGCTGTAAGCAAGAGAGCTCCCGGAGTGCCTTCCTCAGACTTAGTTCCCCCAGGTAACATCCACCCCTGTCCCCACCCCCAATGGGCGTGGTCTATGCCACAGGTGCAGACAAAGTGAATATCTCACTACACATCTGGGGATTGGAGTTTGTGTATATAGGACAGAATCACACATGTCAGGCTGGGCTCTGGATCCAGATGTGCAGGTTGGGCTGGGTCTGGAGGTTGGATGTGCCATGGAGGGAGGAAGTCAGGTGGTAGGAGGGGAGCCTGTGTCGGCATGTATCATGTGTCCTGGCCAAAGCCTGAATATTGGAGGATTGATTAGGCCAGGGCACTAGATCTGGGGGTGGGGATGGTGTGTGAAGAGGGAGATCAGGTGGTGAGCTCACCAGGCTGGCCCTGCTGCAAGACTGAATAGACTTCTAGTAAAGAGCAGAGGGACAGTGACACAATCATACCAAGAGCTTCCAGGCAGTGGACAAAGTCAGGAAATAAGTCTAGACGAGAGGGCTGGAGCCATATGCAAAGTAGATTGCAGGGGGAGAGAGGGATGCATGCCCCAACAGTAAGGGGAAAGTCATTTCCATTCTTGAGTAGCCCAAGGAGTGACGCAGTCTGTTTTAAAGGATCTAACAGTGGGTTGAGAGATGACTCCAGTTAAGAGTGCTTGCTGCTCTTAGAGGACCTGGGTCCCAACAACCACATCAGGTGGTTCACAACTGCTGGCAGCTCAAGCTGCAAGGGGATCCAATGCTTCTTCTGGCCTCTGAAGGTATGCGCGCGCGCACACACACACACACACACACACTCTCTCTCTCTCTCTCTCTCTCTCTCTCTCTCTCTCTCTCTCTCTCTCTCTCTCTCTCTCTCTCTCTCTCTCTCTCTCTCTTTCTCTCTCTGGCCTCTGAAGGTGCACACACACACACACACACACATACTTTCTCTCTCTCTCCAAGGCTCAATCTGGTTGAGTATGGTAGTTTGTGCCTATAATTCTAGTACCTGTGAGGCTGAAGCAGGAGAATGGCTTTGAGTATTAGACTAGCCTGGGTAGTAATAAAGTAAGAGTACATCTCAAACCACCCAAAAGCAAGCAAATTGATTTTAAAAATATAAATAAATGGCCCGTTTTAGTTGTGAATTGAGAATAAGCTGAAGACCAAGGCATCAGCAGGGGACTTGTCGGGGTGCTATTCCAATCCCTGATGGTGGCCTGCATCTTATGGTGGCCAGGGCCAGGGAGGTGGTGAGAGGCTAATTCTTGTTATTGCCACTGGATTCACTGGTGGGTAAGGCATGGATTCCTAGAAAAGGAATGTAATATTTACCCAAGGCTTTCCCCCCACCGCCTTCAAAGGAGCTGTGAGTTATTAGCATTGAGTTCTAGGCAGCAAAGAGCTCTGGTTCCAGACCCCAAGGCTTTTGGCTTCCTGATGATGTTTGTTTGGGGTAGGGGACAAAGCAGGCTGCAGGTGGCAAACCTGGAAAGTGGAGATGAATCAGACAGGCTTTTTAGGGATAGAGGGCTGCCTACAAGGAATTGTTTCAAGCGAGAGTCCAGGTTGGTGAGAAAGCCTGAAAAATGAGCCAGGGCTGCAGCAGAAAGCCCTGCCCATTAAGGCGAGAGTTTTAATGTGGAGCAATGACTTACTAAAGGCTGTCAGTCACAGTCAGTTTTCTTTGTTTCCACCTGATCTAGGGAGAATTAACAGTCCTGGCAGGACACAGATTCTAAAGATATATTTGTGCCCCCCCCCCATCTATCAGACTGTGGAAACAATGGACTCCCTGAAATTGGAATTTCCTTAGTTGTCTCCTGCTAGAAGGAAAGGCTGAAGGCTGGTACTCGTGTGTGTGTGTGGGGGGGGGGTTGTCCTGGAAACAGATTTACAGCTTGTCAGATGGTCTTGAAGAAAAGATTGGAGGCCAAGCAAGGACGAAGGCTTGACTGGGATTGTATTTCTGCATACCTCTGGCCCCTTAAACCAGAACCTCATATTAGGACCCAGAAGATGGATTTGGGAGGGAGGCTAGGGGGAAGGGGGTGTCACTGGACCTCTTGATTTGTTCATCTTCCAAATCTATCCCTTTTTTGCTTTCTAGTATTAATTTTCCCTTTCAGCAGGCCTATTAAAGGCAAATGGCTGAGCCTGAGCTATTAGGGGACTGTCAGGACCTAAGTTGATCCTAACCATTGTAACAAATAGGTAATTATTCAAATAGAACAAATGCTATAGAAAACTTACTAAGGGGGGACCAGAGAGATGGCTCAGTAGTTAAAATCATGGACCGCTCTTGCAAAGAACCTGAGTTCAGTTTCCAGTGCCCAGGAGAAGCTAACAGCTGCCAGTAATTCCAGCTCCAGGAGCATCTAATAGTCCTGGTCTCCGTGAAACAGCACTCATATGCCATACCCATACACAGGCACACAATTAGAAATTAATCTGGTCCAAGAAAGGCGGCTCACAACTGCTGGATATGACACCTCTCCTGACCTCTGAACGCTAGGCACACCTGTGGTACATAGACATGCAGGCAAAACTCATACATGAAAATCAAATGTATACAAAGTACCAGTCATCACTCTAAATAGCTTTATTCATAGTGTTGTCATTTGATTCTTACAACCTATGAATTGCGTATCAATGGCCCCATTTTTATGAACAAGAAATCTGCGCAGGGACAAAACTGCTAAGCTGTAGGACAAAGCTTGAGGTTTGGACAGGACTCAGCTCTGAAGCACGCATGCTCAGCACTAGGCACCAGTGCGTCATCTAAGTTGCAGCTGAAGTTAGGGCGAGGCCCAAGTAAGGCAGGTGTGGGATTGGCGAGCACAGGCAGAGGTAATCTAAATAAACAGACGTCAGTCTGTGGTTTCTTAGACATGAAAGAGGGGCTTGGGATGGAGTTTAAAACACAAGGGCTGGTGTAGCGTGAGCAGAGCCCCATCACCTGGTCTACAGCGGTGAGAGGTGAGGCCCTCCGGGTTCTGCTAACTTGCATACCTGCTTACGTCTGCTTGGTAAGGTTAGTGGCACCAGGATGCATCATGGCATAGCTCTGCACTGCAATGGTGCTAGACTGGACTGGACAGTGCTGTCCAGTGCGTGAAGAAGCCCCACCTTCTCCCACAGGAGCTCCTATTACCACCAGATTCGGGAAGAGCACCCAAAAAGCCACTCTTGGCCTATTTAAGGAGACCACCTCAGGCCTTGTAAGCAAGGAGCTTGACAGGTTATCAGTCAGTGTATTCCAAAGGTTTGAGTCTAGCCCAATCCAGACATTGTAGAACCTGGGCATAGAGAGGGCTTTTGTGATGTCACATTAAGGAATGAAGAGTCTTCCACTTGGAGAAATTTAGACCAGGATTGAGCCCAAATGTGAATTCTCTATTTCTCTTTGTGTATGTGTCTCCCATCTGTCTGTGGTTTGTGGCCTGTCTGTTTGAAGTCTGTCTGTCCCTAACAAAAAGCTTTACACTATTTATTGAACATCACAGAAAATATGGTATGGCAAAAGAACAAACAGGAAAAAATACCTTTTACAGAAATCATTGATGGGGTGGGGCCTGGAGAGGTGGCTCAGTAGTTGACTGCTCTTCTGAAGAACCAGGGTTCCGTTCCCAGCACCCACACAGTGGCCCCAACCATCTGTAACTCCAGTACTAGGTGATCTGATCACCTCTCCTGGCCTCCACAGGCATCAAGTACATATGTGGTGTACACACATGCACGTAGTCAAAACACATTTTTTTTTTTTAAATTAAAAGAAATCTTGCCAGGTGTTGGTGGCACACGTCTTTAATCCCAGCACTCGGGAGGGCAGGTGGATCTCTCTGAGTTCAAGGCCAGCCTGATCTATAGAGACAGCTCCAGGACAGGCTCCAAAACAATACAGAGAAACCCTGTCTCAAAAAACAAAAACAAAACAAAACAACAAACAAAAGAAAAAGAAAAAAAAAATCTTTTAACAGTTTTACGAGAGGAAGTTACTGACCCAGAATAGCACTCAAAAAATGCATTAACAACCTATATCCGCATGTTACTTCCAATATTCATGGTGGATTTGTTTTAAATTTGCTTTCAGGGATTGAAGAGATAGTTGAGTAGTTAAGAGCACTGGCTGCTATTCTAGAGGACACAGGTTCAACTCCAGACATCCCTGTGGACACGATCCGACACCTGAAACTCCAGTTCCAGGAATCCCTTTTCTGGCCTCAGTGGGCAGCACATGCAGCCCCAACACCCATGCACATGCTTTTAACTGAAAAGGCTTATTTATGTTTGTGTGTATGCCACATGTGAGCAGTACCCACAAATGCCAGAAGAGGGTGCTGGTTTCCTGGAGCTGGAGTTGCAGCAGGCTATGAGCTGGGGTGGGTGCTGGGAGCAGGTCCTCTGGAAGAGCAAGTGCTCTTAGCTGCTGAGCCTTATCCCTAGCCCCCAAAATTACTCTTGCTGGTGCGGTGGCATACACCTTTAAGTCCAGCACCTGGGGGCAGAGACAGGTCAGCACCTGGGGGCAGCTTTGTTAGTTTGAGGCCAGCCTGGTCTACACAGTAAGTTCTAGGACAGTCAGGGCTACGTAGAGACCCTGCCTCAAAACACTCAAAAGTTGCTTTTAACCTACCGGTTGTTTTCAAATAATTACCCCCCCACACACACACACACACACCACTCTGGGTCAGAGTCACGGGAAAAACAAATGATTTAAGATAAGCTATGTGTTTAGTTTAGGTTGTAAAAAGCTGACTGCATGGGGCGTAAGGTTGGTTCTCTTAAAGGCAGGTTAAACTTACACAGGCTGAGCTGGACATACTAGGACAGCACACTAAGTACGTAGTTTTAGGTGATCTCCAGGTATGCTATGGCTTGGCTTTGAGGGCCAGCAAGAGTCCAGTCTCTGACTGAGTCAGTCATTGGAAGAGCTGCTCCCTGGAGGGCTGCTGCTTATGCTATCACAACTGAACACACTGTCCCAGTCAGTCTGTCCAGGCCACTGGATTGTCAGGACAGGTGCTTTGCATCGCCAAGTTAAAAAGGAACTTTGAGCTGGGTGTGGCAGTGCACATCTATACTCTTGGCACTTAGAAAATAGGAGGGGTTCTCAAAGGCTGGCCTTCTCCGTCTCAGCAGAAATAATGTGGACCCACCACAATTGACAGCCAAGTGACAGGAAGGGTCGGTGATGAGAGAATCCAGAACTCAGACCTCCCTATTCCAGTCCCTACTGAGACTTGAAAAATAAGCAGTTGGGACACAAACAGGTGAGATGACTGAAATGAGTAACTGTACTTGACACATCTGTGTGTGTGGGGGGGCGTTGGCTTACATTGGGTTTGACTCATGGTAAATGGGAACTGAAAGGATGAAATGAAGACATGAACAGTCCAGCCTATGTGATGACTGGAATCAAGCGTGTTCTGTACACTGTACCACAGCATCTGAGTTTAGAATAACTGTAAAGACTGGTACTGGGCAGGCTTTTAATTTAGAAGTGACAGTTAAGTTGTTTTTAAAATAGCATTTGATTCAGTTCTCTTTCATTACTTAAACAATGGGCCGCAGTGTAAATTACATGGCACACCGCTGATTTCAAAACCATGTACTTACAGAGCTACCTAGGAAAGGCCAAGAACTAGGGAAATAAGCTGTATAAGGCAGCTGCCAACAGTGTTGTCACATTTCTAAAATAAGCACAGGGTAGTGGTGAACCAGTAACTAACCATATGAAGCTGTGCTTGACCTTCTGTATGTATGAGTGTTTGCCTACATGTATGTCTGTGCAATACTTGTGTTCCTGGTGCCTGCACAGGCCAGAAGAGGCCATTATATCTTGAAACTGGAGTCAAGGAGTGTTGTGAGCCATGAAGTGGGTGCTGGGAACCATAATCCAGGCCCTACAAGAGCGGCAGTCAGCACTCCTAACCACTCAGCCATCTTCCCAGTCACTACTTAAAAAACAAACAAAAAACCAAAACCTAAAGAAAATTGTGTGTGTGTGTGTGTGTGTGTGTGTGTGTGTGTGTGTGTGTGTTGTGTGTGTGTATACCATACAGTACAGGTACCTCTGAAGGCCAGAAGTGGTTATCAGAGCCTCTGAAATTGTCGTTACAGATGGTCCCAAGCAGCCCCATGTGGGCTATGGTAGCCAGTACTTTTAAACCCTGAGCCATCTCTCTAGCCCCAATTTGTTATCTTTTTATATTTCATATGCATTAACAGTCTGTGGGCTGGCATGGTGACACCTGTCTGCAACCTTTGCACTCAGAAGGCTGACAAAGGAGGACCGCAAATTTGAGACCAGCTGGACTATTCAGTGAGAGAACCCAACTCAAAGAATTCAAAGGCAGGGAGATGGATGAGAATGAAGATCACTCGATGCTCTTCCTGAGCACTCAGGCTTGGTTCCCAGCACCCACGGTGGTTCACCGTCATCTATGACTCCAGTTTCAGGGGATTTGGCAGTCTTCTGGCATCCTCAAGCACCAGGCACAGAGGTGGCACACAATCATACATGCAGGCAAAATACCCCCAAAAAATTTATTTTAAAATCCAATTATATGCTATATCAGACTCATGTATGTCTGTGTATATTCATCTTACCTGTAGCCTAACAGACCTGTACTCACTGTGTAAACCAGGTTGGTTCTGACCTTGGGACAATCCTCCCATCTCTGCTTTCCAAGTGATAAAATTACAGGCAGGCTCACCACCATGCCTAGCATTCCAAGACTCATTTTAAATATGAGCTGGGGTTGGGGATGCAGTTCAAATGGTACTTGCTTCAATATTCACAGGCCCTGGGTTCACTTCTCAGTATTACCTAAAATAGGCATGGTGGTTCATACCTGTAATCCCAACAGTTGGGAGGCAGAGGCAGGACGATAGGAAATTCAAGGTCAACTCGGCTTGGATCCCCACAGTGCAAGCATGTTTTACAGTTTCCAGGTCGTTATCTACCACCCTCTTCCTCTGACGGCTCTAACAGTCCAAACAGTTCATGAAAACTCAACCAATACTGTGGCTAAGTTGACATTCAGGAGCAAGCTTCCCAGGAAGGAGGAAACCCTTGGCTTCTCTCAGATGGAAGCATTTTAGTTATTTACAGACACGTTGCTCATGTAGGGCAGGTTGGCCTTCCACTCTTGATCCCTCACCACCACCACCTACTGAATGCTGGGTCAGGCATACACCATCACGCCCGCTTCCAGGATTAGTTCTTAAACAAAGAGAAGGTGATCTACTGAGAAGGGATAGATGCAGGTTTCTCTGCACGGTTCAATGCTTCACCAGGTTGTAATAGCTTTGACATACAGAAGGGTTTATCCCATTTGAATGTGTGAAAATTTTTGTGCAGAGAAACCACCTTTCTTTTCTGGCCTCTTAAAAGTATTTCCACTAAAGATGACTAAGCTTTTGACCTTGATCTTCTACAAATGTGGGGCACATTCCCAGCATCCTGGGATGTGTGCTCAGGTGGCAGAATGGACACACCTGGTGTTAACTGCCCCTCTGAAGAGTGGAACAGGAGCAGTACCTCCTGACCATCTTAAAGGATAACCAAAGATACAGACAGGATTCAGCAAAATAAAACAGATGAAACAAACTCTAAAAGACCGAGAAGCAACATGCTACATTTAACCTAATTTTATTCATGCTTGCCTAGGGATGGGGAATAGATCATTCAATAAAAACAGAGTAAAAACGGGAGTGGGGAGGCTTATCATGTACAATGTTTAAACTACAATAATGATGTACCTTAATTACTTCCATGCACACAAGTCTAACATTACAAGTTTTTAAAAAATAAACACAATTAAGACTTCTAGGAGCATTTTATAATAAATTCCTAATTTTTCTTTGTAGATAGATCAAGCACCTCCAAAATACAGATTCCTATACACAGTGAGTACTTTACTTAACGTACATGGACAGCCTCAGGACAAGCTGATGTCAAGCCATCAGCTTGGCAGGCAACAAACCATAGTGCCAAATGGAAAACAAGGGCAGTTGCAAATAAACTTAAAACTAAGTTAACTTTTATAATTAAATACAGAAAATATACTGATTTGCTAAAAATAAATAAATGTGATGCATTTAACACGTCACTATAAAGAATGAATACCAGGACATTATAAATGGTGAACGAGTCTCAATAGTTTACTACGATAAACGCTGGTTAGATAGAAGTGCATATGCCGTGGAGCACTATGGGTGGTTCATGTTTCGCCACATACTTTTGTTACCTTGAGGTAGATAACACATGTGTACCAAATTCGGCATTCGTTTTCAGTTGCTGCTGGTATCATGTGTCTTAAGAAATGTGTACAGTATGAAAAACTTGAAAATACTAATGAATGAAAAATGTTTCAGGAAAAAAATAGATCTTTTCATGCAATTATGTACAGTCTCACTGTGTAAGTTTCAAGGCAAGGTTTTGTTTCCTGTAAAGCAGGTCACTGGTCTACGAGAATGTCTACTCACCCTAGCGCATCCTGTCTCCTCCTGCACTGCACTGTTTGCTCTATTCTTTGTGTATGTGTGTGTGCAAATGACATGCCAGTTCAAATGAAAACTAACTCACATGTAGAAAAAAAAGTCTGCATTTTACAAACTGAGAACTAAGAAAAAAATCCTTGCAAATTAATGACACCTTCTGATTCAAGTAAAAAAAATGACTTAAAACATTAGTGATAAAAAAGACACAACACATTTCATGAAGAACAAAGAGAAATGTCTGCTGAGTGTTTAGTTCAGATGTTTCAGAATGCTGCTGTATGTCTTGTGAGGGATTTGAGGGGAAGATTTCATAGCGGAAGGTGTTAACGTGGCCTGTATAGACTTGAGTGGGGACCCCACTGGACTGTGGAATTGCGGGGTGCCTATGGACTCTAGCTGCTTGCTCAGGAGGATCTCCCCAGTGCCGTTCAGAAGCCCTGCCTCGCGTCCTCTCTCCCCACGCTTCCCTTCCTCGACTGGCTCAGTTTCTAGCATTTCAGAGTCTTCCTTCCTGCTAAAGAACTTGTCCAAATAGCTGGTGTATGTGTTCTCCTTCTCCACGTGCTCATCCTTCCTGACCTCACAACAAAACTGACTGATGAGGAAACACTCCTCCCCACCGCTCACAAACTGGCTGTCCCAGGAGGACTGATACAAGGCTTCCAACTGAGCCAAATTGGCCATTCCCTTTTCTTGCTTCTCCCGGCTCACTGACTTGGATATCAAGCTTTTCAGTTCTAGCTGGGACACTGAGCTATTCAAGTCATTTAACTTGTCAACAACGTCAGTGGGCTCATGCTGGGAACTAAGCTGAATAGTCCCTGCAATGAAGGAGTCAAAGTCAAAGCCCTGGCCCTTCTCCCTTCCCTTCTCTGCCAGCTGCTGGGATGCTTCCTCCAGCGCTATCTGCGCTTTCACCAATCCGTTCCTCTCACACTTTGACTTGCCTTTCTTATCCGATTTTTCTTTACTTTGTTCCTTCCAGTTGGAAAGATCTATAATAAGTTTGGGCTCATAGTAATGGTTAACTTCACTCTCCCTCCACACCAAGTTATCTAAATATGATGATGACCTTGTTTTGTAGTTACAGGTGTGGCTACACTCCAGATCACAGTACTTGTTCTCATGGTGATCCGGGTACTGCCAGCAAGGCTCGGCAGAGTAGCTAGTGTCAAAGGCGGGATCCTCCAGATACTTCTCTCGGTCTCCATCCAAGTATTTTCGAGGATCAACTTGAACTTCTTCTTCATCGGTGACATCAGACAGAGCTCTTGGGTCAAGCTGAACCTCATCGATATCAAAGTTGTTATGAATAGGCCAGTCATGTTCCGAGAACTGACAATCATGATACCTAAAGAAAACACATTACTCCATGTGATTTCATTTTCAAATGCACAGTGTGCTCTCTGTGGAAGGGTTGAGTGCTTTTGTTTGGCTTAGTTTTTAAGAGTGAGTTCCACTATATAGCCAGGCTGACCTCACACTGGTGATCATCCCAGTTCTGGGGTAAAAGCCATGCAGGGTTTGTGGGGGATAACAGAAATCGAGGAGCAGTCCCTCCTGCCAGAATTTACATCACCATCTGGAAGCTGTGCTACTAATTAAAACACCAGAAGGCAGCATCTGGTGATTGCCAACAGAGTACCAAACTTCAAATTTCATAAGTTCGGGTCTTCCATTTTTAAGCACAGTAGGTTGTCACATCCCCCTCACCTCCTTTGCTCTCTATTCTCATCCACAGGTAATTAACACTTTGTGCCACTGGTAGGTACTAAGGTAGATGAGTAATGGGGACGGCTTCCCGGAACCTACCACCATCTGTGTGTGCTGTTTCTTTCTGCTTATTGACACAGCATAGCAAGGCAACTACACCACACCCAAAGGGAAGAACGACACACTGACAGAGGGTGGAGAACAGGAAGGAGTCAAAAGAGATGATGACTTAAGTATACTTAAGAGAATGTACATGTCAGGAAATAGTAGGGTAAATGAGAACTGTATTGAGGGGACAGAAGATGACAGAAGATGAGGTGAGTACACCACCATTGGTGAGGAGAACACATGCTGCTTTAAGTACTTCTGTTTCCTTAAGCTTGGGTCAAGGCAGGGTCCCACCCTGCAGCCAGGGTGGCGTCTACCTCCCAGCCTCCAGGAGGTGTCACTAGGTTCAGCTTAACCTTTCAAAACAGAAAGGTGAAAACGTAAATCACCTGTGATTCTCAGTCCTGGATACACACCACATCCCTGAAGACCTTGACTCTACTGGGTGGTATAGGCTAGCAGGGCTGCACAGCTACACCTCCCCACCAGCAAGTTAGAAATAAAAAGGAGGCTGAAGAAAGCAGTGTCTTACTTAGTGAATGTGACCCATTCTGTTCATAGCACACAGACCAGACAAGCTCTTCACTGAACTAGTCTTAAGTTTTTATATCATCTGGAAAACATTCAACTGTCACATGCACAGGAATCAAAGAACTTCCTATTCCGATACTGAGTCACCTTACCAGGTAAGGTTTAGTCTTGAGATCCAGGGAAAAATATATGGTTATCACCAAAGCCTTGGGGTTTTATCCTCACAATGAAAAACATTAAGTGTTTAACACTATTTTTTTTTTTAAAACTGGCTTTATAAAACTAGTTTTAAATCATTTAGATTTTCAACCATCTTAAAATTTTAATTAGCATGCTTTACTGCTTAAGACAGCACTGTTCTCTCACCATTTCCTTAACAGTACCTAGTGCTCCATTCCACAGAAGCCAGTTCAAGACGGTGACCTAACTCAAACCCCAAAGGCATCATTATTAAAATGTTAAGACATCTATAAACATAAGCATACAACATATGGTGTGCTGAAATTCAATGTTTTTCTAACTTAGGATGAATTTACCTTTCCCAGTTATAAATGTGACTATGTGTTTCATCCATAAGCAAAATATCATCAACTTCATCTTCTATGTGAAAAGGATGGCTTGAAATTGGCTCATCCGTTGGAAAAGAGTAGATGCTCATGTAGGGATGGGAAAGTGCTTCCTCTGCTGTCAGCCGGTCCATGGGGCTGAACGTCAGAATCTGTTCCAGGAAATCCAGTGCTAAGGGAAAGAGGAAAGGTTTACAGTCTGTTCTCCTGAGAAAAAAACTGCTAGTTTTATTAAATACAATGTTTCTAAGCAGGTTTGGTGGTGCACATTTTGTTTTCAGGGGAGGGGCTTTTTTGAGACAAGGTTTCTCTGTGTAGCCCAGGGTGTTCTAAAAGAGATCCACTTGCTTCTGCCTCCCAAGTGTTGGGATTAAAGGTGAGTGTCTTTGATTACATGATTCTGACACTTTCATGTATCTTACTATCTATCATGTGCATGTACAGAAGTATACATACTCATTATGATGCTGGAGGTCAAGCAGAAAGGCTGAGTATGCTAGCAATTGGTCTACCATTCAGTCAAACTACTCAGGCCTAAGTATTTTTCCTTCTTAAGAAAAGGTTACCTCGTTACAAGAGAACTACAAAAGTTGAAGACTTCTGACCAAGCATGTCACTCCACTGAGATGAGAAATGAACTACCTTAGCAGTTGATGTAAAAACGTTACTATTCAAGACTGCATAAACTCTTATGTTTTGCTAATTTGGATTAATACACGGGCATTTTGTTCTTTCCCTTGCCATGAAGATCGCTGCCTTCTGACTCAATTCTTTTTCATATCTAAATCATGGCCAGTGAGAAGGCTCAGGGAGTAAAGGTGATCCCCTGGACTACCATGGTGAAAGCTGACCACCCACACTTCTTGCAAACTGTCCTCTGACCTCCACATGTGTGCCTTTGCATACACAGACAGTAAACTTTAAAGATTCAAGTGGTTGTTTTTTATTTTAGAATAAGGATATCTGTGTGTGGCATGCATGCCTGATGCCCAAGGAGGTCAGAAGGCATCAGGTCTCTTGGAACTTCAGTTCCAGACAGTTATAAGCCATCATGTGGTACTGGCAATTGAACCACCTCTTGGAGAACAGCCCCATAAAATTATTTTAATACAGAAAATAATTGAGTCATATTCATAGGCATACCTGATCAGTGTCTAACACGCACAGACCTCCACTGCAGCTAATTGAGAACCAGACATTCAATGTGGGAAGGTGGGAAGATAAAATGGAAAATGGGATTAGAATCAAGATGGGGTATGTTTTCTAAACTCCAGGAAAGCAAAGAAATAGAGTGACTATATAGTTCAGGGGCCAGGTCAAGAGGGAAATGCCAGAGTTAAAGACCTGGGTTCACCTGAAGTCCTACAGACTCTGGGAAAAGATAACTACACCTCACAATGGAAACAGGCCCAAGCCTCCACAGAGATGAACAGTCACAATACCTTCTCGACTAATTCCCGGAAGCAGCTGAGTTAGCGGTTTGTGTGGCTCAGTCATGTCGTTTCGAATGTAAACTGGGATCACGCTGAGAAGCTCCTGACGATCTTCCTCATGCACAACAGGAATAGATTCTAAGATCAGCTGCATCTGTTCAAGTTCATGTGCACCTGAGTGAAGCCCAGACACCAGAGTGTGAACACATTACTGCCCACCGTGCCCGTTTCCCAGCAGTGAGTCCATCCTAGACTCTGCCATAGCCTTCCTTTCAAGAAGTCAACACTTCTCTGCATTGACTCTTAAGAGCTGTCCTTGCTGACCTGCTTCTAAGCATGAGGCTGAAACGACAGTGTGTAAGTTCTGAGGAAAAGCACAAGGTAGTTCATGTTTACGGTCAGCTCATTTTTTAAAAAATAAAGGTCTCTTAGTATTCAGTTCACAAATAAAAACTTTACTGGACATCCACAAGCAAATTAATGAAACTGGACCCCTTCCCTCATATCACACACACAAAATCAACCCCAAACAAATCCTTATCTAAATGTAAAAAGCTAGAACTATAGAATGTTTCGAGAAAGACATGGGAGTAAGTATTGTGACCTCAGAGACTAGTTTCTCAGATATGCTAAGCTAACAAAAAAGATATCTGTTGGCCTTCAATAGATCTAAATGTTCTGTGCTTCAAAAGACACAGTTATAAAAGGAAAAGACTCTGCACACAGCATGGGAGAAAACAAACTATAACTGATAAAGACAATCCAAGTAAAAGTAAACAAAGGATCTGGGTGTTCTATAAAGAAGATATTAAAAAGGCCAACAAGAGACAGGGCATGGTGGCTCACACTTGTAATTCTAGCAGCCAGGAGGCTGAGGCAGGAGGGCTATCCTCTCATGAGTTCGAGACTAACCTGAGCTACAGGGTAAGGTCCTATTCTTACAAACAAGACGTCACTAAGCACACTGAGATATGCCCCCTTTCACGTTTTCACATCCGCCAGGATGATCACACTCAACAAAAGACACACACTTTAAAGTGCTGGTGGCGATGTAAACAGAACCTTCATCCATCCTCAGTTAACTGGGGAATGTACAACACACCGCTGCTTTAGAAAACTCTCCAAAAATTCAACCTCAGTTACCATGTGTCGGCTGGCTGTTTCATGCCTGGGCATGTATACCCACCCAAGAGAACTGAAAACACGCTCACACAAAAGTTGGTACACATACATTCACAGCAGTATTGTTCTTAACAGCCAAAAAGTAAAAACCCAAACAGCCACCAACTGATGAATGGAAAAATGAAACGTGGCCTCTATCATATGGGGGAATATCTGGCATACGCCGTGCGCAATACTACCATGCACAACATGAATAAACCTCTAAAACACTGCCATGAGAAAGCAGCCAGTCACAAGAGCCTGACACATGGTTTCATCCACGCGGATGAGTGGGTGCAGGATCTGGGGAAAGGGAAGTAACTACTGTCAGGGTTTTCTTCAGAAAACAGAGAAGCTCTGATCAGACATACCCCCTTACGTTTATAAGACACCAACTACACACTTCACTCTCTGCAGTGCTGGGTTTTGATCCAGCGGCTGCACCCATGGTAGGCAGTCACTCTAACACTGAGCCACATCTCAGTGTTCAGTATATGAACTAGGTATGTTTCTCTTAAAACATACTGGCTTTTTCCTCGGTCTTTTAAGGGATACGAGCTTCCACACTGTGAAGACACCCCCACTGTCCAAAGGAAACCTGGAGAAGGGGACAACAGAAATCTAGGATTTTCAACAGTAAATTTACCAGGAAATGACTAATGCAATTCAGATATGACTTAACACAGGTCGCCGACAAGAGTCTGGATCCACAAACAACTGAAGTTTAGAAATAAGCTGGCACATAATAGAACACTAGAGTTTCTAACTGAACACTACAGCAATTTAATGAATATGTGAATGCGTTTTCTCATTTCTTAAGCAATACAAACACTTTTATCTTTGCATTTGAATATTCCAGACTATATATTAAGTTCTCTGAAATCTTACATAATCTTGCCTCAGAGATAAATGGAAAATGACTTCTGGTATGGATTTTTCCCACATAATACTGACCTGCAAAGAGGGTTTTACCAGTCAGCATTTCAGCAAAGATGCAGCCTGCAGCCCACATGTCAATGGCTTTAGTATAATTATTAGGAGAAAGTAAAAGTCGTGGAGATCTGTACCATTTGGTAACCAATCCTTCAGAAAGATGACCCTGGAAAAGAAACACCAAACAGACTTCAGTTTCCTGTACTTTTAGGAGTGAGTGTGTGTGTGAGGGAGCACTCAGTTACTGTTCATTTCTAAGCCCATTTTCAAGGCTCTTACCATCTAGAGGCCGCAACATTCCCTTAGGGATGGATATGCCATCTCTCAGATGACTATCACAAAAAATGCAGAACAAAATACACTGTAAGGCCTTGATGCCAACTCTCTGCCAACTTCAACTTGTTTCAGAAGAGAATCAAGTTCTCACCTAATTAAGGAGCAGGCATGCTTTGGATCTGAGGGAAAGGTGGGGGAGAGGCAGCTACAGCGCCTAGCTATCACACCGATTCTGCCCCCACCACACCCCACACCTAACCAATGTCCACTTGGCCTTGCTCCACCCTCAGAACAATACAGACATTGTCCTGGTGGATACTGTTTTGCAGGTCAGCACACTGGACAAACCATGAGTCTGCTTAGGGACACACCTAGGTGATTCCAGAGGTGTCAAGGAATGGGTCTGGGTGTGGCTCCTTCCAGAGCTGGGTCCATGCCTCACTGTGCTCAGCGGGGACTCGACCTCTATGTTAAAAGTTGTTTATTAATCTGTGGGTGAGGGAGGAGGGATAGAGGGAGAGCCAGCAACCACATACCACAGTGGAAGTGTCGAGGTCAGAGAAGAGCTTGGAAGAATCCATTCTCTTCTACAGTGTGGGTTCCAAGGACTAAACTAGGTTATCAGGCTTGTTTCAAGGGACGTTTCTGTTGAGCCAGCTCACTGCCTCCCCCTCCCCTTTTTGTGACTGGAGTGAAGATAACCAGTAAGACAACAAGCATGGATGAAGATCTGTTTGTTTCAGACATGGGCTATAGAATGCCAAGCTACAGAACTTGCTCTCAGGGGTTCTCTGTCACCAAATCAGTTCTAGCTCAACATTTTACTTATTTTATTTTATTGAAACAGAGTCTCACTGTGCAGCCCTAGTTGACCTGATTTTACCCGTCTCTGCCTCCTAAGCACTGGGATTAAAGGTATGCACAACCATACCCAGATGATGTTCATATTTAAGATTCTACCTAAGATTTCAATTTAAAATCAAACCAAAGGCCCAAGTTCCCCTATTTAGTTCTTATATGAAAAAAAAAAGTTGTCTAAGTTGCTATGAAGTGATCTTTTTGTCTGTATTTAACTGCCAGTTGTTCATGAAAATTTAAATTTCAAACTAAACTCCACTTAAATGAGGTATAGTATAGTGTATAGTATAGTATAGTATAGTATAGTATAGTATAGAGTAGAACAGCATCCTCAAAAGGACAAAAGACAACTTAAACGTTGGGGAAACTTCTCCTCTCACCTTCAAAATAGGACACCAAATCCAACATAAAAATATGGAACTCTGTATAGCAGTACATGCTTGGAATCCCAATATTTAGGAGGCTGCAGATACTGAGTTTGAGGTTAGCCTAGACTATACACTAGAGTCCAGGGCAGCCTGATTACATAGCAAGACCCAGTCTCAAAAAAAACAAAACAAAAAAAAAACAAAAAAGGCCAGGCTGTGGTGGCACACACTTTTAGCACTCAGAAAGCAAAGACATGTGGATCTCTTTTGAGTCCAAGGCTAGGCTTGTCTACTGAGCTAGTTCCAGGTCTCAAAAAACAAACAAACAACAAAAAAGTTGTACACTTCAAAACTTCGATAGTAATACACAGCCACGTACTCTGAGGAAATTGTATGTAACTAAGATTCCACTCCACCTGCAGTTCAAACCCCGGAGATTGTAAATGAAAGCAGACCTGAATCAATCAGAAAAAGACACACCAGTTGAGAGGTTGGGCAGATAGTTTTCCACATACCTTATGGGAATAATGAGGATCCATGATCCGTGCCAGACCAAAGTCACCTATCTTCAGCACCAAGTCTTCAGTGTTAATGAAAAGATTAGCTGGCTTGAGATCTCTGTGCAGTACGTTTGCAGAATGGATGTACTTGAGCCCTCGTAGCAGCTGATACATGAAAAGCCTGGCATGCTCTTCCAGTAAAGGGCCCTGCTCCAGCACGTTTGCCAAGTCCGTCTCCATGTACTCCTGAACAATGTAGACGCTGTTCAGCTCCGTGAGAGAGCCCACATCGTCTGTTAGCTGGCTTCCACTGGGACCAAGAATCTCAAACACCTTCACAATGTTATCGTGGTCAAGTCTTCTAATAATTTTGATTTCACGGAGAGCATGTTTGACGCTCTGGGGATCGGTGAGGACTATTTTCTTGATGGCTACTCTTTTGTCACAGTCATTGTCTACAGCAGAAAAAACCAAGCCATTGCCTCCACAGCCCAATGGTTTTAAGTCCATGTACCTAGAGCCCAGATCAAAACCATGAATGTTCATGAGACTTTCAAATTTCTCTGCCATTTTGAAACCCTTACAATAATTGCCTTTTCCTTTCAAATTGTTGAACTTGTGTAAACAAGGAAGAAAACTGGCATCTAAAGGAAAGATCTCTCAAAAAGGGAGAAAAGCAATTCCGTTTCCACAGCACGATGGTTTCTTGATGTTCATTGCAGATGCCAACCAGGCCCGCTGAGTTCCCCTCAGACTTAAAGCTCAAAAATCTCTACTCATACCGAGAATTAAAAAGATTGCAGTGCTCATAGTTCAAGGAAGGGCAGCAACTCTGCAGACATTTAAAGAAAACACTCAAGAAACCCAAACGGAATGAAGTGACATACTATGCACTCAGATATACTATGCTGACCGACTTAACATGGGACAAAACTGTGAATAAATATGCACTCGGCAGGCCTCCGTGGACATCCTCTCACAGTGCAGATACATTCAGTGTTGGACTGGTCCTGAGCAGCATTCTAAGGCGCTGGGAAGCACTCGTTCCCTTTGCTTCCTCTCTTCCTTTGTTGCTGTATTTCAACAGGAAGCCCTGGTGATGTTGGCTGACAGGTATCTTTTGTTAGTGATCAGGTGGCTCCAGCTCACCACAATCACAATCAAAGCTACCGTCCATCTTACTCTGATACAACCTGGATGAAAAGAAGGGGAGGAGAAAAGTCACCACTAGAGGAAACCCTGTATCTATCTGTACAAGGACAAGGACACAGCAGTGAGGCAGTCAGCAGGGAAGGACTACAGCAGGCAAGTGGCACATGCCTGTAACCTGGGGAGGCTGAGGTAAGAGGGTTGTCTGGGAGTTCCAGGACAGCCTGGATACAGCTATTAAGTATCTCCATCTCTGTCTGTCTCCCACACTTGGTCAAGTAGTGAGTTCCCCAGAACTCACAGCACCGAATTCTCTGGAACAGGCTCATCAGGTTGGCATTTATGTAAGGGGCTTTATGTGTAAACACTGAGACCTAAATTCAAATCCCCCATCCTCCCCCCCCAAAAGAAAAAGCTTAAAACCCAGCATTGTGTGCAGTGGAATCAGAAGGACCACCGGACCCTGTTTCAGGAATATAAGTCAAAGAATGATAGAGCAGGACACCTAACATCCTCTTCTGGCCTCTGCATGCACACAGCCATGCTGGCACACACAGTATACAATACACCATACATACAACACATGAAATGCCAACTAGTATTGGAAATGTTGTAATATTTTTATAGAACTTTTCAAGGTAAAATTCATTTGAAAGTTAAAATTTTGGGTGGGGGTCACCTGCACACACATATGTATATGTCACCATGTCTGCCTTTTACATGGGTGCTGAGGATCAGTTTCTCATGCTTGCATGGCAAGCACTTTCCTCACAGCCATCTCCACGGGCCCTTGAAAAAATATTTTAATATTCCATTCACATCAAGCGTGAAGAAGAATGCAAAAAAAAAAAAGAAAATAAAGAACAGAATATTGAAACAGTACTGGTAAAGTTTAAAATAGTAAGAGAATGCAGGGCATATGGTGATTCACACTTGTAATCCCAACACTCAGGAGACAGAGGCAGACGGATCTCTTCAGAGTTCAAAGTCAGCCTCGTTTAAATACCAAGTTCAGTCCAGCCAGCGCTACAAACTGACACTCTGTCTCAGAAAGTAAAAATTAAATACAACAGTAAAAGAACTTTAAAGTAACATGACATAAACACATGTAGGAGGGAATGAATAAGTAACATATCCTTGGACCCAAATATGTTTCTTTCAGGTAAGCTCCTAGAGAAACGTTTGCTAGTAAACACAAATGTTTTCTCTTTATGTTGTTGGTTTTTTGTTCATTTGGGCTGTTGGGGGGCAGTAATGCCCCCATTCTATAGAAACTGGATATTCTGTTCTAAGTCCAGTCTGGACTGTGTCTGAAAGGACATAATGTGCAAGTTTACATCTGAGGTAGCAGCCTTAAGGCTGTGCGCGCACACAGTCTTGAAAGCGCTCTGCAGCTCTCAGGGTAAAGTGCTCCTCCACCCTCCAGCCTGCTCGCTCACACAGCCTGAAAGGCTCTTGCCCACTTTGCTCATCTCCGCAGTCAGGAGAGCAGTCTGGGTTAACTGGAACTCAGCCAGCTGCTTTGGGAAGGGACAGGTTGAGCTCTACTCTGTACCCTAAGCCTGGCACAATGGTGCTGTTATCAAATTTACTCTTGCCTGTGATCATGCCTCAGACTCTCTAGTTACTGAGTTTCCAGGGCACAGAAGGCCACAGCTTAGCTACCTGTTCATAGGCACTCCTGAAAAAGCCCTTGCTCCTCAGGTAGGGTGGTGCCCTTTCAGGATCTGAACCTCAAGGCGGCCAGTGGTACAACCCAGTATGCGGTGAATCATCTCAGGGAAGCCAGAGAAAGACAACATATAAATGCCAAGGCCGAACAGCCTTGTTTCACACAGTTCCTATCAGTAATACTCAGCTACCCTTCATCCCATCACCCTTCTTTCTGGCCAGGACTTCATGGGGGATGGGGACGGGATATAGAAAGCCTCATTATGTAGCTCTATTGTTCTGGAACTCGCTATGTGGACCAGGCTGGCTTTGAACACACTGAGTTCTGTACCACCATGCCTGGCTCAAGACTGTTTCTAAGATGCCACATTGACTAAGAGTAAAGAAACACTGGAACAAACAGGACCATGAAACATTTGAGCATTCTTCTTCAGAAGCATTTGGATATCTAAGGATCTCCACCAGATTTCTCCACAGTCAGAATAAGCCAGATAATCCCCCAAACCTGGCGACTTACTCTAAGTCACAAGAGTTGTTCTCTAAACTGAAGACACCACCTTTATCATCGATACTCAGCATCCACAGCCCTCCTGTCCCCATGACACTTTTACAGACCTATCACAGACCCAAGCAGGTCACAGTCTCACAGACATACCCAAAGGAACTGAGGAAGTGCTATCCCAACCAGGACCCAGAAGCACAGAGAAGGAAGACTTTAACAGTTCTAAGAGGCTGTATCTGCTCTTATTTCATCAGACAGAGTCCTGCATGCTCACCATGTGCCAGCACTGTCTTCAGGCAGTAAGGTACAATGGAAACAGGAGAAACAACCTGGTTTCAGTCCTGACTCAGAGCAGCCCTGAGTCTGAGCTCTTCCCTCCCGCTCACTGTTTCCTACTTCCTTCCTCCTCTCTACAGCGTTCTCATTTTCCCCAAGGTTATTCTTCCGATCCGCTACTCCTCTCCCACGACACATTCCTCTCCGCTTACGGTGGCTGGCTGCTTTAAACCAAAAGGTTTCAGTCTAAGCGGTTTTACTAGCACTTTCCAAGCAGACTCTGGCCATTACTAGGTACTGATGGCAGATGTTATTCTGTATATATATTTCTCATACTGGTTAATAAAGCTCCGTGGCCAATAGGAAACAAGATAGGCGGGGCTAGGAGACAAGGAGGAAAGAGGAAGTGGGAAGGAGGAGTCGGGATGTAGCCCAGGGAAGAAGTGGGACGCCTGCCGCGGCTCCCCATAAGACGACCACGTGGAAATACTTAGATAAGTAGAAATGGGTTAATAATTAAGGCAGAGCTAGCCCATAAACAGTAATGGCGACTGGCGGCAGGACCCGCTGCAGCCTGCGGGAACAACCTGCCGTAACAAGGTACTCTATTAAACAGTACAGAATGAAAAACAAAAACAAAAAATCAAAAAACCAGCATATCCAATGAGGTGATGAGACATTTGAGGGAGATAAGCCCCATTCTCCCATTTTTCCAGAATCAGAGGGCTAGCCTGGCCACTGGAGAGAGTCTGTGAAGATGCAGCCAGCATTTCACTGTTGAGGCAACTCCCTCAGGAGCCTCACCCCACCCTGAACACACAAACTTGTCAACAGGAAAAGCAACTGTTGATTTCAAGCCCTGGGAGGGCACTCACCTTTGTTCCACTCCCCTCTCCTGTGTGGAGGTGGAAGGACAGACCGACAGAGAACTGTGCTCTGCACAACCACAGAAGCAGCCTCTGTGAGGGCTGCCCAGGCCCCAAGGCACGTGTCAGTCAGACCTCCACACAGTGACTCGAGAAGCGTCTAGAGCACCAGCACCGAGGCCTCACTCCACAAGCTGCAGGTGAGACTGACCACCACTGACCACCACTGGCCTGTAGCTACGCCTGGCCAGGGCACAGGAACAGTTTCATGGCTGCATGTGAACCCCAGATGCCATCCGCACATCGACCTCACCGGCCCTTTTCTAGTGGTCTTTAGTGAGTGCAAAAGACTGGGCAAGTCAGGTGTGGTGCCACACTCACCTCTACACCTCTAACTGAGGCACTCGGGAGACACAGAAAGGGTGACAACTGCAAGTGAGGACCACCAGAGGGCTACATATGGAGACTGTTTGCAAAATAAAAGGGCCCAACCCCACCATTTCCAAAGCAGCTGCCCTCTGAAAGTGGGGCCAAGACAGAAGCTAAGACAAATGCCTCCGCAGTACTCCACATCTTCACAATAACAAGTTCATATTCTCCTAAGGCTGAGCCAAGAAAACACGGGGCTACACTGGAAAGCAAGAGAAAAGTTTCTACAGCTGGCAGAGCCAGGAGCCAGGCTGGAAGCAGAGACCTCCAAGGTGTGGGAAACCAAGAGAACTTCAGGACATTTTCAAAATCAATTAAAACAAGGCAAAAACAAAGCAAAGCCATCAGCTCACAAGTGAATTGAAGCAAACCAGTGACACACACACTCACACACAAAAATAAAGACCAGCTTTTAAAGCCAATCAGGAGAAAGAAACAAAGTATGTATCAGGGAAGAAAAGGAAAACTGGGCTAGGAAGGACACCAGCAGTCTGGAAGAAAGGCAGAGCAGCAAGGCTGTCACCAAAGAAGAGTGTCAAAGACCATAAAGCATACTACAGTTCACAGGATTTTCCATGACGTTCTACCATATACTGCCCCACAGGGTAGCCATAAGCCACACAGTGAGTGAGTAACTGAAATACTACTGACCCCACTGAAGAATTCACTCATTCATTCATGTGCATGTTAGGCAAGCATTTCATCACAGAGCTACACTCCCCATCCCCAACAATTAAAGGGGAATGCTTTTAATTCCAGCACCGGGCAGCAGAGACTGGTGGCTTTCTCCTAGTTCCAGGCCTGGTCTACATAGTGACTTCCAGAACATCAAGGACAACATAAAGAGACCTTGCCTCAAAAATAACAAACAAGTTGTTTTTTGATTACAGACACAGCTCAAAGATAAAACTACTTAACCATGCACAAGGCCTTGGCTTCAACTTCTATAACCAAAATAAAATAAATTTAAATGCCTACATGTGGCTACTATATTGGACAATGTGCTACAGAGCACATTGGCATATTTTAAACAACCTAACAAAAAGGTGAAACTGATGATGCAGGTGAAGAACATAGGAGCAGGAATGCGGGGAGGCGGCTATGGATGGATATGGATGGAGGACAGGTAGAGCATGCATTAAGCCTGGTGAGAACCAAAACTCACAAGAATACAGGAGTCAAGCAGAAGGAACATAACTCATAATTTAGTCTGTATCTATTACATGCCAGGCATTCTCTAAGTGACAAACAGCTCATCTTACAAGGAGCACAGATGCTTCCAAAGGTGAGATCATCTCATTAGGTCACATGGACAGTAAAGCCAGGACCTGGACACAACAGTCTCATTCTGGAATTAGAATCTCCCCCAGTGCATATGGTGTGGGTAACTTTTGCAGAGCAATGACCAAAATCCCCCAAGACAAACTAAAAGGAGGACTTATTTATGACCCACTTCCTTCAAAGATGCCACCTCCCACTGATGGGAGATGTTATTCTGTAAATATATTTCTCATACTGGTTAATAAAGCACTGTTGGGCCAATGAGAAAGCAAGATAGGCGGGGCTAGGAGACAAGGAGGAAAGAGGAAGTAGGGAGGAGGAGTCAGGATGTAGAGCATGGAGAAAGATGCCGGCGGCTCCCCAATAAGATGACCAAGTGGAAATACTTAGATAAGTAGAAATGGGTTAATAATTAAGACAGCTAGCCCATAAACAATAATAGTAACTGGCCAATAGGATTGTATCAAATACAGAGTCTCAGTGTGTTATTTGGGGCTGGCACAGCTGTGGGCCCAGACTGGTGGCAGGTGGGCTGGTGGAAAACATACACGCTACATCCCACCTTTAACCAACTCCCAAAAATGCCACCAAATTATATGTCAATCAAGGGATTAAGTCACTGATCAAATCAGAATCCTCATGAACACACCAGATGTATGCTTTAGTGATTTCCTAGCATCTTCTAATCTAATTAAATTGACAACCCACAGACCACACATCTCTGATGAGAGCTTGAGACCTCTCAATTTCTGCACCTGGAAATAAGTACATAGCAGGTCCACCTGGCAGTTACCTACAGAACCAACAAACCCAGAGGGACTAGGCCAAGGGCAAGACTATCAATACTAACCATAAAGTAACTCAGAAAACTTAACTCCTTTGTATAATTTTTGATCCAGGTAAAAGAAACAGTAAGATATGTGCATGCATTCTTGCAACTTAGATTAATTAGCTTTATTGAACAGGAAATTGGCACCACTTTCTAACAGTCATTAAAAGAATATCCAGGCACACAGTAAGTTAGTAAAAAACCTACCATCTCTTCAAATTGTACATAAAGAGGGAAGAATTACCAAAATGAGACTCATTATTGAGGATTAGATAGTTTCAAATTTAATAAAAATACCTAGATGGGCTAGGAATATAACTCAGTTGGTAGACAGTGTACCCAACACACAGGCTGTTCCAGCCTCAGTCTCCAGGAACACAGAAAACCAAGTATAATAGTGCACACCTGTAATCTCCAATGGAAGCAGGAGACTGAGGTCAGCCCAGGCAGCAGGGTGACTCTAAGGCTCCGACCCAAAAACAAAAACAGAAAACTAGAAGTAATTTCAAATACCTTTAATCCCAGCATTTGGGAAGCAGAAGCAAGTGGATTTCTGTGAGTTCAAGGCCAGCCTGGCCTACAGATCAAGTTCCTGAATCGCTAAGACTACACAGAGAAACCCTGCTTCTATAAACAAACAAGCAAATAAATAAATTCAGTTTCTCAGAGGCATCGTTCCTTGTCAAATACTTCATCATCATCACTCTGGCTCCCTGGGACCCCATTGGTCAGCACAAAACAGAGCACTCCCTCATCACACAAGCTCTACCCAACAGTGATTCTATATTCAACTTTACATTCACATTTTTCAGGAGAGCCAGGAGAAAGAACAATTCATAAGGCCTGGGTTTGGCAAACCATTCCCTAACTAGCTGAGGCCATTCATGTCTCTCTCAGCCAAATGGATGTGCATTCAAGTCACAAAAATATTGCTAATATGTAGCTTCTAATTCACTGGGTCTGGATGAACCAAGGGTCAGAACCTTTAACCAGCTTCCAAGTGATATGGTCTTAGATCATACTGGGCCTCAGTTTACTTAACTGTCAAATGATGTAGCTGGAGCAAAATGTTAAAATGTTCACGTCACCTTTTCAAACACTCACATTCCATTTTATGGTCACAGAGGTGGATTTCCTTGAAGTAAATGTTGAGGTTCTTACATCCTAAGCCCTTTTTATTTATTCCTGTTGTGTATATGACCTGTGCATATAAGTGCCTTTGCCACGGCATGCATGTAGAGGTCAGAGGAGAACTCTGGAATCAGTTCTCTCCTTTTACACTCAGATGAAGTTACTGAGATCCACCTCAAGTCAACAGGCTCACCCAGCAAGCATCTTAACCTGCCCCTGGGCCATCTCACCAGAGCAACATTCTAATAATTCTTTCTCTTTGCCTTTTTTTCTTTCTTTTTTTCCTTTTTCTTTACATTTCTTGAGACAGGGTTTCTCAGTGTGTGTAGCAACCCTGGCCTGGAATTCACTCTGTAGACCAGACTGGCCTTTAACTCACAGATATCTGCCTGCCTCTGCTTCCTGGATGCTGAGGTTAAAGGTAGGCATTCACCACCATTTAAAAACAAAACACACACACAGAGTAAACCACAAACTCTAGCAGCCAAGCCTGGTGTCACATGCCTGTAATTTCATGAGGCTAAGGCAGAGGGATTAAGACATTTGTGGCAAGCCTGGGCTATGTAGGGAGCTGTCTCAGCAAACAAAATTGGAAGGGGTGCCTTTCAGGGAGACATACTACATTTTCCAAACAAAATTCACGGAGAGAAATTCACGGAGCCTCTGACATCAGCTCACTGAAGCAGCTCCCTGGCAATAAGCCATGGGGTACAGTAACATCATTTTTATGTTTGTAAAGTCTGAGTACTAAGCAATAAAACTGACCAAGACCCTGATACTATAGGCAGGTTACAGTGCAAGAGTCCACAAAACAGCCCTCTGGAGCCAGCAGAGGACTGTCAACACTGTCACTGAGAAGTGACTTTAGAGGCATCTTCCTGGTTTCACAGGAGCCCTGAAGTAACACAGGCTCACAGGAGCACAGCAAATACGGAACTGGAGAGCAGAGAACTGCCTACCTCACAAAGCAACACCTTAGAGAAAGCTTGTTGTTAACTCCTGAATTACATATACCAGTTAATAACCTGCATTTAAAAAGCACACGTGCTCAACTTCTAAGTAATGTGATGCTTTGAAAATCTCAATCCTTTTACACTTGTATGTTTGTGTTTCCTTTAGTAGATGACATTAAGTATGAATTAATCTTTGATACAATTTCAAAATGTCTCCAAAGATTTCATTCAAATCCACAACACATTTTACTGCCAGGAAACTTCCAAAGAAACTTTCACAGAATGGGCAGTTTATAAGGAACAAATGGGGGTGGGGGAAGAGATTTTCATTTATTTCCTCACTTAGGAAACAAAGTGTCTTCTATCTGTCTTGTTTCCCCTCAAATTTTTTTTAGGCAAGTCTGACTATATGGCTCTGGCTGGGCTGGAACCCTCCAAGTAAACTGGACTGTCCCAAACTCACAGTCCTGCTGGGCTCTGCCTAAGGGTGGGGGAAATTCAAAGGTGAGCACAACCCCACCCCCACCTTCCTTCACTCTTTTAAGCCAGTTTGTTAAAAATGCTGGCCATGAAATATGTCCAAATATCTATTTTATCACCAAGCTTCAGCTTAAGTCCTAATTTTGAAACTATTTATTCATTCAGTTTATCTATTTAAAAACTACTGATTAAAAACAGTGCTTGTATCAATGCTGGTTTCAACTTGTCTTTATTAAAATAGAAAATTTCCTGGGGCTGGGACGATGGATGGCTCAGCAGTTAGAAGCACTGGCTACCTGGGCTGCTCTCCCAAAGGACCCAGGCTTGATCCCTAGCATCCAAAAGGCTGAAACTAGCACCAACAACCCTCTGAAACTCCAGTGTCTTCGGGCTTCTCTGAGGGTACCAGGCAAATGGTTCATAGACATGCATGCAAGCACAACATCCATAATGATAAAATAATCACTTTAAAATATAGAAAATGCACAAATATCACGAGAAGACATCATATATGTTTAACAGTTCCTACTAAACTCTGGTGGTACTTGTACAACACTCAAACCAATACCTTCTAGATATTATAACGATAACTTGTACATAATCAATAAAAACTAGTCCATTTCCAACAAGACTATAATGTACTGTCTGTCCTTTACAAACAACTTGCTAACAAATATCTTAATAGTAACCAAAGACCTGTTAGTATCAAACATTTAATTTCGGCAACTAACTAGCAATTGACTCTTACCTTTCTCTCAACAAATGTTATACAATTGTTATCTGTAGGGATGGATATCCTTTTAAAAGGCAACTTAAGAAGCCATTACTTTGGGGGGGGGACTATGATATGAACAGAAACACTTTAGCCTATCATTTTAAAAAAAAAGAACGAAAAAGAAAAAAAGAAAGCCACGTAGTAGCGGCAGTGGGCAGGGTGAGTCATCATCCGCTCGAAACTTGCAGCAGTATTTCTGAGCCTCCTCCCACCCGACCCCAACCCCTTCACAAGGTACTCTGAGTCAGCAAGCTGTACTATTTGGTCAGTTATGAATTCTCACGATGCCTACATCAACTTATGTAAAATGCTGCAGCGTTTTTAACGCTCCCACTTTAAACCGGTTGCCTTTTCTGCTGCAAAATTAAATGTTCAAGTCAGTCTCTCCAGATTCTTTTTTAATCACCGAAAGTGGGCAGGCTACTTTTAATCCTCTTCTGCAAATGACTAAATTCCAAAATACCCTCACAAAGAAAGCTAATTTTAAACAGTTTTTAATTTTCCAGGGTCTTTTTTTTTCTGAACAGTAATATTGAAGTGACAGAATAGTCTGCTTAAATCTGGCAAGCTTCGGAGATGACAATTATTGATTAGGACATCAGTAAGCAAGGTTTCTGAAGAAATTAAGACTGACTAATTCAATATATATGTTCAAGTGTCTTACAAACAAGTTTGTAACTACAAAGCTAAAGCTATTTTTCTTCCATCCAATTCAAAATTATTTCCAAACACCAAAACCTTCATTTCTAAAACGCTGAAGCTGAGGATAATGGTGCACAGGTGTTAAGCCCAGCAGGAAGCTGAGGCAGGAGAATCATTTCTCAAAGCCAGGCTACGTGGCGTGGTGAAACCGGCTCAACAAACAACAAAAACCCTTTGAGGGCCGGACCTTGTTTAGACCTTACATTCTTCTCTACTCAAATCATTCTTTTCAACTCAGTTCTCCAACGTTAAAAAGACAGAACGTGAAAAACCAGAATTTTACCAAAAGAAACACGCTAGAATAAACAACAATTAGAAAATTATTCTGAAGCTAGTTGCGCCTCGTTTGATGACCTGTGAACCCCCCCCCCGCCCCCGCCAATCCTCTGTAGCCATAAAAAGTTAATACGGGGCTGCCTCGGGACTCTTAGCAACGAACATGAGCTGTTCAAATACAGTAAAGAGACCTCCTAACTCCCCCTTACCAGGTCCCTTCGCTCGATCTTTCCGTACTTTCAAACTACAGAAAGGTAAAACAGGGACGGAAGCAATCTAGTCTAAAGGAGCCTGCTGCACGCAGCTTCCCCAGGCACCTGAGCCTGGAGAGCCCAGGCCAGGGAGGAACAAAAGGCGGCCGAAAACCCTCTACTCCACACAACTCCCAAGCCGGATTGTAACAAGCTCCAAGTGAGGAGGCCTGTAACCGGTAACGTACGTTTTCATCTGGGTTGCTTTTCCGGATCACACCTTAACGTCCGGAAAGGTGTCAGGAGCCCTGTCTCAGGCCGGTCGCCGGCACCTCGTGGACCGCCGAGACACAAACTTGGGCGGACTTAGGGGCTGGAGCAGAGCGCCACGCAACGTGCCGGAGACTTTGCCCGGCCCGAGTCAGCTGAGGCCGAGTCACCCGGGCGGGCTGGGGGAGGAGACAGGAGAGCGTTAGGGAGGCAGCGAGCCAGGAAGGCAAACCTCCGCTGCCTCAAGCGCTCCTGGACCACCGCCCTCGCTGGCGCGCCGGCGGAGGACTCGAACCCGCGAAGCCAGGCGCGGGCGGCGGGGACTCGAACCCGCGCAACACAGCCAGCGGCGGGGCCGGCCTGCTAAGCCCCGCGGCCGGCTGCCCGGCGAGGGGCGTGCCGGGTGGGAGGGGCGCGCCGGCCGCGCCGCCAGCCCCACGCGGGGACCCGGCCCTCGCAACCGGCCGCGCCGCCCCGGCCGAGCGGGCACACGGAACAAAAGCGCCTTTGTTGAGCAGCGGCCGCCCGGAGGGTCACACACAATGGACGCGGGAGCCGGTGCCGCCGCCGGGCCCTCCGCCGTTCCCTCCCGCGCCCGCCCGCACACGGACACACACAGAGACACACTCACGGGACTCCTCCGACTCATCGACAGAGTGCAGGGCCCGCGGACAGCTCCCAGGGTCGGCTCAGGTCTCCGGCTGTGCTGGCGGCAGCGGCGTCTCGGAGGCTCTCGCTTTGCCGCAGTCGCCGCCATGTAACCCCGACCCGCGAGAGAGGGCGCGGAGAGGAGGCGGGGCCTCGCGGAGGCACGCCCCTTCACGTCACAGGCTCACTCCACGGCGGCCCCGCCCCCGCCGGCCGGGAGCTGCACGCGCCGGAATTTCCAACGCCCGTGACTACGCGCGCCGCGGGGGCGGCGGGAGCTGCACGAGCCCTGCTGGCGGGTATGCCCCGGCCTCAGCTGAACCACCGGGCAGCGGTGTCGCAACAAGTGACCCGGCAGGCCGAGGCTGTGAACGGCAGCTGGGCCCCCCAATCTGTTGGGACGAAGAGGCCGAGAGCTAACATGCTAGGCCAGGTGCTGCTGAACAACAGATCGGCCCCGGGTGGTGGAGGGAGGCTCCTGGGATCGGTCCCCCTGAGGCCTGTCCGGTGCTTCCAGAAGCATCCACTGTAACCCAGGAGGTGACTAGGTGAGGGGGTCATGAGAGAAGTGTGAGCAAAGACCCAGGCAGGAGAGTGGCTGGCTTGTTGAGGGAGCTGGGACCGGGCGTGTTAGCCCTAGGTACTGAGAAAGATGGATCGCTGCCCTTCCAGCGCTTTGGTAAAATGTGTTTAGAGATTTAAAAACACAGGGCTTGCCTAGGAGTCGTGGTGCATGCAGGAGTTTCTCTGTGAGTTCGAGACCAGCCTACATGGTTCCAGGACAGCTTGGGCTACAAAATAGACCCTGTCTCAAGAAGAAAAGAGTTTGTTGGTATATCCTTATGACCCCTGAACTCCGGGAGGGGAGACAAGAACGGGTCAAGAGACGCAGGTAATCTTGGCTGCATAGTGAGTTCAAAGCCAGCCCGGACTACATGAGACACTGTTTTACAAAAAGAAAACAAGAAATTAGAAACTTGATCAGCCCTTTTTTATCAGTGATAATTGACCATCCTAAAGAAAGTCTGACGCACAGCATTCCGTTATCCACTGTATACAGCAAACCCCTTCAGAGATAGTCACTTAAAGTTAAGAGCTTGAGATGAGCCTCAATATTTTCTAATACAAGAGATACATTAAAATAATATACTTTGTGAGACAGCCTCTCACTGTAAAACCCAGCCTGCCCTGGCACACCTAATCCTCCTGCCTTAGCTTCCCCCAGTGCTTGGATTATAGGCTTAGGCTGCTGAGCCCAGCTCTATTATATTTAAAGCAATACCATCTGAATACCAGGTGTGTAAAGGAGACGGTGAGTGATGCCAAGAGAACAGCAAGATTTCCAGCTCATGGATGCAGCCTGTACTGCACTGTTCAGCTCCACGGGCCCTGCTCTGCTCCCCCTTCCCCCTTATTCCTCTGCAGGGTCTCTTCCACATTTATCTTCCTATAATGTCTGGGCACCTGTGAGTAGTGGAAATGAATAGCAAGCAGTAAGTCTTCCCACAAAAAGTTCATAACATAGTATCTTTCATTAAAGACTCAAGTAAGTTACTGGTCAGGCAAAGCTAACCTTATTGCTTTATAGCAGTCAAGGGAGTCCATGATGTTAGGGTTTTGTAGTATCATAAGAGAGGTCTGGGTGAGCTAGTTATAAGATTTGGGGGATTTGACTTAAGGCAGTCTTTCAGCAAAGGGACTTGACTGAGAATGAGTGATGTAACAGTTTAGGATGGGAAAGGGGAAAGTTTTGAAAGAAGCCTAGGAGAGTGTAATATTGGGTAAGCCCAGTAATCTTGCTGAGGAGTGGGGGTGGCTGTTTACCCGAATGAGTTTGGTCACTATTGTAGCCTTCCAAAAAAAAAAAAAAAAAAAAAAATGGGCTTTGAGGAAGTCCATGCCTGAAAGTGCAATAAAATGTTTGCAAATTCATCTTCCTGGCTGAGAATTTCTTCAAATTTGTCATGCATACTAACCAGGTGTGGTGAACGATTGCAGTCACAACACCCTGCAGGCTGAGACAGGAGAATATTGAGGTGAAGTCAGCCCTTGGGGTTCATAAGACTAGTCTGCAAGGCAAGCAATCGGGCAAGGAAGGGAAAAGGAGGGTGGGGAGTGGAAATGACCAAAATTTATCATATACATGTGTGAAACTGTCAAAGAATTTTTAGATAAAGATCATGTTTATATACACAGCTGGGCTGAGTTCTTAATCCTGTTGAATGAGTGTAAACAGTCTAGTTCCACTAAGGTTTTGTTTTGAAGGGGGTTATTTTGAAACCAGGTCTGTCTGGGAGGCCCTAACTGGCCTCAAATTGTTGATCATCTCACCTCAGCCTCCCCGTGCACCTCTACACTCAGCTGCTTCAAGCAGTTTTTGAAGCTGTATTTGACAATCCTTAAGTTATTTTTGTGGGTCATGACCAGCAGATTTGATTACCAGAACAGTAAAAAGCTAAAAAAGAGAACACCCCCTACAACAAAAAGGGTAAATAACAGTGAGGCTTTCAGCAATTCACAATACCAGACATGGGCCATGCCTTTATTTTGTGTACTGCTGAGAATGATGAAACCAGGGCCTGGGGGCTAGAGAGATGGCTCAGTGGTAAAGAGCCCTGTGTGCTTTTCCAGGGGACCCAGGTTCAGTTCCTGGCACCCACATAGCAGCTCACAACCATCTGTCACTCTAGTTCCTGGGTATCCAACACCCTCTTCAGGCACATGGTGTAGAGACACACATGAATACCCATATACATAAAACTAAAAATATAAAATCTTGTTGGGCGTTGATGGTACACACCTTTTATCTCAGCACTGGGGAGACAGAGGCAAGAGGATGTCTGATTTGCACAGAGAAACCCCATCTCAAAAAAATAAAAGTTTTTAAAAGTCTCAAAAAATAATTTAAAAGAGAAAATAACACTAGGATTTTGAATAAAGTTTCAAGGTAGTCAGAAAAAAAAAATATCAGGGCAATAGAGAAATGTTTCAGAGGTTAAGAGCACAGGATGGTTTTCCAGAGGACCAGGGTTTGATTCCCAGCACCCACATGGCCATTCACAACCATCTGTAACTGTAGTTCCAAAGGTTGCATCATCCTCTTTTGGCCATCACAGGTACCAGGAATGTATATGGTGCACAGACATACATGCAGCCAAAACATCCTTACACATTTCTTAATTTAAAAGAATGGCATCAAAGCTAGACAGACCTATAATTCCAGCGCCAGCTAAGCAGAAGCAGGCAGATCTCCCTGAGTTCCAGGCCAGCCTAGTCTACATAGCAATTTCCCAGGGCAGTGAAGGCTACACAGTGAGACCCTACCTTAAAGAAGCAATAATAAAACCTTATCAAAATTTCTCATTGCTGTGTTCTGATTTCAGAGCTGTTAAATAGGGGAAGAACACAGCATTAAACATAAGGCATATATATACAGGTGTGTATGTTGGATCACAGTGTGAAATGAATTTTTTTTTGCTCAGTACTGTTGGAAAGTTTGAAAGCCAGGGTTGTAGTGGAGGTGTGCAGCAGAGGCTGTGTGTAGCTGAACGTGGCAGAACATAAGCACTTTCTACGATGCAATGGACTACCTGCACAAACTAAGCTATAATGGAAGGATTTGTTAATGAGTGCTGGGGACATCAGGGAAACCTCAGCTGGAAGAGAGCATTTTACCTGGCCTCGACTTGATCAGGCAGCAGCAGGACAAAAGGCATCCCCAATGAAAGAAGACATGAGCCTTCAGACCACACTATGGAGAACTAAAGTGCAACAGACCCAAGGAAAGCTGGCACCAGTTGGAGAAGGCGGCTTTGATTGCCCTGCCAACAGTTCTGGAGTTCATGGTGATGACATCAGGCAAGGAATGTAGGTGATGCATCTAATTACCAATGATGGTGACGATGATGATGATGATGATGACTATATGTGATGCTACCCACAGATCCCAAGGCTTCTGAATACTAAGCAAACCCTCTGCTACTAAACTACAGCCCCAGCTTGCACCTAGTTCTTTGAATTGAAATGGTTGACATCAATAAGGCTGAAGACCCTGAGACAGTAGGAGGATCTATTGTTTCTGCCCAACTTACCCTATTCTGTTAATGATGGCTACTCAGAAAAGCCACACACAACTTAATTCTCTTCCATGCTGACTTTCCTAGTAATTCCTGTTTGCAAGTCCAGCTGGTGAGACAAAGGAGCATGCATGGTGTAAACAGAGGATAGAGACTGCACATGCACTGGATCTTACCACTCCCCTCATTAGAGCATCTCCCGGCCCACAGCACAGACTTCTGGTGGAACTATAGTCATCAGAGTTCACAGTTGTGAGTCCAAGGGATCTGTGCTATCTGCAGATGAGTGAGTAGGGAGCTGACAGCTCCCAGAGGCCGAGCTTTTCATTAACACCAGAATCTGAAACACAAGCTGTGCACTCTGAGACTCACAAGACTGAACTGTGGTGACATGACCACTCTTGCTTTGTTCCCTGTGCTAGCCAAACACCTGTCCTGAGGACACTTCTAACACTTCCTTATGCTTTGGAAACTTTTGGTAGAACGTGTGTATCAAGAGGCAAAACAATAAGGTTGAGTGAGTTTTATGCAGGTTTCTGGCTTCTCTAGTCAGAACAAAACATGCAAAAATGTTTGAGCCCTGAGACAGAAAATGAACAGAGCCCTGAGACACTTTGGTAGATACATGCAAAAGTTAAGTGCGTATGGTTACATGTAACCTTTTTCTTCAGCATCATCTTAACAAATTGAAACAAAAGGAAGAGTTCTATATTGACTACCTTTTACAGCCTGCCTTCCTTCCTTCCTTCCTTCTTTCCTTCCTTCCTTCCTTCCTTCCTTCCTTCCTTCTTTTCTTTTGCTAGGAAACTACCCACCCCGGTATCGCCCCAGTCCCTGAAGGAGGTGGGACACAGAAAGACTCCTCACTTACTGGCACCCCCTTACTTCCTGAGCAAGCCAGAAGAGACTAACTCTATAATCTCTGAAGGATCCAAGACTGCCTGTCAGCCTGCTGCCACACTTGAGGCACACTCCCTGTAGTGACCACACTTGAGGCTTGGTTGTTCCAGGAGTTAGGTGGGGAGGAAGAAAGCAGTTGGTACTTATGACATAGTGTCTGTGGGGGACACAAATTAGAAACCAGTTCTTAGGAACTCATCTCAGTCACAGACAAGGATTGTCTTCCAAGTTCACAAAAACCAGCACCATCAAGAAGGATGCAAAACTGGGGCAGATACATGTTAACATGAAGTTCTTAACAGGGATAACCTCACTCTGTCCCATGGGAAGAGTCCAGCCCTCCTGAGTTGCAGCTTAAAGAACCTGCTGCTCTCTAGGTAAACAGTCTCTGGAGACCAGTACTGGCAAGGCCATGGTTGACTAAACAGATGGTAATCCATTAAGGATACAGAAATGACTGTGCTGAGCAGAACCCAAGATTCAGCCTGTCTGGTATTCTCTGGCTGTGTTCATAAAACTTCGGGTTTGACTCACAGACTCTGGTGTTGGCTGTAGTAGTCATTTGGTAAGTATTGAAAATTAAGTATTTTGAATATTACCCTTGCCAGCCACTGCCCAAACTTGGGATTTGGCAGCAAGTGGTTTTACCACAGAGCCATCTTGCCAGCCCTTCCTCAGTTTTTCACGGTTGTAACAGAGCGCCTGGCATAAGTCATGGCATATTATTTTAGCTTATTTTTAAGATTCCATGGCCATCTGACTGTTGCTATGGGGATTTGAGGGGCAGAATGAGGAAGCCAGAGACAAGATAGACCCTCGTAGTGCCACTGCCATCCTCAGCAGCCTACTCCTTCCAACTAGATCCCATTTGTAAAGTTTCTAGCACCATCTAATACTTTTTGCTCCCTCAGTGGGTAACTTTACGTGAACACCAGAACCCTTTGGGTTCTATAAGCCTGCAGCACATAAGCCGTGGAAACATTGCTCATCCACACTGTTGTAGGGATCTGCCTGGTTCTTTATTTCATCAGACCCTCTCAAGGTTTCCCAGAAGAGCTCAGCGCATGAGTCTGAGTAACACTTCATTACTGTCTTTTAACAAAATAATGCTTTCAGCTGTGTTCTGACTTCTTAGTAGAGCGACTTCAGCGAACAGTCAACTGTAACTCAGGTTCAATTCTTGGAACAAGGCATGGCTTCCAGCTCATGCAGCACTCACTTTCACACTAACGGCCTAAATGAATTGTTCCAGACAGCGCCCTCCTGCCCACTCACACGGCTTTGTGCAATTTACCTTTTCTTCAGTATACATACATCTGCTTGAAGTTTATTACTGTGCTGAGAGCTGCAGGACATCTTCAGCCCAATGACTTCTCCTACATGAGCTCATTTTCAGTCTCTGAGAGTCCCATGCCCTCCAGCAGCAGTGATTCGTGAGAAAACACCAGGAGCGGCTGGTCCATCTGGTACCGATACCAACACCGTCCACCAGGCCCGGGGATTGGCTCCACTTCTGCCCCTTAGTTGTTTGACTCCAGGCAAGTAATTTCATCTCCAGATAGTAGAAAGAGCGCCCACCTCTCTCCTCCTGCAGCGCCATTCTGAGGGCTTCATAAGCTGCTTGTGGGAGGGACACACAGGGTGTTCAAGTCTCCAACCAGAAGCCTATGCTGCCCACATGGCTTCCTGAAGTTAGCCTGTTTTCCCTCCACTGGCTGCATTAATTCAACACTTACTCTCTGAGTGCTTATTTTATCGGAGGTAGAACATTTCCCCAGAGCTGGGGATTCAGTTCTGTAGCCTAGCACCTGCCCAACATACATGTGGTCTGGGTTGGACACCCAGCAACAGGAAGGGCAGATAGAACAACTCTCTCCAACCTTTCTGGGTAACTTAGTTGGGAAGTTGTTGTTTGCAATGTGTGTCTAATGCATCAGTTGATAGTGACAGTTTTATTAAAGCGTGGAGTGCATTGTTTTGCACATAATTACTTCTCAAAGGCATGATGAAATAATGAGGCCTGACACACGCCCAAGCACATCACTCAGGGACAAAGGGCCAAGCAGTTACCTGTATCTCTCCCCGGAAAGAAGATATGCTTTCTGCTCCCTGGCAAGTAAGTATGCCTCCTGCTTTCAGCCAGGAGAGGCAGAAGAAAGGCCAGGGCAGATAGGGCTAAGAAGACCAGGAGAAGCACACCAGGGTGACACCAAGGTGACTGGCAACTTCTCCATTCCCAGTGTCCAGTACCATCGCACACATGGCAGCTTTCATGCGCTGTAGTTTAGCCTGAGGTCAGTTGGAGCAAGGAACAATTTCTCCTACGTTGAGAAGCCTTTATTGAAGGATTACAGATAGCACTTCTGAAGTAAAGACAGAAGGGTAAAGATATCCTTGGGGGAAAGAAAGAAAGGAAACGTTTAAAAAATGACTTAGTGGGACAGCAGGGCCTGCGAGAATGAGAAGGAAGAAAATAAATGACTCCTTCCTGCCTCCCTCTGTGACTCAGAGATAACCCCTAAAAATAGTCACCATCCAGTGTGGAGAAGCTAAGGAACACTCATCTTCAAAAGTTCCATGATAGCTGAGGAAGGGTAGGAACAAAAGGAAGGAGGTAGAAACTAATTTTGATTTTGATTTTCATTTTTCCAGCAGAGGAGTGTTTTTTGAGACAGGACCTCAGTATGTGGCCTAGACTAGTCTCAAACTTCAGATCCCCCTTCCTGCCTCACCTCTGCAATGCTGGGATTACACTGTATTTAGGCACCCCAGGCTGAGAAACAGCAACTGCATGCCAAACAAGGATGCCCCCACCCCTACTGTACCGCCAGCCTTCTTTCATTGCTACTTCATAACTAACTGTAATTTTGCTACTGTTATGAATCATAATATATCTCTGTTTTCTGATGGTCTTAGGTGATCCCTGTAGAAGGGTTGTTTGACCCAAAAGAGTCACAACCCACAGGTTGAAAACCACAGATCTATAAGAAAGCAGGTTGAACAAGCCCTGGGGAGCAATCCAATAATCGGCATCCCTCTGTGGTCTCTGCATCATCTGCATCATCTCCTGCCTCCAGGTTCCTGCCATGCTTGAGTTCCTGTCCTTTCTTTGGTGATGAACAGTTTTGTAGAAGCACAAGCCAAATAAACCCCTTCCTTTCCAAATTGCTTTTGGTCATGGTGTTACATCACAGTAATAGAAACCATAACCAAGACAGAATTGAACCCAAGCCTCCTAGATAAGTGCTCTTAACCACTGAGCCATCTTTCATTCGCCCCATTATTTGTAAGACTTACACAGTTTATTGCTTTAGGAAGGATGAAACTCAACTTGCTGTTTCAGGCTGTCTCCTACTGAATCTCCTAGAGATCCATGATTTACAAACTCAAATGGATTTTCATCTTCTTTCCTATGTCTCTTCAGTTATTCGGTATTCTTTTTGGGAAAGCTTTTTGTTTTTATTATTTCAGACTTAGAGAAAAGTTGTACATCTGGGCTGGGGATGTGACTTACTGGTGAGGTGTTTGTTTAGCATAGCAGAAGCCCTGGGTTCAATTCATACTATTGTAAAAGACAAAAAGGGCCTGGGCAGTGGTGGTGCACGCCTTCAGTCCCAGCAGCCTGGAGGTAGAGGCAGGTGAATCTCTGTGTGTTCAAGAGCAGCCTGGTCTACAGACCTGGTCTACAGAGTGAGTTCCAAGATTGGCTCCACAGCTACTGAGAAACCCTGTCTTGGAAGGAAAAAGACGAAAAGGAAGAGACGGCTCAGCCAGTAAGAGCACTGGCTGCTCTTGCAGAAGATCAGGGACTGGTTACCATCCCCCATGTGGTAAGTCACAACCATACATAATTCGAGTTCCAGGGGAATTGGACACTCTCTTCTAATGATGCCTGTACCAGGCATGCACAGAGTACACACACATACACAGAAAAAATCACTGATGCAAATAAAATAAGTATTAAAAATAAATAAGGAAAAACTGTCCACACATAGCATAACAATTTTTCCTATGTGTTTAAAATAGAACCCAAGTTTCACGTAAGTGCCCTACTGCTTAGCTCCCAGCCAAACATTCCGATTTTCACCTGACCAATTAGAGAGTGAGCTGCCAACAAGACACCTGTGGTTTTGACCATAGGCTAACTCTGTCTTTGAGAAAGAACTTGGTGCATAGCTGTTGGGACTGGTTGCACATGGCTATCAATCATTCCCTTCAGCGTTTGCCTAGTCTGCAGAGAGCATCCTTGCCCAGGGAGATACACCTTTCTCCAGTGGCCCAAATCCATTGACTGTCAAAGCAGAACCAGAAAGAGCCAAGTACATGGGCCCTGCATGGGGTCATGCTGTGGGCCTTTTCTGTGTAAGTGCTTCCTGGTGGGGTTAGCTCAGGCCATCAGTCTGCATCTCATTTTAGCTCCTCCTTCTGCCCACTCCTGTTTCCTTCCCCTCCCATCCACAGATGTTGATCCCAACTGCTCTCTCTAATAAATATCCTGAGCACTGAGTCTGTCTCAGTCTGCTTCCTGAAAAATCCAAACTCCTACAGCTGGAGCCAGGGGAGGTCTGAGAAGTCAGAGGTCAGACAGGGTTTGGAGCTGGCCCATTCACCACTGGCAAGACAGACCACAGGTACAATGAGTGACAGATGGAGCACAGATAGCCTTTGGCACAAGACAAGCAATTAAAATACTTTGAAAGTATATTCTTGCTCACTTAAAAAAGATTGATTATATTTTTCAGTGTGTGTGTGTGTGTGTGTGTGTGCGCGCGCACGTGAATGCTGGTGCCTGACCTGATGTAGGTGCTACATCAAACTCATCCTGGTCCTTTGCAAGAACAACAAGCACTCTTAATCCCTAAACCATATCTTTGGCTCCCTCACTTTTTGTTTTTTTTTTTAAAGACAAGGTCTCAAGTAGTTAAGGCTATAGGCAAGCTTCCTATGTAGCCAAGGTCTCCACTTGTCCTGGGCACTGAGATTATAGGCCTATATTACAATACTCATCTTAAAAATACTTTCCCCTCCCCCCAATACAAAATGGAGGACTAGAGAGACAAAACAGACACAAGGACTAGCAAAATGGCAGATATAAATCCCTCATGTAAAATGACTCAGCCAGGTGAGTCAGTCTTTGTCATCAACCACACCATGGCTGGCACAACAGATGCTCGAGTTAAGTGACCCTGTGGCAGAATGAGACTCTTCAGAGCCCAGTAGCCCAGGTTCTCATTTCCCAGGACTCGACTACTTATTGTTTCTACCAGTGTCCAACTTGACAAGAGAGACCCGTGTAAGCCCCTGGTATGTCATCACACCCCAGGAGACCATCTAGTGACAAAAGCTGGGCACTTTGGAATCCTTCTCTGGTGAATGATTCATTCTAACAAGAATGGACAAGTATTTGGTGAGTGTTTCGATTGTCTCATCCCTCAGGCATCACCCTGGGGTTCTGGAATATTCTATTAGCATAGAATCTCACACAACATTGCATCAGATGTGGGGGAGGGGGAGGGGGGAAGGGGGATGGGGGACAACTCGACTTTGCAACAAGGAAGTGATGGTGGTGGATATCTGACATGGAATCTTCTGTCTCTATTGCTCACCAGCTGCATCAGTGCCTGCTTGACTGCCTCACTCTGTAGATGGAATGCCATTTTCCAGGTTGCCTAAGGACAGAGAACTTTTAAAAAAAAATTTTTCCCCCTATGGTTCTGTGTCTCCAGCAGGAAGAATGTGTGGACCCAGGAAGCAAACTTGCTATCACTGCCCTGGGTCCCAGATCTACTCCTGCTGTTCTGATTCTGTAGGCTAAGGGACCTGGTTCCTATAATGGGACTCTTTCCACAGGTGATGCAGCACAAGTACCTTTGAATAACTAGCACTAGCTGCTGCCTGAGCACTTTGTGCGTCTGGTATCCAGAGACAAGGGGAACAGTTTCCCTGGGGACATTACCCTCTCATCAGGACCCTCCATATCCAATAGCCTATCAGAATGTGGTTCTAGATTCAGACCTGGACCACGGAAATGGCTCAGTTGGTAAAGTGCTTGCCTTCTGAGTGTGAACCTCAGAATCCATGTGAAAAGCCAAGTGTGACAGCATGTGCTTGCAATGGTTGGGACAGGAGGGTCTCATGGGACTCACCAGCCAGCCAGCCCTACTTGGTGACTTCCAAGCTGGTGAGAGACCACATCTCAAAAAGTAAAACAAATGGCTCCTGAAGGACCAACCTGAGGTTGTCCTCTACCCTCCGTATGCATGTGGACACATCAGCATGTGAACTTATACACACCCAATCATGCACACAAACAACACAATAAAAATTGTGCACTTTCAGCCTGATTGGGGGCACTATGGTTCCAGAGCCTCTCATGGGTCATTTAAGGCTGCTGTCATCCTTATAACGTGTGTTTCCTTCCTCTACGTTTGCTTCCTTCTCTCCTCTTCCCTTCTACAGGTGTCAATTTCAAAGGCACTCCCTAATAAACATCCTGCATGCTAAACTGTGACTCAGAGGCTTCTTCCTGTGGACTCAAAGCTATGAAGACGCCCTGTTGCCCCTAGAACTGTGATGTGTTTTTCTCACTAATGAGAACACTCAGAGCATTTCAGCAAAATCATCTATATCAGGATGTAACAAGTTTGCCTCTGATCTCTAGACTCCACTGAAAGTGTCAAAGTTCTGGGTAGGAGGGAGAACTGTGGTTGGAATGTAAAATCAAATTTTAAAAAAAAAAATTAAAAGGGGAGAGAGCCTCAGGGCCTCCATCTCCCAAGCCCTGGGATTCTAAGTGGACACCACAATGCCAGACTTTTCCATGTGGGTTCTGAGGCATCAACTTATACCCTTTTGTTTGCAAGGCAAGCACTATCCAACACTGAATAGTTTCTTAGTCATTCTTTCCCTTTACATAATAATCACATATGCAGTGTTATGCAATACTCACATATGCAGCAGACCCAGGCTGGCTTCAGACTTCTGCCTCTACTTCCCAAGTACCACAGTGTTGCACCACCGTGGTGGCTTTCCATGACTCAACATTTTTCAAGACTATAGGCCACTTCTTTTTGTAGAATGTTTTTGAATTTAAGCTTATCTTGCAACACAGGAACTGTGAGGGGCAATCTTCAGCAATGAACTGCACTGGCTGTGTCATCTACCACACCTCTGCAGGTGGCTCCGTGTCTGTCCAGCTGCCATGCTCTGCAGGCATGGATTGCCATCTTTCAGGGTACAGAAAGACAAAAATCAAAAACTGGAGTTTTAGCATAATTAGATTCAGGTCTTGCGTCTTTGGCAAAACTACCAGAGAAGCCACTTCTCGTTATATCCAAGTGGGTGACAGAGATTTGTTTCAGCAGACGTGGGTAACTGTGATCACTTGTTTAGGTGGTGACTTCCAGGACTTCTCACTGTGATATTACCCTTTTCCTTTGTAATTAAGCCATACATTAAAACTATGAGTATATAACATAAAGAGTAAATATTCTAGTCTTCATCAGACCTTTAGGTATTTATTCATTCCTTCATGTCTGCATTGGATGAAGGACTCCTGTTTCATTCAGTAAATTATAATCCATAACTTCATTAGTTTATTTTGTTTTTTGAGACAAGGTCTCCCTACATAGTAGCCCTAACGGTTCTGGAACTCTCTATGTAGATCAGGCTGGCCTTGAACTCACAGAGATAGAGCCACCTGCTTCTGCCTCTCCAGTGATGGGATTAAAGATGTGAGCCAGCCACCAAGCTTACCTTACTCCCTTGCTTTACTTTTCCAGAGTTTTCACTTCCAGCCAGTAGGAGCCTGTGCACATTGGCCTCCTTATCCTTTAGCTGATTTTCATTGTGTCTTTTGTACTTCCTTGCTCACTGTGCAAGACACTCCAAGCTTACTAGGTGTCTTCCATGCCCCAACCCTTCAGCCATTCTCTTAGAGGCCAAGGTCTGGGCCTTACATGGGTTACTTACTCTTCTGACTGTTCATGGGCCCACTGACACATACAGTTAGGGAATATAGGAAATATTCACATGCATGTACATGTGTACTTATAAATAATAATATGTACATTTAGAGCTAGAGTGATTTCTAGACTCATCTGTGTATATACAAAATAAGATCACTCTTACCCTTGATTCTAGCCCAACTTGACTAGCTTCAATCTTCTCATTTCCTATGTAAGCAATAACTATCTCTACTGGTGAAAAGCTCGGGTCCCCATGACTTATCTAATCAGTCATTCTGTGTTAACAACCTCCCCTGACGGCCTGTGATATTGTGAAATATAGATTTGGCCTTTATAGAGAGATCCATAAACCTGTTTAATTTCCTGAGTAACAATGGCTGCTAGAAGAATCTTTTTTTTTTTTTTTTCCTCCCAATTTTGGTCATTGACCCTGGTTCTTGACTCAGAGATCTTCAGGCTTGTGTAATTTATTGAGTTACTGCCACATCTAACTCAGGGCCTTTAAGTTCTTGGAATATCCTGAGTTAGGTGCATCCTCTTTTGTACAAGACAACTCTTGACATGGTCCTGGATAGCCTCAAGATGGAGCTGGTTGCCAGGGGAACCAGCCATGTGATCAGAGGGAGCAAGAGCTGCTGAAGATGGATCTGAACATGAATGGCCAGTGTTGTAAGCAACACTGATTCCCTTTAGTGCTTTTTCAAAATTCTTTTTTTTTTTTTTTTAATTTTTCTTTTTCAAGACAGGGTTTCTCTGTGTAAGTCCTAGCTGTCCTAGAACTCACTTTGTTAATGAGGTTGGCCTCAAACTCACAGAAATCCTCCTGCCTCTGCCTCCCGAGTGCTGCAATAGTGCTTCCTAGTGAAGCATCCATAAAACTTGGAGAGACAGGTGTGGAGAGCGTCCAGGTCACCATCTGGGGGGGGGGGTGCAGGGCACTCAGAGGGCACTGCATCCCTGCAACCTCCCTCCCATCTCTGGTCTAGCCATCCCTACAGCTCCTGCACTAGACTTTGTAAAATGTGGGTGAACATCAGCAAAGCGTTTCCCTGAACACATGAGCTGCACAGGTAAACTAAAGCAAACTTGAGAAGGGCTGTGGGAACTCAGACCTACGACTTATGCCTGAAGCAACCCTGAGATGTCTTCAGAAGTGAGGGCAGTCTTATGGCACCACACCCTCAACCTGTGGTTCTGCCTCTTCTCGCTAGAAACTGTCAGGATTGAATTGCAGGAGTCCCGGTCTGAGCACGGAGGAACCTGGTGTCAGAAGTGTTGAGTGTATGACTGAGTCAGAAGGACAGTTTTCTCCTATGGCTTGCAGTCCTCTGCCCTCCATGCCATCTTCCCCCTCACCTGTCATGCAGGTGCCAAGGGCCTTGCTTTGACCCAGTGCCGGAGTCTCCTCAGAAAGCTTGACCAGTGCACCCACAGGCTTCTTCCCTTCTTTCCCACCCTTTTCCCCATGTGTTTTAACTTCCCTGATTTTCAAAGCCTGACGCCCGGCTCCCTCTCTAAAGGGACTCCATCTTGTCCCAGAATGCTCCACTGGTGTCCCTTCCCTTGTAGGGGTGCCCTCTCCCCACCCCCACAAAATCACCCTCTGCACAGAATCCTTCTTTTTCCTTCTGACTTAACCTCCATTTCAAGACCAATTTCCCACCCAAACTCTAGACCACTAATGGGCCCGAAACCTCCACCTTGCTCGGCTCCCACCTAGGTTTGTTTTCTATTGCTATAACAATAGAACTGAGGTTGGACACTTCAAAGAAGCAAGGCATTTAATTAACTCACTGTTCTGGAGACTGGTACTCTAAGATCAGATGGTTTCTGGCAAGGAACTCCTCGGCTACATCACACCATGCCAGATGGCATCATGGCAGGAGTACAACACACAGAGAAGCCAGGCAGCAGAGAGGCCTTTTTTTTTTTTTTTTTTTTTATAACAGCTGTGCATCCTCTTGAAAACAAACTCCCCAATTCTTTCCAAGGGCAAAACCTCTGATGATTTAACAACTGCCTTCAACTCCAGCTCTTAAAGGTCCCACACCTCCCAACATCAACCCACTGAGGCCCAAGCTTCCCTTGAATGAAGACACACCCAAACCACAACAGCCCTGCACAGGGTTTGATTTGTGGAGGAAGGGGAGGGAGGAGCAGAGAGGAAAGTAAAAGAAGTGACACACCATTAATCACTTTTCAAGTTTTATTTTTGGGGGACAAAGTCTCATATAGTCTAGGCTGGCTTCCAACTTGCTTGCTACATAGCTGAGAATGACATAGAACTTCTGATCTTGTCTCTACCTCTTGAGTGCTGGCATTGCAAGTGTGCACCATGTCTGGCTCGTGCAGTGCTGGGGTCAAACCCAGGGACCTCCTGAATACCAGGCAAGCACTCTACCAACTAAGCCGCATCCCCATTCCTCAGGTTCACTTGCAATAAATAAGATCTTGGGACTCAGTTCCATTTTGACTTTTGCCTATATCTGCTCCTTATCACATCTGTTAAATTTATATTTGCTAGGGGAGCCAAAGCCACCTGCCCAACTCATTCTTTTAGTTTTTGTCTTTGTTCTTTTGAGACAGGGCATTGCTCTGTAGCCCAGGCTAGCCTCCAACTTTTGGCATTCCTCCTGCCTCGGTTTCCCAAGTGCTGCAATTACAATCACAGGCCACCATATCACTTCTGCCACTCTTTATGATGCCACAAACTCTTCTAGCAGAACTCCGTAGCTCATGCAGGGCAACAGATAACAGCTGACCCCTGGAATCCCCCTCTCACCATTTCTGTCAGCAGATGTGTCAGATTAACAGATAGGGGCATGGGCAGCTGCTAGGAGGAAATAGAACAGAAAGCAGGAGGCTCCAAGTTTCCCCCTAGAGCGTATGCTAATCTAGCACGTGGTGTGAGTGTGTGTGTGTGTGTGCCCGTGTGTGTGCCCGTGTGTGAGTGTGCCCGTGTGTGTGTGTGTGTGCCCGTGTGTGTGTGTGTGTGAGTGTGTGTGTGCCCGTGTGTGTGAGTGTGCCCGTGTGTGTGTGTGTGTGAGAGTGTGCCCGTGTGTGTGTGTGTGTGCCCGTGTGTGTGTGTGTGCCCGTGTGTGTGAGTGTGCCCGTGTGTGTGAGTGTGCCCGTGTGTGTGTGAGTGTGCCCGTGTGTGTGTGTGAGTGTGCCCATGTGTGTGTGTGAGTGTGCCCGTGTGTGTGTGAGCCCGTGTGTGTGTGTGTGTGTGCCCGTGTGTGTGAGTGTGCCCATGTGTGTGTGTGAGTGTGCCCGTGTGTGTGTGTGTGTGTGAGTGTGCCCGTGTGTGTGTGTGTGAGTGTGCCCGTGTGTGTGTGTGTGTCCGTGTGTGTGTGTGTGCCCGTGTGTCCGTGTGTGTGTGTGTGTGTGTGTCTGTGGGACAGAGGCCTGTGCTTCTACATTGGGTATTCTCCTCTATTGGTTTCCACCTCTTTTCTTCTTCCTTCTTTCCTCTTTCCCTCCCTCCCTCCCTTCCTCCTTCCTTTCTTTTTTCACAGGTTCTCTCACTGAAACTGAAGACTGCTATTTTGACAAGGCTGGGCTGGGAGCCCTCAGGGTTCACTGTCACTTTGCACCACTTCTGGGGTTACAGATGTGTACCAGCACACCACATGTGGCTTTTGGTGTCAGAGCTGGGACCAAACTTAGGTTCCTATGCTTGCAGAGCAGGCACTTTACCTACCAAGCCATCTCCCTGGAACCCCAACTGCTTCTAGATTTCTTTCTCAGTATTTACTGTGTGTGTGTGTGTGTGTGTGTGTGTGTGTGTGTGTGTGTGTGTGTGTTTTGCTTCGAATGCGTCTTGTCGTGGCACAGGCACAGGTGTGGAGGTCAGGGGACAAGGTCAGAGGATAACATTCAGGAGTTAGCTTTCTCCTTTCACCATATGGGTCTGGAGATCAAACTCAGCCAGACTTGGCAGCAATTTTATTTGTCTGAGCCATCTCTGCCCATAAATTGGTGCTAGGTCCCCCCCACCCCCGCTCCCGGGCTGGCCAGGATCACTTTTCCTCATGTACACCCCAAGCTGTGCCTTATTCATGAAGATTCTTCTCTCAGGCCTGTCTTGACATTGCATCTCCAAAGATCACAGCCCTGGCACCCTTAAAGGCACTCCACATGCTACCCAAAGCCTTGCCAGTTTTCCAAGTCTGGACCCTGGTAGAAATGTAGGCATCTGTGACATATATCCTTTTCTGTTTTATATTCTAATTACCACTTATAAGAAATAATAAGCTATGTCTTTCCCATGGCTTCACTCCCTAGAGACCTTGTACATAGCAGCAGTTAGACATGTTTGTTACATTGAAACAGCAAAAAAGTTTATATGTGTCTTTCTCTGAGACAGGATCTCACTTCCAGGCTGTCCTGGAACTCTGTAGATCTGGCTGGCCTCAAAGTCACAGAGCTCTGCTTCCCTTTGCCTCCTTAGTGCTGGGATTAAAGGTATGTGCCACCATACCTGGCCAATAAAAGTCTATATATTTCTTACTGACACACTTTCTGTAGTGAGCATAAGACCTCAATTTTCTACCTTAGGGAAGATCCTTTCCTCATCTGAAGGCAAGAAAATTAAAATGTTTGCTTTTATCTCCCAGGATCTGTGTTATTACAGAGGTAAAACCCACTCACACTGCAAATTCAGACTTGACCATGTAAGTCAATTTTTTTTTTTTTTAAATCTGGCCTAAATGGTATTTCATTCTAGCTTTTTAAAGCTATGAAATATTGACATATTTTCATTTCCCAGAGAATATATTATTCGTTACTTCCCTATTGCATAAAATCCTATTTTCATCTGCAGAGACATGGCCCCAATTCCTCACTCCTGGTAGGAATTACATAACAACAGCAGGAGAGCAGCCTGCTTTCTTTGTGCTGGTCTTAGCCTGGAATCTCATAATCTGTTTCAAAGCATGGCATTATGGAAAATCTGGCTGGGCTACTCTGGCAGACATTTTTCCATTTAACTATTTAGAGCGAGAAGAATCATTTTGCTATAAAGTCTTTTGTCCAACAATGTCTTCTCTTTGGGCCCTCCTCGTCGTACTTGGGATGATAGGGTACTATGGATCTGCAGAGCGGGGCTCCACCAAGTTCAATTTTGAGCGTGTGTCGTTTCTCTCTATGCCATCTGATACTGATCTTACTGTGTTCAGCAGCTGAAAATAAAGACTTCTGGTATTTTCCTCCTGCCCAGTCATATATCTCTGAACGTCTGTTTGTCCCTACTGACCTAATCACCAAGTTATTAGAGTCAGCCATCTTAGGAATTTTAATCTTTACATAGAAGAGAAAGAAGGGTGGAAGGACAAGCCAAGACGTTCCTACAACAGAGAGAAAGGCATCATGCCAACTTCCCACATGCTTATCCTCATGGCGAGAAAAGGCTCTGCACCTGTGGTTAAGTCAAGAGTTGGGAGGTGGGCCATAGACCCAGCAGCCTACCCCCTCGGAGGGTAGAGGCAAAGGGAGATTTGATACACTAAAGAAAAGGCAATGAGACCACAGATGGAGAGACTCTACTGATGTGGCCAGATGCCAGGGAGTGCTGACTGCTGTCAGAAGCCCACCAAGACGAGGAACAGTTTCTCCTGAGCTGTGCTGAACCCATTTTCCACCATGAGACTGAGTTTCCAGCCCACAAAACTGTGAGTGGTTACATCTCTGCTGAATTCAGCCACCAAACTGTGGTCAGCCACAAGCAAATAAAACAGTAGCCTACCCCTGAAATGTTTCTATCTTTGCTGCTTTCCTTTTTGAGCCTGTGTATTTTTAAAATCCCGTTTTATCCTTCATAATATGTTTTCTCTAAGAAAACAACTCTCCGTGTTCTTTTCAATTTCCTTAGATGTTGGCTTTCAGACTAATTTAATAAACATTCAGCAGTCATCTATTGTGGGCCTGGAATGTTTAGGCACTATAGGGGACACAAAGCAAAAGCATACAGCCTGTCCTTAAGTGCCTGTAGCTAGAAAACAGTTTTAATAATCTCATACCCAATGCATGATGAAATGCAAAGATAAGAGCAAAAGCCAGGACGGGCTGGAGTGACGGGGAGGATGGAAGCTCTGTGAGGGGGGCCTGGGGTGTGGGGGTGGACTTGAATAAATGAGCAGACCTTGCTGGAAGACACTGGGACAAAGAAGACTTCAGAATTCATCTTCTGATCTTTCCTGAAGTCTCCCCCCACTTTCATTTCTTTCTACAATGAACAAGTAACCTAGATTCTTTTTCTCCTTTTCTGTCCAGGGCTATGGATTGAAGATAGGGCCTAGTGTTTACTAGGGAAGTTTTCCACCACTGAGCTACACTGCCAGCTTCTTTTACTTTGTGGCACAATCTTGCTAGGTCACTCAAGCTGGCCTGAAACTAGGGATTCTCCTGCCCTCACCTCCTGGGTGGCTAGGGTGATAGGTGTGTACACCAAGCACCACAGGATTTCTCTTAAAACATTTCAGAAACATAAAATTGCACCATGAGATGCCTCTGTAATCTTATATACCCAGAGAAAAGCTTTGCTAGCAATTCCAAGTATCTTCTTCAGGCTTTACCCCTGCACACACAGCGATATGTTTAGGTAATTGTTACAGGAATGACAGCATGCTGCACACATTCTTTCCCTACCTGCTGTGAACAGAAAAGAACGGAGTATTTTTTAAAGATAATTCATCTTTGGCAGCACACACACCCACAGATTTCCCTAATCTCATTCTGATCACATGCTTTAGAAAAATCACATTTTTCTAACCACATAATGGACTGTGCTGAAGAAAGAAGCAGGGGGCAATGGGGAGGAAAAAGGAGGGAGAGAACATTTTTTTAAACACTAATCTGAATAAACATAGGATGATGGGGAGGGTGTGGAGAGATGGCTCAGCAGTTAAGAACACTTACTATTCTTGCAGAACACCTGAGTTCAGTTCCCAGAACCCACACCAGACAACTTGCAACCACCTGTAACTTCTGGACTCTGATGGGACTGAACTCACATGCATACTCTCATTCACATACACATACACATAACTAAAAATAAAATTAATTAAAAATTAGAATCAGGGTCTGAGGACAGAGCTCAGTTATCAAGTGACATGTGCATGGCCTGGGTTCAATGCCAGCATGGCAAAGCTAATTAAAAGCACAGTGAGGCTGCTACCCCAGCACTCAGAGGCTGAGGTAGAAGACTCTATATAAGTCAAGGCACCAGGTGGTGGTGGAGCACACCTTTAATCCCAGCACTCAGGAGGCTGGGGCAGGCGGATCTCTGTGAATTCGAGGCCAGCCTGGACTACAGGGTGTAGTAGCTGCCGAAGTCAGGAACAGAAAAGATCTTTTCCCTGCTAATCAAGATCTTGGACCATGTTGATAAAAGCGAACCCTCTTTTTACCTCATTTTTACCAGAAAAAATGCAAATGATGTATAGAAAAGTGAAAATTAAAGCAAAAAGCCCAAACCACCCAGAATCCCTAAGAGTCAGCAATCACCACACATACATTTGGCTTGTTTCCTTTTGGACATTTTCGTGTGGAAATGCACTTCACTAAATGAAGACAGGAAGGCTGGTGACATGGCTCAGCTGGTCGCACTTGATGCCTAATGGATGTTCTAAATTAGCTCTCTAGAACGTAGAAAATGGCTCCTGAAAGTTGTCTTCTCATCTCCACATGTGTACCGTGACACATGTACGTCTACACACACATAAACACAAAGTGAATAAAATGTAGTAAGTTTAAAAATAAAAAAATAGAATAGTACAAGGAATTTTATGACACATAATGTATGTAAGGTGCATGTGTAGTATGTGGCATGTGTGTGTACAGTGTATATATGTATTATTTGTGGTGTTTGTGTATATATGGTGTGTATGTGGTGCTGGGAACCAAACCCAGACCCTCAGATATTCTAGTTACTACTACTGAGCTACAAAGTAACCCTTAACTTAGAATACATTATAACTTACTTGAACAATTCTCCATAGTTTTTTGTTTGTTTCAGTTTCTGATCATAAGAATGTTTCTATGAGCCAACAGGCCTTTGATCCCAGCACTAGGGAGGCAGAGGTAGAGGCAGGCGGATATTTGTGAGTTCAAGACCAACCTGGTCTACAAGAGCTAGTTCCAGGATAGCCTCCAAAACCACAGAGAAACCCTGTCCTCGAAAAACCAAAAAAAAAAAAAAAAAAAAAAAAAATGTTTCTATGAACATTTTATTCATTTACTTGCATATCTGTCACTTTTTTCTCAAAATTAATTTCTAGAGGCTGGTCTCCTCAGGTGCTGCGGGCATATGGTGTATACACATACATGTAACTAATAAATAAAATAAATTTTTTAAAAATTTACTTGCTTCTGTCTAGACAACTCAAACTCACTCTCAAGTGCTAGGATTAAAGGTGTGTACCACCACCGCCCAGTGAAAAAGAACTTCTAATAACTAGTTAGACAAGAGATTTATGGTGTTTGTGGGGCCATCTGTATGCTGTTTCTCTCTGCTTAGTTTTTCTTGCTATTTTAAGCCAAGAGTACCCATTCAAATTTTGCTTCCCTGTTAAGTAGTAGATAATGGGTATATGCAGAAGTAGCTCATTTGGTATAGTACCTTCCTTGGCTTGAGGCCCTGATTTGATTATCTATACTCACATAATGTAGCAGCAACACAAACACATACATATGTTCCCATATTTGAAAGCCAAATTTACCCGAACATCAGTATGAATCATAATCAACCTAAAATGTCACACCCATTAAAGGTAAGGGACTATCCCCAACTGTCATTTCCTGATAAGTAAGGAGATAAATTACAGTAAAGAAAACCTTTAGTGGGCTCTTGAGGGGAAATTTTCCCATTTTATGGTGCTCAAGGAAAAGCATTTCCCTAAAAATGTAGCAGTCGTTATTTTAAACCGAATCAGCAGCCAGGTGTAGCGGTACACGCCTGCAATCCCAGCTCTTGGGAGGCTGAGGTTGGAGGGTCATGAGTTCAAGGCTAGTTTGGGATACAATGAGTTTCAAGTCAGCCAGGGCTATATAATGAGAGGCTATTTTAAAAGAAAACAAATAAAACCCACCAGAGAACAACAAAAACAAAACCAATCAGATTCCCAGGCACAGAAAGCTCATCACTGCTCTCCGGTTTATTGAGAGGCAAAGGCAAGATGATCACTTGAGCCAAGGAATTCAGTGCCAGCCTGGGGGGAACACAGATCTCATCTTTAACACCATAGTGTCTAGCTGAAAATGTATTTCTGTACTGTTTGCTAGTCAAAGGAGGAACGTGGCTACACTTTATTTTAGAGGTTACAAAGATACACTTTCTTCAGTCTGCTTGCTTCAGGTTTTCCCCACAGGCTCACACAAACATCTAGCTTAAGGAAAACCAGCTAAGGGTGGGCGTGAGGCTGCTCCTCCCAACCCCCCCCCTGCAGGTGACAGATCTCTTCAGCGTAACATCACCATCTTGTGGCCTTTTGCCACATTACGGTTAAGACCTCAAAGCTTTCGAGACTGAGGCCTGAAGCCAGTCTCCTCCTGGTAACTCCCTTGTGAGAGGAGATACACAGTGCCAGCTAGCCACACACATCAGTTCCCACCCTCTGCTGAGATGGCATCTCAGTGTTTACTCAGGATTAAACACCCAGTTAAAAAGTGAACAAACCAGACAGGTTTAATCTGAGCAGTGTTACCATAAGGAGAAAGCTTCAGTTTTGTCTTTGAGCTAAGTCTATTTTATTTTATTATTTATTTATTTATTTATTTAGAGGCAGAGCTTCTCTGTGTAGCCCTGGAAGTCCTGGAACTCTGTTGACCAGGCTGGCCCTTAAAGTCAGGGAAACGCTATCTCAGCTCCTGAGTGCTAGGATTAAAGGCGTGGACCTTCAAGCCCAACTAGCTAAATCTATTTTAGTAGTTTGTTTTTATTTCATTTTACTTCTCATAAACTGGACATACTGACGCAGATGTGCATGTTCCTAGCACTTGGGAAGTAAAAATGGGACGATAGACGTTCAAGGCCTTCCTCAAAAATGTAAGTTTAAACCCTGCTTGATGCTAGGCGGTGATGGAGCACGCCTTTAATTCCAGCACTCAGTAGGCAGAGGCAGCCGGGTATACAGAGCGAATTCCAGGACACCGAGGGCTACACTGAGAAACTCAGCCTCGAATAAACCCCAAACCCAATTACAACCACCCCCCAACCCCCAACCCCCCCCATCCCCGCAAAAAAAACCAACTCTGCTTGGGCTACAAAACACGCACATTCACTGCAAGGGAGTGAAATTTCCCTGACATTTTCCTCTGTTTTAGAAGTTGGGAGTGTTCTCTCAGTTTTGTCTCTATATGCTCCTCCACTATTTTATTGGGCTTTTAAAAGATGTTCTTTCATCTTATCCTCATCTCTGTCGTCCTCTGGTCTCTCCTTCCGGGTACTCGGTCTCCATGGTAACCGTACAGCTGTCACTCTCCTCCTAGCAGGTCCCGCCTCCTCTGCCTGTTTCTTCCCACCCCATCCCCATCCCCTCCCCTTGCTAGTGCAGCCGCTGACCTCATCCTGCCTGCTGGCCGAGGTCTTTCCAGGACACAGCTCCCTGGTAACCCATATGGGCCAGGAAGTAACCAAGCCCAGCCTTCTCCCAAGCCCTCGGCGTTGGAGAGGAAAGGTCCCAACAAACAAAAGGTTCACCTTTGTTTCTCTAGAAACGCCTTCTGATTTAATAACTTTGTTTGCCGTGGGGTTTTTTTTTTCTTCCTCTTTTCTCCACACAAATACACATTTTCATAGGAAGTATATATACTCAGACATTTTCAACATTCATCTTTCCTTGCCCAAATTCTCATATGCATAGGGAACTTACCAGGGCTTTGAAATTAACAATCGAATCTCCTAAAAATCCAGTTGGTACATGCCAATGAGAGAACATGGAGATCAATACTTGTCATTATTTTGGAAAACAGCTTAAAATTAACTTTGGGAACTGTTGTCTATTTCTAGATACCCAGAAAACTCTTCCATATGGAAATTAGCTTCCCATTCAAATAGTTTTTTTTTTTATGATGCCAAGTACACACACACACACACACACACACACACACACACACACACACACACACACACACACACACAGAGGAGGCAACTAACTAATGTGATTCAGTTTATACCATATTATACATTTTCCACTATGATTATAAAAACAACCATCAGAATCCTCCACGACAAATTCCTAGTTTACTTTCTATTGCTGTGATAAAACACTGACTAAAAGCAATCTGGGAAAGAAAGAGTTTATTTCCCATGGGGCCTCTGGTAGTGGATCAGTATTTACCCCTAGTATAGGAATGGACTTTGGGAGCCCATTCCACATAGAGGGATACTCCCTCAGCCTAGACACATGGGGGAGGGCCTAGGCCCTGCTGCAAATGATATGTCAGACTTTGAAGACTCCCCATGGAAGACCTCACCTTCCCTGGGGAGCAGAAAGGGGATGGAATGGGGGTTGGTGAGGGGAACAGGGGAGGGTGGGGGGAACAGGGATTGACATGTAAAACAAGCTTGTTTCAAATTTAAATTTAAAAAATTATCAAAAAAAACCCAAAAAACAAAACAAAACCAAAACCAAAAAGAGTTTATTTCACCTTACAGTTTACGTTGCATCATGAAGGGGTGTCAAGGCAGCAACCAAAGCAGAACCACACAGGAATGCTGCTCCCTGGCATACTCAGCTTCACTTCCTGCATGGGTCACCTGCTCAGAGGTGGTACTGCCCATAGGACACGGAGTGCGCGTCAATCATGGATCAAGAAAATGCCCCCACAGACTTGCCTACAGGCCAATCTGATAGGCAGATACTCTCTCTCAGGTTCCCTCTTTGCAGATGACTCTAACTTACGGCAAGCTGACAAAACAAAACCCTAACCAGCAGGCCAAATTAGTAAGAAAAACATAACACAGTCTGTCTTACTAGAAAAAATATTTCCTTGCTTATTCTAATATATTTCTATTGTAAAAGTAAATCTACAAAACAGAACAAAATAAAATCATTGCACCCAGAGCTAATTACCATTGGCATTTGTTACCTTTTTAGTATATCTGGATTTGACCTTAAGTTTAAAGGGCACTTTAGACAAACCCAGAGGGTATAAAAAAAAAAAAAAAAAAAAAAAAAAAAAAGGTCAATAATAAAGCAGGAGAGACGGCTGAGCATTTATGAGCATGCTGTGAGGGTATGGAGTTGGTTCCCAGCAGCCATATTAAGTGGCTCACAAGTGCCTGCATCTCCAGTTCCAGAGGGCATTAAGTGGCTCACAAGAGCCTGTATCTCCAGTTCCAGGGGATCGGATGCCCTCTTCTGGCTTCTGCTGATACCTGCATGTATTCGGTACTCCTGGAGACAAGCAGGCACACACATATGTAAAAATAATGCATATTTAAAAAGAGATATAATTAGGGGCTGGAGAGATGGCTCAGAGGTTAAGAGCACCAGTTGCTTTTCCAGAAGTTCTGAGTTCAATTCTCAGCAACCATATGGTGGTACACAACCATCTGTAATGAGATTTGGTGCCCTCTTCTGGCATGCAGGCATATATGCATGCAGATAAAAAAGATAATAATGAAGGATGGGCATTACCCCTTCCCTGTTCTCTGTCCTCAGGTTCCTCTATTAGGAAGCAACCACAGTTTCCAGCCTCTACAGGAGTCTTCTGGAGAGAGACGGTCAATTGGTATTTTTGTTCTTTTGAGACAGGTTCTCTATGTGGCCCAGGGTCCGTCTCTGTCTCTTCAGTGCTGGGATCAAAGGCATGCGCCATTGTGTCTGGCTCACTGAATTTTAATGGTAGCTTTGAATGTATGTTATTGAAATTTTTCTTTCTTTACCATGTATCTTAGACATATTTCTTTTCCAGTTTTAAATTTTTTTTTCGAGGTGGCCTCTCTGTATAGCTCTGGCTGTCCTGAAACTCACTCTGTAGACCAGGCTGGCCTCTAACTCAGAAACCTGCCTGCCTCAGCCTCCAAGTGCTTGGATTAAAGGAGTGCATCGCTACTGCCCGGTTTTGCACCTTAATTTTAAAGATAGGATCCTTTAATTGGACCTGGAGTTTATGGATCCGGTGCTGGGATTACAATTGGCAGAGCCGTACCTGGGTTTAAGTAGGTGCTGGGGTTTCCAAACCTAGATCTTTAGGTTTGCAGAGCAAGTCATTTTGTTGTGTTTTGTTTTTAAGAGGAGGGGCCCTTAAGGCTCCCACGCTGCTCTTGAATTTGCTATAAAGCTGAAGATGCACTTGAGTTTCTGGTTCTACCTCTGCAGTCCTGGATTACAGGCGTGCACCACCTCGTCTGGCTAGGGCTCTCAAACCTTTTTATTTTACTTTATGTATTTATGTATTTATTTTTGCGACAGGGTCTCCCTATGCATCCTTGGCTGGCTTAGAACTCGCTATGTGGACCAAGCTGGCCCGGTACTCACAGAGATCACCTACGTCTGTCTACCCAGCGTAGGGATTAAAGGTGTGAGGTTTCCATGAAGTGGAGGCCTGCTGCGGCTGACGGGTCCTAGACGAGTCTGCCCCCGCACCCCCAAGCTCCTGCAAGGCCGCCGCGCAGCGCACGCAGCGCGGGAGCTGAGCCACCCTGGAGGCGGAGCCCGCCGAGTGCACGCGGAAACTAGGTCACAGAAGCAGAGCAGGCCTTTGTGCGGGTCTTTACGACACTGTCGTGTTCGGTCGGCTCCGGCCGTAAAGTAGGCTCGACTCATCCAGGCCAAGGCCGCGGACCGAGCTGCTATGGCGGATATGGAGGATCTCTTCGGGAGCGAAGCGGAGAGCGAGGCGGAGCGCAAAGGTGCGGCGGGCGGGCGGGCTCCTCGGATGGGCGCACGGGGTGCCGGCTTGCTTTCCGGCCGGAGGCGCGCCGCCGGGCACCGTGGTGCTTCCACGCTCTTGCCCAGCGCCCCCTGCATGCTGGGCGGTGCCAGCCTCTCCCGGGAGACGGGCGCGGAGTCTGAGCCTCGAGGGCCAGGGGCCAGCCTGGGCTCGTGGGGGCAGCAGTCCGAGGACGGATGGTCTGCGCCCCGCCGTGCACACCTGGCCGAACGAGGGGTGGCAGGGCGTAGGTGGAGACCCGTTCAGCGTTCATCGGGCCTGATAACGCCCTCCCGAGTTGAAACAGTGAGATGATGGGGGGCTGCAGATGCTTATGAAGGGTCCTGGGGCGGGGGATCAGGGTGGAGCTGTATAGAAGGACTACGCACTGGGGATGAGTGCCCGTTCAGAAAAACCTTGTCTGTGCTGTAAGAATCAGGAAGCTTGTGGGGTGTCTGGACAGCAGTGACAGATGATTTGGTGAGGAATGAATGAAATATGTGGTGCATGGAGGCACTTGTAGCACAGGTCTATGAATATTTGAATTTGAAATGTGAATAGACGGAATCTGGGATGGGGGAAGATCCAAGACCAACTTCAGAATTCTTGCAGCCTTCCGGGGGCCCAAATTAGCCCGTATAAATAAATGTCCTTTTCCTTGCCCCTCCCCAGTTTTCATCAGCTCCAGTTTATATGTAATTACTGTAGCGAAGGGGAGCAGTAGATAAAAGTACTGAGACCTGAATTCTACTGTGAGAGCTCCAATCAGGACAAGCCTGTAATCTCTCTGTACAAATTCCCACCCCACAACTTTTGCGAGTGGTTTCTCTTTGTTTATTCTTGCCTCTTCGACTGCCATGAGGTTTTCATTCCATTCTTTCAGTAAACAACGATCCCTATGATTTTCGAGCTACCTTGCTGGCTTAGTGCTTTTTGGATGCACAGTTGAAGAGACCAATTGGTTAGTGAATGCACCCTGTAGTGCTTCCCTGTGGCAACACAAGTCACGGGGAAGTGGTGTGGAGAGATGATGGCCAATTCTATTTTTTCTTCCTTTTAAAAACTTTTTTTAAGATCATTACAGTTTTCATCTTCTTTACGTTAGTGGGTGCTCTAAAATTTACTTCCAGGTCTGGTGTGCTGTCCTTGACAATGGCACTTTCTTGAAGTTGGAATGGGTACTTGGTGGGCCTGCCTGCTTATCTGCCTTTCCCTCCTCCTTCCTTTCCTTTTCGCCTCTTTCTTCACAAGATCTGCTGTGAATGTTGCCTTTGTTGACTTAATATTCCTGATTCTCCTGCCTCTGTGAGTGCTGGTGTTACATATATGTACCTCCACTCCCAGCTACTAGTTGTTTCATATTTTTTCATTTCTAATGTGAGTTGATCTTGTGTCTTGTTGCTGTCCCGCAGCTAATATATTAGCTGTAATAGTTTTTGTTACTTTTAGGGTTTTTTATATGTGAAACCATGCCATCGTGATTAGAGACAGTTTTACTATTTCTTTCTCTTACCTGTGTATTTTACTTAATCCGGCTAGCACTTTCCTTATAATATAGAATGGGAGTTGCAAAAGTAGATATTGTTCTCGACCTTAGAAGGAATGTATCTAGGCGTCTAGCGTTTTTTTTTGTAATCATTTTTCTGTAAGGCCAATAATAACATCCCTACTCCCATTCCTGACTTAAGTAATTTGAGTCTTATACTTTTTTTCGTGGACAATCTGCCTAAAGTTTTAATTTTATTAGTTTTTAAAGAATGAACTTGTAGCCAGGCGTGATAAAAGTAATCCTAACATTAAAAAGAAAAAGAGGCAGGAGTATTGGCACAAGTTTGAAGTCAGGCTGCTCTATACCAGGTGCAGGCCAACTAAGCCTACAAGAACCTATATGATAGGAAAAACAAACCCACAAGCTTCTGGTTTTATTGATTCTCCGCTGTTTTTCAATTTTATTTTCTTTGTTATTCCCTTGCTGCTGCTATTTTGGACTTCATTTTCTTATTTTGGTTTCTTGAGACAGGGTTTCTTACATAGCCCTGGTTGTCCTGGAACTCACTCTGTAGACCAGGCTGACCTCACACTCAGAGATCCATCTGTACCTGCCTCCCAAATGCTGGGATTAAAGGTGTGAGCCACAACCACCCTGGCTTGGGCTTTGTTTTCTTTTTCTGAGCTCTTATGATATAAAGGTAGGTAATTGATTTGAGATGTTGCTTTTTCATGTAGGTGGTTGTGACTATACATTTTCTTTTGAGCAACACTGCTTTTCCTTTTGTCCCCTAAGAACTGGTGTAATTAATGTTACCATTTTCATTCATCCTAAAATAATTTCTAGTTTTCCTGTGATCAATAAGTCCTTTAAATTATTACTTTTTTTTTTTTTGCAAGTTATAAAAGTCTAAGTCATGCTGAATCATGGCTTGGGGGTCATGTTCTTGACTATCACCTGCCAGGCCCTGTTGTCAGCACCACAACAAGAAAAATAAAGGTGTTCTTGTCTGACAGTCTTTCTCTTTCAACATTTGAATGCCTGCTTTTGCTTCTGCGTTTTGTTTTTGTTTTTTTGTTTTGTTTTGTTTTTGTTTTTTGAGGCAGGATTTCTCTGTGTAACAGCCCTGGCTGTCCTGGAACTAGCTCTGTAGACCAAGCTGACCTAGAACTCACAGAGATTCATCTGCACTGCTTCTGCCTCCCAAGTGTTGGGATTAAAGGCGTGCCCCACCACCACCTGGTTGTTTTTGCTTCTGTAGTTTCTGATGAAAAAATAAGCTGTCATCCTTATAAAGGATCCCTTGTATGAGACAATCTTGCTGCTTTCATGATTCTTTGATAACTTGATACGTTTAGGTATGGATCCCTTTAAGTTTTTCCAGTGTGGTATTCATTGAACTTCTTGGATGTGTAGATTCATCAAATTTGGGTGATTATTTCTTTAGCTGTTATTATCTTTTAGGATTCTATAATGAATGAATATGTGGTGTACTTGATGGTACCTTATACAGTATTTTTCTCTGCTTATGCTTTTAAGCTCTGTTCTTTTTTTTTTTTCTTTTCCTGTGCTATTTCTGGTCCCAATGGTACCTTTACCAGAAGTGTAGACTGTTTACTTATTCGTGTGGATGAACTAGGCAGTGAGGGGTGGGACTGGGTGAGGTAAAACGTGGAGAGGTCTACTTTATTTATTTATTTATTTATTTCAGCTGTTTTAGACAGGGTCTCATGTTATAGCCTAGGATGTCCTGTAACTTACTGTGTAGCCCAGGCTGGCCTCAGATTTGAGGTGATCCTTTTGCCTTGGCTAGAGTCTGCTAATTTTTCTTAACTGAGCATTCTCCTGGTTCTTGAAACTCCTTTGCCTCTGGGACACTGAGAACGTTGACTCCGCCAGCGTTGCCAGTTGGTGTTTGCCTCCTAGCAAATCGAGATGGACTTTTAGTTCCTGCCTTTGCTCACGCCACCTTGTGTTTGCACGATCCCGCAGATTCTGATTCCGCCTCTGACTCAGACTCTGACCAGGAGAACGGTGCTTCTGGCAGTAATGCCTCTGGCAGCGAAAGTGACCAAGACGAAAGAGGTGATTCAGGACAGCCCAGTAACAAGGAACTGTTTGGAGACGACAGTGAGGAGGAGGGGGCCTCTCACCACAGTGGCAGCGACAATCACTCTGAAGGGTCAGACAACAGGTCAGAGGCTTCCGAGCGATCTGACCACGAGGATAATGAGCCCTCTGATGGAGATCAGCACAGTGGATCTGAAGGCCACAACGATGAGGATGATGAGGGTCACAGATCAGATGACGGGAGCCATCACTCAGAGGCAGAAGGTTCGGAAAAGGCCCAGTCAGATGATGAAAAGTGGGACAGAGAAGATAAGAGCGACCAGTCAGACGATGAAAAGATGCAGAACTCTGACGACGAGGACCGGGAGCAAGGGTCTGATGAAGACAAGCTACAGAACTCGGACGATGACGAGGAGAAGATGCAGAACTCAGACGATGAGGACCGGGCCCAGCTTTCTGATGATGACAGACAACAGCTGTCTGAGGAGGAAAAGGGGAATTCTGATGATGAGCACCCTGCAGCCTCTGATAATGATGATGAGAAGCAGAACTCGGACGATGAGGACCGGCCACAGGTGTCCGATGAGGAGAAGATGCAGAACTCTGATGACGAAAGGCCACAAGCGTCAGATGAAGATCGAAGGCAGTCAGATGATGAGGAGGAGCAAGACCAGAAGTCAGGTAAAGATTCACGGGAATCTGTGTGGCTCAGTAGAAACATCTGGGTGCCTCCCTTGTTTCTTTCTAAAGGTTTTTCTTTTTTAAATCTTACTTTATGTGGATGGGTGTGCTCCCTGCATGCAGTGCCCTTGGAGGCCAGAAGGGGGCAATAGGTCCCCGGGAACTGGAGTTATAGCAGGTTGTGAGCACTGCATTGTAGCAGGGAATTGAACCCCGGTCCTCTGGAAGAGCAGCTGGTTTTTAACCACTGAGCCATCTCTCCATTACCTTTATTCCCATCTTTACAATTCTGTTTTTCATTTTTGTTTTATCCTCTTCTATGCTTTTACTTTCACCTTTTTAAGCTTTAACTCTCTCTGCATTCTTTAACATTCCATTTGTTTTCACCATCTTCCTCATCCATTCATAAACTGACCAGATCAGAGAAAAGTACTAAAGAGCACAGTCTTAGAGATGTATGGTGTTAAAGAAGCTAGATGAACTGAGTTGGTTCCATTTTCCTGGGTCCTGGGTAACTAACAAGCACACATGCAACAGATTTGCCTGCAATTACTAATGTCATCATTGAACTATCCTGTACAGTAGTACTGAGATGTGGGTACCGTGTTCCATCTTAGGGTGTGTGTGTGTGTGTAATAATGGTTGTGTGTATGGCAAGTGGGTAGAAGGAAGTCAAAGGACAGCAGAGCACAGTAACCTGATTTTTGTTCCTGGGCCCCCTTTATTTATAATTGTCAGTTAGATTGCTCAGCTCTAATCAGTATTCTTCATATAGAATTTGAAAACATTTTAGACCTTGCATTCTATAAGTCACCCCACTTAGGTTGAAGTCTTTCTGAAGTGGCCAATGGGTTGCTTTGTATCTAGGTGACTGGACAAGTTAAATTACAGTTTGGCTCTATCAAACTGTAGCTTAAGTACAAAGGGAGATTTGCCCCTATAATATCTCACGAGGGGCATTCAGAACCACATTTTGACTTCTGTTTAGAAGAGGGCAGGGTATTTCCCAATATGGATATAAATCTGTGTAGACTGTGCATAGGGCTCCGTAAGTATTTAGTAATTAGTTCAGAATATAGGATTCTTCATGAAGTTATCAGAATGTTTAGTGCTCATACAATACTGGCAAACTAATTCAAGAACGGATCAGAGAGAATCTTCTTTTTGTTTTGTTTGAGGCAAGGTCTCACATAGCCCAGACTGTCTCTGCTTCCCAAGTGCTGGGATTACAGGCTTGTGCCACCACATTCGCTCTTCATTAAGTTTTTAAGGGGAATAATTACACCATCTAGAAATCTAGGCACAGTTTTGCCTGTCTTCTATAATGTGTATAATTTAATCATAAATTTCAATACTGATTTTCTCATCTATGAAAAGTTTTTAGTTTTAGAAATCCAAGTTCTTTTAAAAAATTTATTGGAGACAGGATCTTGTAGTTTAGCAAAGGCTAGTTGTAAACTTGCAATCCTCTGGTCATGGTTCAACTATTTTTTAAAATTAATACATGGCCCAGCACTTGGGAAGCAGATAGAAATAGATCTTTGTGAGTTCAAGGCCAGCCTGGTCTGTATAACAAGTTCCAGCCAAAGTAAAAAGTCTTTACCTACCCTGTCTTAAAAAAAAAAATGTGTATGTGTATGTATGGTAAGGTTGACTTTGTGTTGTTGGTTTTGGAGACAGGGCCTCTCTGCATATCCCTGGTCAGCCTGGAATTTTTTGTATAGCCCAGGCCAACCTTGACTTTGCTGTACTCCTTCTGCCTCTACTTCTGAACTGCTAGCATTGCAGGCATGCACCACCACACCCAGCTTTTTTTCCCCATTGTAATTTTTTTTTTCTGTGATGGGATGAACCCAGGGTCTTGGCCATGTGAGACACACACTCTACAACTGAGCTAGACCTCCACCCTTTTGTTTGTGTGGAGTTTAATTAGTGTTGATGTGTTTATAGATTTATGTAGCTACCGCCATCATGATACGGGGCAGCATGCTATGAGATACATTTCATAGCCACATCCCTTGCCTGTACCTAACCTCATCAGCTACTGACCAATTCTATCGCTTTGCTTTTGTCTCCTTATGCTGCAGTCTCATTAGTTCCAGGATTACTGGAACTGTCTCTGCCAGGCTAGGTTTTCTTCTTTGACTTAGCATAATACATTTTATACTGATACAAATTGTTAACATGTAATCATCCTTTTTTATTCCCTGCTGAGCTGGATTACATTGCACGAGTGAGTGTTGCAGTTTCTCTGTAAAGCTTGGATGTGCTTATGCACATTTTCTAATTCTGCTCTTTTAGAGTCTGGCAGAGGCAGCGACAGTGAAGATGAAGTCTTACGAATGAAACGCAAGAACGCAATTCCATCTGATTCGGAAGCAGAGAGTGACACGGAGGCGCCCAAAGGTAGCCCTTCTGTTTCTTATGTGCCTGTGTCTAGTTCCTAACTCTGTGCTTTTAACTGTGGTGTACTCCCAAACCTGGAGACTGCATGACCTACAGAAAGCTGTGTGTTCTGGGTACTCTGCAGCTCACACAGTTAAGGAGCAGTTTCTTTGTTTATAGTTTGAGTGACTTTTTGGGGGCGGAGGACTGAGCTGAGCCTCTGGTCCATTTGGAAGTGATGCTGCCTTCTCCAGTCTGAGTAAGGGATAGTCCTGGACTGACTACTTTATTGTTCTCAGATTTTAGCAGTTTAATATTAGATGAAGGAGTGAGTGGTCTTTTGACTGGGTTATACCGAGAGCTCATTCATATAAATGAGAGTTAAGGTTGTTGTAAAGGTAGATGTGCATGTTCATCTCTAACCTGTTTGCAAACGGCAGATGGCCACACAGTGAAGGTGTTAGTATGAAAATTACAGCAGGCCAGATGGGCGGTGGTGGCACACATCTTTAATCCCAGCACTTGGGAGGCAGAGGCAGGTGGATATCAGTCAGTTTTAGGCTGGCCTGGTCTACAAATCCAGTTCCAGGACAGAGAAACCTTGTCTCAAAGAAACAACAGAAAAAAAAGTTACAGCAGACACAATTGTGATGGATGCTTCACTATGTGCAACTGTTGCTATGCTGCATGGTAATTGGAGAAGTCATCTTAAGGGACACAGTAACTAAGGCAGACATTTAGAGGGTCAACCTCAGAAAAAAAGGAACCTATACAAAATAGTAAACACAGGGGTTTACTTAAATGTCTGCTTAGTAGTTCTATGAGTGCACTTTAGGATCAGATGACCTGCTGTGTTTGGTTCGTCAAATTACTTGCTTGTTTTTTAAGATATAAAATGGGGGTGATGCACACCCTCTTACAGAGTTGTGAGAATTAGGTAGTCTGTGTCATCTTGTTCACTGATGTTTTTCTGAGGTTCTGCTGTATACTGCGACTGTTCTAGGCATTGAGAGTATAGCCATGTTCGAACTTGCCACCTGGTGCCTAGGTATGCAGATTGATGAGACAATTAAACCTCACGTGTAAAGTAATTGGATGGTGATATGAGCTAACAAGGGAATATTGAGGAGTGAGTAGGCACGGCCATGTTCCTGCTTTATCATGTAATGACCTTCAGTCCTCTGTTCACTTTTGCCTTGCTGCCCAGCAATTTTGTTCTTTGTCCTAGATTGTATCTTTACCAGTAATTCTAATTTCTATAATCTCAGTTTTAAATAGAGGACTCTCTGACTCCTCTTCTTTTTGTTTACTTGCTGTCTTGATGCCTCAGCGATGTTCTGCCTGTGAGGGTGGGGCCTGGCTAGACACAGATATGTAACTCTGACATAGAATGTATTAGCCCACATTTGAGGGTCTAGCCTGGGAGAAATAACTGTCTCCTGGACAATAAGGGAAAACAGAAGAAGGATACAGAGATGGAGGGAAGACGAGGAGCTTCCTGTGGTTAAGCCTGTCACTGTACACACGTGCCACAGTGCCCGTCTCTGCACACACATGCTACAGACTTAGGTTTGTGCCATTTCCTGGAGCTGGCCCAGAACGCTTGGGAATAGTAAAGTGAAGAACGGGTGTTAACACTCTATTTTTTCCTTCTGCACTGAAGACAATAATGGAACCATGGATCTGTTTGGAGGTGCAGATGACATCTCTTCAGGGAGTGACGGAGAAGATAAGCCCCCTACCCCAGGACAGCCTGTGGTAAGTCAGAGTACTAGTGTGAGCTGGCCCATGTTCAAGTGAGACAAAGTCTCAGAGGTGAAGGGTCTCTTTCTCTAGGAAGAGGAAGTTGCTAACTGGATTGTCATATGAAAATGCAGTGAGTAGATGATGTCCTGTAGGAAACTTGGTTCCAAGGAGGAGTAGATATGGCTGCAGCTCACATGAGGTGGTCCTGTGTCACAGGTTGAGATCATGAGGACCTGGCATTCGAGAACTTTTCACTCTATTGTTTTTCTTATTCATGTAAATAAAAGTGTGCTGGAGAGATGGCTCAGCAGTTAAGAGCACTGGGTACTCTTCCAGAGGACCAAAGTTCAATTCCCAGCATCCACATGGCAGCTCACAACGGTCTGTGACTCCAGTTCCAGGAGATCTGACACCCTCACACCAATGCATATTAAATAAATTTTTAAATAAATGTGTGATGTCTTAATAATTTTTTTCATTCCTTTCTTTTTAATTTTTTAAAGTTTATTTTTAGAAACAAGGCCTTGCTATGTGGCCCAGACTGATCTCAGACTCACCATATGGTGATAATCTTCTCTGATGCCATTAGAGTGACTGTGGAGGTGCTGACTGATCGAACATTTCTGTCAGTGACCGTTTGGAAGGTACTAGATCACAATGCTCTGTACTGACACAGCCAGCCTTGCCTTGCTTTTCCCGAGATGTTCTGCAGATAGATGAATAGTACTGAAGACTGAGGGTGCATTAGCTCTCAATATGGTTCTTGCTGGTTATGGTGGCTCATACTTGTAATCCCAGTACTTGGAAGGCTGAGGCAGGAGGATTTCTGTAAGTTCTAGGCTAGCCTGAATGACAGTGAGATCCTGTCTCAAACGAAACAAAAAACAAAGTAAAAACCACAAAGAACATAGTAATAAAAACCAGTGTTTCTTGCTCCCCTGAGTAATGAAATACGGAGCTCTAACTGGGCTGACACCTGGTCCCCACAGCTCTAACCTTCTGCCTTCTTGCACTAGGATGAAAACGGCTTGCCTCAGGACCAGCAGGAGGAGGAGCCAATACCTGAGACCAGAATAGAAGTAGAAATACCCAAAGTAAACACTGACTTAGGAAACGACTTATATTTTGTTAAACTGCCCAACTTCCTCAGTGTAGAGCCCAGGTAAGGAAATCAGGATGTCTTCTGGGTGTTGGCTAGAAATATGTGAGTATTAGCCATGTCTTTGATCCCACCACTTGGAAGACAGAGGCTGATGGATCTTTGTGAGTTAGAGGCCAGTTTGGTCTACAAAGTTTCAGGACAACCAAGGGCTGTTACACAGAGAAACAAAGAAAAGAATTATGTGGGTATATGTGAGTGTGTTTTGCTTTCTTTCATTGAGTCAATTAACATTTATATGTCTGAAAAGTAAATGAAACATCCTGCTACAAAAGCATGGCCTGGTGTTTAGGGAGACTCCCTGATTGTGGCTGTTGCTAGCAGTTTGATACTCTCTTATGAATGAGGGGACATGGACTCCCTAAGATACTTAGTAACTCCTGTAGTGAGAAGCAGTGAGACCTCCTGGCCACTGTAGCAGAATTGTCATTTTCATATCCCCTCCTCCCAGGAAAATGATGTTGGCAGATACACTGTATCTGGTCTTTTCTTTGGAAGACTTATAATATGAAAAATTGAGAAAATTTTTTTCCTTTAAACATCGTCTTACTATGTATCCCTGGCTGGACTGGAACTCTCTATGTAGACCAGACTAACCTGGAACTCACAAATCTGCCTGCCTCTGCCTCCCAAGTAGTGGCATTAAAAGTATGTACCACCTTATTTGCTGTTTGCAATGTTTAGCTTTGTTTATAATTTATTTCAAGTAATACGTAACAGCATAAAAATTTAAATTTTAGTGTATTTTGAGTACTTTTTTCCTTTTTTTTAAAATTTAAATTTGAAACAGGCTTGTTTTACATGTCAATCCCAGTTCCCTCCCCCTCTCCTCTTTCCCTGTCCCCCTCCCCCTTGAATACTTTCAAGTTGAGCTTCAAATTATTTTTGAGCACTGTGGTTTTTAAAGTTATGATTTTTGATATAATGGGTCATGATAACTATAACTGCATCATGGCAGTGCTCTCTATGAAATAGGATTAATAGCTTATTTTAAAAACACCTTATAGGCCTTTTGATCCTCAGTATTATGAAGATGAATTTGAAGATGAAGAGATGCTGGATGAAGAAGGGAGAACCAGGTTAAAACTGAAGGTACCACTCGCTTTTACAGGGAATCTGGGGACACTGAGCTAAGCCTTGAGCTCTGCAGATGGTCTTGTGTTCCTTGCTCTATCAGCCAAACTAATCATCCATCTTCTCAGAATTCTTTTGGTGCTATGGATTGAATCCTGGGCCTCTGCATACTCTTCATGGAGCTGCATCTTTGTTCCCTGACATGCTGCCTGGGGACTAAACCTGGGCTCTTGCAGCTTAGACTTTTTTTAAAAAATATTTAAGGTAGAGTCTTACTATGTAGCCCAAGTTGGCTTTAAACACATGATCTTCCTACCTCCACCTCCTGAATGTGCTAGGGTTACAGGCATGAGCCAGCATGCCAGACTTGACTTTGAGCTTCTGCATTCCCAGTAGCACCATCCTTACCACGTGGGACAGCTTCCTAAGTGTCTTTGTAACATTGGTGAGGATGGTCCCTGTCAAGGGCACAAGTGTCTAGAGCTGTCAGTGACCACTGTGGAGATGGAGATCAGGAAAGGAGGAGGGGGGTGAAAATGCCAGTGATTTGCTCGAGGTCATACAACAGCTAGGTCTGGACTGATGGATGGTTTGGACTTATTTGCTCTGCCCTTTACTGTCTTTGCACTGCTGGCTCATCTAGCAGTGTTATTTGTGTGGAATGTGTGTGTGTTGGTTTAGAATTGGCAGAATTAATTTCTCATGGCCATTTTAATGCCTCTAACTTCATTTTTCTGCTTCTCGTTATTTCCATCATTTATATAAATGAACATGGTAGATCTTTACTCCTTTTGGAGTTTTTCCATTTTCTGTCATGGTGCAGCAATGAGTATCAGTGTACCCATTGTACATTCCAGTGTGGCCATCATAGTTTAGACATCAGTATTTTGCTCTAAAACCTCAAGTGCTTCAGAGTAAAGTGTCGGTGTTTAACATAGGTAGCTCTCCTTCGGGCTCTTGGGGTGTGATTGAAAGTGACCCTAGATTTGTTTCTTGAGTGATGGTTGAGACGAGGTGAACAGTCGTAGAGTTAATTGGTGGCACAATTAAGTTCTTTAATGAGCCGGGAACCAGCTGTGTGGCTCTATGAGGTTTTGTGCTTCATTCCTGTAGAAAGAGACCTCATAGTGCACCTTCAAAGACATCTTCCAAAGCATCTTCTCAGTTGATAATGCCTATGCTAGTTTGACTGAGAAGCATCATCTCAGTTGATAATGCCTATGCTGGTTTGACTGAGAAGCATCTTCTCAGTTGATAATGCCTATGCTAGTTTGACTGAGAAGCATCATCTCAGTTGATAATGCCTATGCTGGTTTGACTGAGAAGCATCATCTCAGTTGATAATGCCTATGCTGGTTTGGATGAGGAGCATCTTCTCAGTTGATAATGCCTATGCTGGTTGGAATGAGAATGGCCCTCATAGGCTCGTAGATTAACTACTTGGTCCTCAGTTGGTGGAACTGTTTGGGGGAGATTTCAGAAGTCCACACCATTCCCAGTAAATTTTCTGCCTTGTGCTTGTTTATCAAGATGTGAGCTCTCAGCTACTGCTCCAATGCATTGCTGTCTATCTGCTACCACGCTTCCTACCATGGTGGGCATGAACCCTAACTCTCAATCTGTGAGCCCTAAACTAAGTTCTTTCTTTTATAGTTTGTCTTGGTCATGGTATTTTATCACAGTAATATAAAAGTAACTAAGACAATACCTATATACATGTTCATATATTTATATGTAGCTAACTGTCTTAGAATTTCTGTTGCTATGATAAAACAGAATGCTCAAAAACAAGTTTGGGAGGAAAGGGTTTATTTATCTTACACTGTCATATCATAGTCCATCACTGAAGGAAGTCAGGGCAGGAACCTGGAGGTAGGAACTGAAGCAGAAGCCACTGTACAATGCTGCTTACAGGCTCTGTCCTTATGGCTTGTTCAGCGTGCTTTCTTATACAATTCAGGATCACCTGCTCCAGGAATGGTAGTACTAGCCCAGGGTGAGCTGGGCCCTCCCATATCAGTCGTTAATCAAGATAATGCCCACAGACGTAACTACAGGCCGATCTGATAGAAGCATTTCCTCAATTAAGAGTCCCTCTTGCCAGATTTACTTGTGAGTCACATTGACAAAAACCAACTAGCACACTAACCTGCTGTACATAAGAGGGAAAACAGGACTAGTGGTAGGTGGTTTTACTTTCTTGTTTTTTGCTTGTTTGTTTTGTTTTTTGAGACAGGGATTCTCTGTGTTACAGCCCTGGTTGTCCTGGAACTAGCTCTGTAGACCAGGCTGGCCTCGAACTCAGAGATCTGCCTGCCTCTGCCTCCTGAGTGCTGAGGTTAAAGGTGTGTCCAGTAATTTCTTAAAATTTTAAAAATGAAATACATGGTGTGTGTGTGTGTGTGTGTGTGTGTGGTGTGAGCATTCACATACGCCACACATGGACTTGGGATATTTGCTTCTCCTTGTGTCGTCATACCACTTAGTTTATCCCTGCTCTTAATTTAACCCAAGAGGATTCACCATTGTCTATTTTTCTGTCCCGTACCTACATATGCTTATTCTATGACTGCATGCCTCTGGAGGGGAATACCAAAAGTACAGTTTTCTAAGGTTTTGTATTTTAAAACAGGTAGAAAATACAATAAGATGGAGGGTGCGCCGAGATGAAGAAGGAAATGAAATTAAAGAAAGCAATGCTCGGATAGTCAAGTGGTCAGATGGAAGGTGAGTGCCCCATGCCTGGCATTAAGCACCCAGAACAGTTGGGAAAAGAGAATGTCACGGGGCTCCGACCTTACTCAGGAGCCAGCTCTGGTTATAGAATCTCATTAGTTACTCCTGTGATTGCATAGAAAGCCTAAGGGAAATGATAGTTGGAGGTTGTTGGGGGCTGATGGGAGACAATAACCTAATGTGAGTTTAGAATCTTAACCCCTCCCCTCAACTCCATTTATATTACTCACAGTGGGAGGAAAAGTGTCCTTCACTGGGAATGAGGTAGAGGCAGGGCCTGAACCAAAGCAGGTGTAACTTCAGGGAAGTCATTTTCTTTCATCATGGTGCCTCGCCTCCTGCATTCTATATAAACAGGGAATCTGCGGTTAGATCACATTTTCAGAAAAGTAAAGCTGGAGAGCGTAAAAGCCTTTAGCTTTTCCATGCTAAGTGTTTCTTTCTCTCCAGCATGTCCCTGCATTTAGGGAATGAAGTATTTGATGTGTACAAAGCTCCACTGCAGGGTGACCACAACCATCTTTTCATAAGACAAGGCACTGGGCTGCAGGGACAGGCCGTCTTTAAAACGAAGCTCACCTTCAGGTAAGCTCTTAGTGACGTCCTTTGTTTTCCGATGCCGGTCCCTGTGATGGAGGCTGAGATGTTTGTCAAGGACAACAAAGGCTGCTGTCTTGGGGGCCAGGTTCTTCCAGCCAAGCTTGCAAGTGGCTGTGATGGAAAACAGAGTGTTGGTGTGTCAGCTCTAGTGGCTACTGTCCCTCCAGGAGAGCCAGAGGGCTTGTGTCTAGGTGTCAAATGTACCCCTTGCTTTCAGTAAAAATTGACCTGGAGGCAAACCAATAATCTGGGCTTGTGGGTGCTGCTGTCAGAGGAAAGGCACTGAGTTGGGGGACTGTCCCATTGCCTAGTGCTGTCTGTTTCTCCTTGTGTGACCTTTGACAGCTTTCATTTTGTGGGATTAGCTCATGGGGAAGCTGTGACAAGTCAGATGCAGGGTGATGTGCATTAACACTGCTGGAGCTTGGCTGTCTCCTGTCTCTGGTGGTCGTGCTATATAAGCCACCTTCACCCCAGCTTTCTCTCTTTCACTTTCTTGTCCCACTGAGCCAGAGAAAGGAAAGCCCACAGTCCTCCAAGTAGAATATTTGATTTAGTGGTCTTGCCACTTCTTTGAATAGGAGAAGCTGCTGTCTTCATGTTTTTTGTGATGTGGGTATGACTGGCTCACAGATATATTCATAAACTGGGGAATTTCTGTTCATTCGCACAGGCCTCACTCTACGGACAGTGCCACACACCGGAAGATGACTCTATCACTTGCAGATAGATGTTCAAAGACACAGAAGATTAGAATCTTACCGATGGCTGGTCGTGACCCTGAGTGCCAGCGCACAGAGATGATTAAGGTATGTTGGGTAAACTTCCTGGGGGAGTCATTTTGGTACTAAGAACACACTGTAGGAGCTAAAGAGATGGCTCAGCAGTTAAGAGCACTGACTGCCCTTCCAGGGAGAAGACCCATGTTCAGTTCCCAGCACTCACATGGCAGCTCAGCACTGTCTGTAACTCCAGTTCCAGGGGACCCAACACCTTCCCCATACATGCACGCAGGCACATAAAATCGAGAGGGGAAGGAGGGAGAGAGAGAAAGAGAGAGAGAGGGAAGGAGGGAGAGAGAGAGAGAGAGAGAGAGAGAGAGAGAGAGAGAGAGAGAGAACAGATTGTAGTGGTGGTCGTCCACACCTTCAATGCCAGTACTTGGGAGGCAGGGACAGATGGATCTCTGTGAGTTTGAGGCCTCGAGTTCCAGGACAGCCAGGGCTACACAGAGAAACCCTGTCTTAAAAAACAAAAAGAACAGATTGCCCAAACCGTGTGTTCTTCTGTTTATTATCTCTTATTGAACTTCTCTTCCTTCTTCCTGTGACATGAGCTAGGTTAATTTCCTAAGCATTTATCAAGATGTGGGGATGGTAATAAAATAGATGCATGCTGTTGTCCCACAACAGGGCTTGAAATTTCCACAAACTGGTCACTGAAATACCTGAGTTTTCAGATGTCAAATACCACTAAGTCATCTACACTAGTTTATCCTGTCAGACTCAGCAGTCTTAGGAGGAGGTACAGCAGTAAAGGCGAAGACAACCTAAAGCAGAGTCTTGCAGAGTTGTGTAAGGTTTTAATTTTTGTGTTTTTACGGTGTTGAGGATTAAACCTAGAGCCTTAGTCATTCTTGGGTTGTGAGTTCTGGGCCAGCCAGGTGTATGCTAAGATCTTGTTGGAAAAGCAAGGCAAGAAATTTATTTCACTTATGCCTAACAACCCAAGTTTAATCCCCAGCACCCACGTGGTAGTAGTATAAAACCAGCTCCTGTAAGCTGGCCTCTGCCCCCACCCCCTCCAACTAAATAAATAAGATTAATTTTTAAAAAAGTCTGGAGGCTAGAAAGTCCAAGGACAATCGAACAGCGGCTGGTGGGGTGGGAGTAGGGGTGGGGGGCTTCTTGCTGTATTCCAGTGTGTTGGGAATCATGGGGATGCAGAGAAAGCAAGTTCGCTTCTGCAGTGGCCAGTCCCATGACAGCCAGTCAGTCTGTTAACTTAGCAGTCATCGCGTGAATCAATTAGCTGGGGGTTGAGTTTCCAGCACATAAAGTTGGGGTCACTTTCAAACCGTAGCAGCTGGCTTATTTGCTCTCTTACAGAAAGAGGAAGAGCGCCTGAGGGCCTCTATTAGGAGGGAGTCACAGCAGCGCCGGATGAGAGAGAAACAGCACCAGCGGGGGCTGAGTGCCAGCTACCTGGAGCCGGACCGATACGATGAGGAGGAGGAAGGAGAGGAGTCCATCAGCCTGGCAGCCATCAAAAACCGATACAAAGGGGGCATTCGAGGTGAGCATGGCGTGGCACCTTACACCTGAGCTTGCTCCGGCCATCGGACATCTTAGAGTCTGGGTGACCGAGTGTCTCCTGCCAAGCCTTGGTGATGAAGTCCTCCTATACTTGTGTGAGGCCGTCCTGGAAGGCTAGGGCCTTCGTGGCTCTCTTTCAGGTGTTTTGATTTTGGAGGCTTTCCTTGGATAGGTCCCCCTTGCCTGCCCCCTGGGCTTTGGGTTACAGGGATGTACATGTCAGGCCCCTTGCGAATTTACCTCTCACCCTTCTGATTTCCAGTTTGAAAGGTTGATGGGCTTTGTTTTAAGAAAGGGTTTCATTCTAGTTCAGGTTGTCCTCAAACTTTGAGCAATCCTCCTGCCTTGGCTTCTCTAGTGCTGGTATTCCAGGCATAAACCACCTTATTCAGCTAAGTTGCTGGTTATCAAGAAATGCAGTTATGGAGAACACGTGTGCTTTTTTTTGCCTTCCTTTCTGCTTTCTCTAAGCTGTGTTCTGCACATCCCCTCCTCTCGGTGTTTATTTTGTTTATTTCACCGTGCTTTGCATTGATTCAGTGCATACTGGATCCCAGACAAACATGTGATACTCTGTTTGGTCTCTAAGTGTTCTGATGTATTTGCTCTTATTGATGAAACTAATGGCTCACAGCTGTCTGTAACTCTAGGCCCAGGAAATCAGATGCCCTCTTTTGGCCTCTGCAAGCACTAGGCACACACATGGTACACAGACATACATGTAGACAAACGCCCACACAGCAAATAAATTCAGTAATGTATTAATCAGAAGTAGCCTGGGTTCCTGAAATCCCCCTGCTTCAGCTTCCTGAGTGTAGGCTACAGGCACATATCACTGTGCTCAGCTGGTTCTGCCTCTTTTTAACAGAGTGGCTTTTGAAAGGCTCCATAACATCTTTGAACTTCTCGTGTGTCACTGAAATAAAACAGTGTGCTAATGGTACCTAGAACATGAGCCGAGGACTGAACAAGGAGTGCGTTTGCTGCTGATGCTAGTACACAGTAATGGATGTTCCTAAAGCCACTTTGCTCACCTCATCAGCTCTGAACGGCATTTGCCAGACTGTCTGTAAAGTGAGAAATGAGGTCTGCTGATGCTTTGGGTTTGTGTGGCACTGGGTATAAAACTCGGCTTAATGCATGTTAGAGAACTGCTGTACCACTTGTCTTACCCCAGCCCTTCCCTGATTCACGATGACAGAGCTTTGGAAACCATATATACCAAATTATGAGGATGTGGATGCATGCATCCTGGCTTTGTCTCAGCTGAGTGATGCTTTACAAATACCTAAATTCCCCTTTATCTGACTGCATTTTGCCAGCTGACCTGTTATATCTTACCTATTTAGAGAACTCAGTACAGTGGCCTTCTTCATTTTGCCAATGCTTATTCGTCACAAAAATCTTAATTGTAACATTTGTCAGAGATGCATTTAAGGATTAGGGTATTTAACATTCAGCTCACTTAGAGATTAAAACGAGGTAGACAAGTTTGGTAGTTCTCATCACAGTATAATACTCACCTAGCAAGAATGTAGGGATCTGGGAAGGCATTATATTTGGAAAGGATAGGTTTGGTTCATTTTATCATATATAAAACTATGAGATAAATTAAACTGAGGCTCAGTTGTTAAATCATTTGCCACAAGAGCATGAGGACTAGAGCTCAGGTCCCCAGAACCTGATCTGGGAGCCTGGAAGGTAGAGGCAATCCCCTGAGAAAGCTGGCTACTGAGATCCATAATGGTGAGCTCTGGGTTTATATGAAGACCCTGTCTCACTGAATAAGATGGGAGAACAACCAAGGATGACTCCTGACATCAACCTCAGGCCTCCACATACATGTGCACACATGTGCACCCTTGTGCACACACATATGTCACACACATATTCAAGAAAATGGAACAAATACAAACTATTTTGCTCCTCAGTGGAAAATGTATAGAGAGAAGAGAACTGAACATATTTATTGGAAGGAAAATTCAGGAATGAATAGATTACTGTCTGTGAAAATGATTCAGTCTAATTCCTTCGTTTTCAGAGGAACGTGCTAGAATCTACTCCTCAGACAGTGATGAGGGCTCAGAAGAAGACAAGGCTCAAAGATTACTCAAAGCAAAGAAACTCAACAGTGACGAGGTAAGCTGCATGTTCTAAATTCTAGGTTACCTTATACTACGGGCTTGTTTCCTGGGATGACAAAGAGCCCTGAGACACATACAAATGAGTTCTCCATGAAGGCCCTAGTCCACAAGCTGCATGGGGCGAGGCCCACATTTGTCCATGAGGCCCTGCCTTTGTTCTGCTTACTGTTGTATGACAAAAATTTCCCTGGGGAGACACACAAGTCTATTCACCTCACATAGGGAACTCATGACAGACTGAAGTATGGATACCACCAAAGTCCAGTTTGGTGAACCAGTAATCTTTGGGGATTACTTACAGGAATATGGGTGAAGGGTTACCTACATGATCAGAAATGTCTCAGACATCTGCATCACCAAGGCCCACCCAGCATGGTGACAGCTCACAGAAGCTAGAAACTTGAGCACATTGCTCAGCCTGTAGGTAGCTGGGCAGGTGGGAGAGCGCCCTTTGCAGGTTCTCAAATTCTTCCAGCAGCTCAGCTGGTTTCTGCTGAACCCCGCCGCTGCACTTCTCGGCTGGTCTGAATCCTGGCAGCTCTGCTCACCTCAGTCTTTGTGGCTCGGCTTCACTTTGTCTTGAGTGGGACTCTCAGCTTTGATTGTTCACTCTGGTAGGGACATGTGTAGTGAGTCTGGTCAGTTTCAGGTACTTCCTCAGGCTATTTTGAGTTGACCTTCCCGGTGAAGGAACTTTGTGCAGGATAGAATGTTTGAATCCCAGAAGATGGCTACATAAGGCTGACCTTCTAGAAGCCTTCCTAATTTGGGGAGGGTGTTAGCATTTCAGCATAGCAATTTTGGGGCACAGACCACAGCATCTCCTACTATTTCTTCTGGCTGTATCTTATGGTACCATATTTTTTTTTTTTTCTACATTTGGAATGATTTTGATTGATTTACTGAGCTGATGGCCATGGGATTTCTTTTTTTTAAGATTTATTTTTATCTGTGTGTGTCTGTATGTGTGTACATGTATGTGGGTGCCTACATGGGCCAGAAGAGGGCATCCAATTCCCTGGAGCTGGAATTACAGGTTTGTAAACAGCCTGACATGGGTGTTGGGAACCAAATTTGGGTCCTTTGCTAGGGCCACGAGTGCTTTTACCTGCTGAGTCTTCTCTCCAGCCCCTCCATGGGAATTTTTGATGTCTACATTGATTCATTTCTCCAAAGATGATTTTTGGGTTTGGTTTTGGGGTTTCAGAGTCACATGTAGTTCAAGCAGGCCTTGAACTCACTGTGTAGTGTGGCTGACTTGCATGTGCCTCTGCAAGGTGCTCTGGGTGTCAGCTGCCCAGGACCACTTGAAGCCTCGTTCTCAGACTGAGGTCTTGTTGATTTGGCTGCGAAGCCTGACAACCAGGTTTGATCTGTGAATCCCACATAGTGGAAAGAGAGGGCTGACCACCAGATTGTCTTCTGACCTCTGCACACATGCTGTGGTACATATGTAACACACACACAGACACTCAACACACACACACACACACTCAACACACACACACTCACACACTCACACTCAATACACACACACACACACTCACACACACTCAACACAAATAAATACTTTCTATAAGTTTGCAGACTCCTGACTCAGAGAAACTGTGCTAGACTTATATCCTGCTCCTTTTTTACACAAAAGGCTTTTGGCTCTTGTCTCCTGTCCTGCCCACCCTGCAAGTCATGAAGGCCAGTGTCGATGATCATAGCTTAGGGTCTTTGAGGAGGATCCTGCTTCAGTACCTTGCTTCTCTATGCCTTCCTGCTTTCCCTTAGTTTTGGCCTCTGATGATGCTTTTGTTTTATTTTACCCATCAAAATTCACTGTTTTCAGTGAGAGGGCTGATCACAGTGCTGGTCTGCCAGATTGCAGGAAATGGATATTTTCATGTTTTGCTTTTGAGCTATTTTAATTATTTTGGGCTTTTATGAACTCTTTCTCATATGAAGCAAAATTATGTTCTCAGGTTAAAGTTGATTACCACATTTAATATTCTGTGATGTTCTTGGGAGTAGCTTGCTGTAGACATAATTTGTTAACATCATTCTGCAACATATTTGTTGTGAATTAAAAGAAATAACATCTTAATAGTGCGTTTGCAGTGTGATGAACAGTTGGCAAATGGGGCTCTCCTCCAAGCAGATGCTTAATCCTCAGCAAGCAGAACTGTGAAAATTGAGAGGTGCCGTGGAACTATTTAGTCCCTGTCAGCCCTCCCTGCCGCTGGCTGGGCTGGGATAATGCAGTCCTTCCAACTCTCTTACAGAAGCTTCTTTTCCTGGTTGATCCCCCCAGCACTCTCTCAGAGTCGCTTTGTACCTGCCTTTCCTGACAGCGGGTGTTTTACCTCTGCCTCCAAGCCTCTTTCTATCGCTATAGCTCAGGCCATGCCTGTGGGAACCTATGCTTCTAAGGTGTGGGGGAGCTTTCCAGTGTCAGGATACCCATACCAGGAGCTGTGCCAGAACCAGCTTTGACAGTAAGGGCAACTTAGATTACCCCGGGCCTGGTGGTTCATACCCATAGCCCCAAGATTTGGGGGGCTGAAGCGGGAGGCTACAGAGTGACTTGCAGACCAGCTGTGCTAACTGAGACTCTGTCTTTAAAAACAAAGGTGAGAAGAAAAGACTATCATCCGTTGGATTGTTGGATTTGGATGCTGCCCAAACTTTCTAGGTCCCATTTGCATTGTCTAGGGACAGCTCAGCTCACTTACCCAGCACGGCTTATACTTTCTGCCTGGGAAAGTTCCTATACTGTAGTAAATACAGATAGGAGTGTGGGAACAAAGTGACATCTAGCTAGACAGGAAATGCCGCCTTTCTTTCCCCAGCCTAATGGAAAGGAATATAAGGGAGAGTGCTTTATCCAACTCCTCCATTTTAATAAGTAAAACCTGTAGAAAACTTCATCTCCTTCCTCCAAAGACAGTGAAATGGGGGTATTGTCTCTTGGCTCCCTGTTCCATGGGGTGGGGACCAGAAAAGTTGAAAGATTCAGATGAAAGCAAAGGCAGGAGAGGCCCAACTTCTTACTCAGCAACAGGCTGCCTGCTAAGGAGGGTTAGTTAGAAGGGCCCGGTCCTCTCTCCTCTCTTCTGCCTCTCCTTTCTGGAAGCCACTAGCAGCCCTGTCTTATGTCACAATCTGTGAGCTGCTTGTGTCTGTTGGAACCTGTCTCATGACTGCATTATTGAGTGTTAGTTTAGTTCAGTCTTAATGTTTTGTTTTACCGGTGTGTGTTTTAAGGCAACATTCTGCATGCCTAGTTTCATGAAATAAGGTCATCCTGAAGGCTCCGTTGTAGATCTGGGGTGGGTCCTGTGCTGTGCTTGCTTGTAGCTTTTGGGGAGTTAGTCTTGGCAGGCTTTCCACCACTATTTACTCCTGACCCTGGGCCTGTCAGTGTTTAAACTTCCTCGGGAGAGCCCTGACCTCAGGCTGCTGCTGGACCTTGTCCAAGAGGTTTTAGAAAAATGTCATACATGTTTAGAAGTACCATGGCAGTTCTTCCAGCTACTCAAATCTAGTCTCTAACATTAAAGAACTTTAGAGCTAGACACTAAACACTGTTTATGTGCAGGCAGGGAATGTGTTTGCAAGATTCTGAAGCAGGAAGCAAAGTCAGCTTTGCTGACAGGGCTGGAGAGGACTTCAGTTTGCTCTAGGCTGGGGAGTGGGGAAGGAGGTGACTTGTCACATCCTGGGAGCGAGAGCCTTCCAGTATTGGTAATTGGGCTCACTTCACTGTTGCCAGCTGGGATGTACATAGAGGAGAACCTTTATGTCCTTGTATGGGTTCATAAAATTTTTGAACCCTCCTGTGACACTTCTAGTCTATAAGAATACATTTGCAATAAAAAGGCAAGAAACAGGCCTTGGCTGTCATGGAGGTCAGGAAAAATGTGGGCATGCCAGGTTGCATTTTGCATCTGGAAACATTCTGTGACCTTCCCCGACTCATTTTCAAGCTGTCTATCTGTCCACTGAAGCTGTTCTTGTGGTGCCAGTAACCTGGTCCAGGATCTCTCTCATCCTAAGCAAGCAGCCTGCCTCTTGGCCATGTAATCCAGTGCCATCATTTCTTTAACTCTGGTGAGGGGTTGGTTTGTGACAATTCTGAAGTATTTGCTAATGTCAGAGTTTATTGAAGGAGTGTTGACTTAAATATGAATTCCAATTCTGCCTGTCAAAGTTGTTTCTTAGAAAACTTCCTGAGTTATGTTCCTATCGGAGGGTTGTGCAGGATGAATTTAAGTCATTTTAATAAATTCTATGCCTTTGATGTCTTTAAATATTTTCTCAAAAACCTTTATGATGTGGGTTTTTAGTATATCCAAACAAAAATTATTTTTAAAAACTGGCACTTACTAAAATAATGAATTTTAGATGGAAAAGAAGTTGAATGCTGGGAAAGGAGAGATACTGTTGATGATGGACCTGATCATGGGGAAATGTTCAACAGGACAAGTGAAGCCTCATTTTAGATGGAGACTGTGTGTGTGTAAGAGGGGGAGACAGAGAGGTTCTGTGTATGAGAGACAGAGGGTGGGGGAGGGAGAAGAGAGTATGTGTGTTTGGGTGTATGTGTGCCATACCTGATGAGCCATCTTGCTGGCCCAGGTAAACCTTGTTTGAATCTTAACCTTTTCTAGAGCAGAGCCCACTGCCCATGTCCTTATGGCTTTCTGGGCCTACAGTGGTTTCCTTGAACAAGATAATTTGCTGAGATTGAACTCTGCAAAGCTGTCTTTTTACTTTTTTACTGTTTGTTTGAGAGAGTCCCATTTGTAGACCTGGCTGGGCTGTGAACTCACTCTGTAGACCAAGCTTGTCTATACCTCTCAGAGATCTGCCAGCATCTGCCTCTCAAGTGCTGGAATCAAGCGTGCACCACATGCCCTCCCTTCCCCCCCCCCCCTCTAATATGGACAGGGGTCATACCAATCTTCCTGTATCATTCCAGATTTTAGTACGTGTGCTGCCAAAGCAAGCACCTTGCAAGATTTTCTTTTAAGTTACTTTAGTAAAGAGTCATTCAACTTAGGTAAACTTGCCTAGAAATGTTCTCTTTTGACATTGAGACTGACACGTATGTTTGCTTGTTTGTTTAGGAGGGTGAGTCTTCTGGAAAGAGGAAAGCAGAAGATGATGACAAAGCGAATAAAAAGCACAAGAAGTATGTGATCAGCGATGAGGAAGATGACGACGACTGAAGTACAAACTGTGAATGCATTTTATATATTTATTGTACAGCTTGTCTATAAATACGATGTAAACATGAGTTATTTTGATTGAGATTAATTGCTTTGTGTTTGTGAAAATTTAATTGTAATAAAACATTTAAAAGCAAATCCCTGTGCTTAGGAAATCTGCTTTTATGGGGGGGGGGGGGAGCAAGCTGATTTTGCAAGCATTTTACCGAGTCCAGGTTCAGTGAGTTTCTGATGCTCTGCCACCCCATCCTCATCCCACACCAAGAAGCCTCCAGGCATGACTGGGGCAAGACAAAGCAGGGCGCTCTACACTCACACAGTTCCTAGAGTACAGGAAAAGCCGCCCAGGAATTTGTTTCCTTGGTCTGCCCTAACAGAAAATCACAAAGTTGGTTGACTTAAAACAGTAAAACCTGGGCTGGAGTGATGGCTCAGGGGCTAAGAGCACCAGCTGTTCCTCAGAGGCCGGGGTTTGATTCCCAGCACCCACATAGCGGCTCACAACCATCTGTGATCTCTATCCCAGGGGATCCCATGCCCTCGTCTACTCTCCTGGGCACCAGATATACACAAAGTACACAAACATGCTGGCCAAACACCCAGACTCATAAAATTAAAAACTAGAAATGCTGGGCATTGGTGGCCCATGCCCTTTAATCCCAGCACTCAGGAGGCAGAGGCAGGCGGATGTCTGTGAGTTCGAGGCCAGCCTGGTCTACAGAGCGAGTTCCAGGATAGGTTCCAACGCAATACGGAGAAACCCTGTCTCAAAAACCAAAAGAAGGAAGGAAGGGAGAGAGGGAGGGAGGAAAGGAAGGAAGAAGGAAGGGAGGGAGGGAGGGAGGGAGGGAGGGAGGGAGGAAGGAAGGAAGGAAGGAAGGAAGGAAGGAAGGAAGGAAGGAAGGAAGGAAGGAAGGAAGGAAGGAAGGACCAGGCTGGCCTTGAATTCAGATCTGCCTATCTCTGCCTCCCAAGTGCTGGAATTAAAGGTGTGCACCACCACCACTGCCTGGCTAAAATGCCTGAAATGGAAAAAAAAAAAAAAAGTTTTTAAGATTTTTATTTCTTTGTATGTGTGTGGACGAGTATGTGAGGAAGCCAGAAGAGGGCATCAGATCCCCTGGAACAGGAGTTCAGGTGGCTGTGAGATGCCTGGTGTGGGCGCTGGGAACTGAACTCAGGTCCTGTGCAGGAAACGCACACAGCCTAGACTACAGAGCCATCTTTCTAGCTCCTAAGTTTGGTTTTTAAAATACGGCTTTACAGGAGCTAAGGTGTGGCTGTGATTAGAATGCATGGTAGCTGTTTTTCTTAATCCTGTACCACTGCCCCAACCCTTTCCTAACTTAAAATGCTAAGTTCTTGTGTATTTTGTGGTCCCTAGCATTAGAACCCTGATTTGCTTCCATCCTTCCCAAGGCAATGTGTGCCCGTGTGTGGCAGTGCCCAACCTCCCCTATCTCCAAGCCCGTTTGGGATGCTGTGCTCACCTTTACCAGCTGCCCTGTTGGGGGCGCTGTAGGGAGCTGCAAGGCTGGGCAGCCAAGGAGAGACTTGCTCCTTCCTGTTTGCTGTTGGGGGCTTCGGGGGGCTTCCTGTTGGCTTGAGTTCCTGTGAGGGTCCACCAGCTGTTCTTTACCTCGGCAGAGGGAGGCCGTTCTTCCCGCCAGCAGAGTCGGGTGTGGGTGTGACTAGGAAAACCAACCTCCTTTAGCCCAGAGTCATCAGGACAGTGGACAGCTCTTTCCCAGGGTATGAGGGATCTCTTAGAATCAGCCACAGGGGGAGTTCTCCTGCCTCAGCCTCCAGAATGCCTGGCCCCTCGGGCCACTGTCTGAGTTATTTCAAGTTTGTTTGCTTTGTGGGGGAGGGTATTTGCTTTGGTTTTTGAGACAAAGTCTTATTTTGTAGCCTAGGATGGCTTCTAACTCCCGGCAGTCCTGCTCCTGTCTCCCAAGAGCTAGGATTACAGGTGTGACCCACCATACCTGGCTAAATATTTAAATTCTACCCGTGCTTTCTCAGGTCTGCTAAAAGTTGTTCTCTGTAATTTGTTGTTCTGGATTTTTTTTTTTTTTTTAGTAACACAACAAACAACTTTCTTTAAGACCAATTGAAATTTTTTTTTTCTTTTTTTCTCCTTTGAGACACAGCTTCTCTGGGTCTGGGTAGCCTTGGCTGGCTTGGAATTCACTTTGGAGATCCACCTGCCTCTGTGTTTCAAAGGATTAGGATTAAAGGCACCTGCCACCACCACCTGGCTGCCTAATTTTAAGTGTATTAGATTTTTATTTGTTTTCAAATTTTTATTTATGTAAGCAGTGTTTGCTATATGGCCCAGGCTGTCCTTGAATTTATGTTTTTGGATTTTTTTTTTCTGTTTGTTTGTATTAAGCTCCCAATTGCTAGAATTACAGCATGAGCCACCACCATGGGTTCTTTTGTTTTATTTTTTGTTTTGTTTGTTTGTTTTTGCTTGTTTTGTTTTTTGAGACTGTTCTCAGTATGTAACCTAGGCCCCCAAACTTGGTAATCCCTGTTTCACATTCCTGAGTGCTGAGATTTTAGGTGTGCTACTATTTCTGGTCTGCTGACACATTTTTAGAAAGAAAACAATTTAGGAAATGTTTATAGCATTTAATTTTTTTTCTCTGTAAGGATAAAATACTAGAAAATTACTTTAAAGAGAGTCTATCACAAATCTGCCATGTTAATTGATTTGTTAGGGCTTATGTTAAGTAGGCCCAGCTATAAAAACCCAATGGAGCCTCTGACTTTTTTTTGGCGGGGGGGGGGGGTGTTTTGAGATGGGATTTCTCTGTATTGCTTTGGAGCCTGTTCTGGAACTAGCTCTGTAGAACAGGCTGGCCTCAACTCACAGAGATTGCCTGCCTCTGCCTCCCGAGTGCTGGGACTGAAGGTGTGCACCACCAACACCTGTCAATGTAGCCTCTGGATTTCAAATATTTTTTTAATTTATTTTTATTTTTTTATGTGCTTTGGTGTTTTGCCTGCATGCATGTCTGTGTGATGGTGTCAGATCTTGGAGTTACAGTCAGGTGTGAGCTGTCATGTGGGTGCTGGGAACTGAAACCTGGTCCTCTAGAAGAGCCGTCAGTGCTCTTAACCACTGAGCATCTCTCCAGCACCTTGTTTTTGGTTTTTGTTTCTTTTTTCGAGACAGTTTCTCTGTGTAACCGTGGCTGTCCTGGAACTCCCTCTGTAGACCAGGCCGGTCTCAAGTCCAGAGAGCTGCCTGCCTCTGCCTCTTGAGTGCTGGGAGTAAAGGCATGTGCTACCCACCATGCCCAGTTTTTAAATTAAAATTTAAAAAAAAATTAGGTTTTTCATTAAACTACCAAAAAGAGATGGGCCTGTTTTATTTTTTCTTTAGTAAATTTTGGTGGTTTGTAATTATCAAATAACTGGGTCATTTGATTTAAGCTGTTGATTTTTTTTGTATTATCCCCCCTGTTATTTTGAATAGCTGCTTTTGCTCAAAGTATTGCTGTTTGGGTCTTCTTGGTCTTTTCAGAGGGCCACTGAGATGGCTCAGTGGGTAAAAATGCCACACCTGATAACCTGTTTGATTTCCAGAAGCCACACAAGTAGGAGAAAACTGACTTCAAGTTGTCCTCTGACCTACACACACACACACACACACACACACACACACACACACACACTACACACACACACACACACACACACCACACACATACACACACACACCACACACACACCACACACATACACACACCACACACACACACACACACACACACACCACACACACACACCACACACACACACACACACACACACACACCACACACAACACACACACACACACACACACACACACACACACACACACACACACACACACACACACACACACACACACACCACATACATACACACACACAGCATTATTCACAGTCCGACTTTGGAACTGAGGCAATAGATCATTGGTCCCATAGATTAGGGGTGACATGATGGAGAAGATGCAAGAAAGGGTCACAATCAGTGGAATCACTGTTTTGGAGACAGGGTCTCATGTAGTCCAGGCTAGCCCCAAATGCTGGGATTACCGCTGTGCACCACTATGCTCAGCTCTCTGGGAACCGTTCTCAAAGTGGTTACCCTGGGGACTTTACCTCCTTTCTTCTCTGCCGACATTCTAGTGGCCATGCGTGGAGAACCAGCTGGAGATTTGGTCTGTGAATACTGGAAATGTGTTGAGGAACTACATAGAGAACTCTAGTTAGGGGACTGGGGGAGCACTCGCTCTTGCAGAGGACTCAAATTCAGTTCCCAGGACCCATGTCAGGCAGCTCACAACCCTCTATAACTCTAGCTCCAGGGGACCTGACTTCCTCTGCCTCCACCCATGCACATAATTAAAAACAAAACTTTTAAAATAATTTGCGTTAGACCAAATAATAATGTCTGTTCCCTCCACCCTGAAGATTATAGTGGGACCATGGATCTGTTTGGAGATATAGATGACATCTCCTCAGAGAGTGATGAGGACCAGCAAACACGTGTTCCAAGACAGCCTGTTGTGAGTACAGTCAAGCAATCCCATCTGATCACAGAACTGAAAGCTAGGAGAAAAGGGCCAGACAAGGTCCATGAGAGGTTTGTCTCATGCTGTGTTCATAGAGGACGAACTGTGTGCTCACATTCTTAGCTGAATTGAGCATCTGGGAAGTAATTAGAAGGTACAGGAGGAACCATTAGAAAGAGGCAATGCCAAACTCAGGCACAGAGCTGAAACTCTTGACATGCAAGCCTTTGGTTTAAAAGGTCTTTCTTACCCACAGCTATGCAGTGCCGTATGGGTAATGTTGACAATCTATTCTGAGTTTAGTACTTACTTGGTAATGAAGGGTTGATTTATACTTCTTGAATGTCATACAAAATAGAAAAACAGCTATGCCAACAAAACACACCTTCCAGGTAATGCACGAGAGTATATCTTATTCCCCAGGGAATTTGTTGTTGTTTTTCTTTGTGGGCTGGGGTGGGGTTTGGGGGGGAGAGGCTTGGACAAAGGGATGGCTGGTTATCCCTAAAGTGGTGTCTGACTTAACTTCTTTTCAAACCTGTGTCTGCCACACGCAGAGCACATCTGAAACATTTCTCCTGTCTCTTCCCGATCTCCCATTCTGACCCCTCCCTTAGGGCGGACATGGAATACCTCAGAACCAGAACGTGGAACGGCGAATTTCTGAAACCAGAATAAAAATAGAGATTCCCAGCATCACCTCTGACTTAGGAAATGAATTATATTTTGTTAAACTACCTAGATTTCTCAGGATAGAACCCAAGTAAGAGAACTGAATAAAACATTCAAGAGATTGAAAAGGGGAACTGTATAAAATGTCAATCGGATGTTAGTAGTTGACCCATCATAAAACGAAGGATTTCTCATGTGATGGAAAGCAAGAGAATAAGTATTGCAGAGAATTAGGCCCTAGCAGTCTTAGCCCGCAGTCTCTGCTGTCAATGAACAGGTGTCACGTGACAATGTCACTCATGTAAAGCAGGACATATGGAATGAGACTGAGATGCCAGAAAAATCATGGGTGGCCAGGGTAAATGACACTGAATGTAGACCAGACAGTAACTTTGACAACAAAATGGTGTTGGCTGTTCTCACTGAGGTACACAGGTACAAACTCTATGGGGTAAATTTTTATCCCTGAACTAAAGTGAGGTCTCAGGTTTCAATTTATTGTTAACTTTTATTTGTTGTTTTAAAATATAAAAATGTCATGCCAAGATATTGGCTAATTATGCTAAGGGACTTTTTTTTGTAGTCCTGATTGTCCTGGAACTACATAGGCAGACTAAGCTGGCCTTGAGATCCCCCTGCCTCTGCTTCCCGAGTACTGGGATTAAAGGCAAGTGCCACCATGCCTGGCTCAAGAGGTCTTGGTTTTTTTGTTTGTTTGTTTGTTTGTTTTTTGTTGTTTTAAATGTGAATGGGTCAGGTATTTATAAAATCTGTTTCTTCAAAGAGGATTTTGAATTAGAGCCCTGTTTAGCTTTTATTTCAGGAAGTTTGTCTTAAAAAGAAATTTCAAGAACGTAGTCATTGGCATACTTCCTGAAGGTTCTCACGAAGTCATCTTCTGCCCGCTGTGATGTATATGGTGGAGACAATTGGTCTGTAGTGTCAATCAGTTATTAATTATGACTAATATGGCAAAAATTTTTAGGCCTTTTGACCCTCAGCTTTATGAAGATGAATTTGAAGATGAGAAAGTACTTTATGAGGAAGACAAGACTAGGTTAAAATTAAAGGTATTACTCCATATTCTATTCCTTTTTTCTTCTCGTGTCCCCTCACCCTAGCCGCCTGAGGAGCTGTGGCCACAGGCATGCACTACGTGCCAGCCTAAGTTCCTCCATACATGTTTTTTTCATACTTAACTCACGTGTGTGAGTGTTTTGACTGCATGTGGTATGCACCATGCTTGTGCCAGGCACCCGCAGAAGTCGGAAGCGGACATGGAGTTCTCTAGAACCAGGATTCATGGTGGTTGTGAATCACTCTGTGGATGCTGGGAAGCAAAACCTGGATCCCCGGGAAGAGCAACAAGTGTAACCACTGGTCACCTCTCCAGCTCCCTAAGTTTTCTCTTTTTTCTTTTGGTTTTTAGAGACAGGGTTTCTCTGTGGCCTTGAAGCCTGTCCTGAAACTAGCTAGCTCTTGTAGACCAGACTGGCTTCAAACTCACAGAGATCCACCTGCCTCTGCCTCCCTCCTGCTGGGACTAAAGGCGTGTGCCACCACCACTGGACCAAGTTTTTTCTTTACATAGTAAACTCAGGGTTGATCACATGAGACCCAAGCTTGATAATGTTCCTAATGTTTCCTATTTACTCAGCAAACAACCCTAGAACATGGAAGTAATGGTAGATGCAGATATTTAGGGCAGGAAGGTACATACACACCTTTCCTCTCTCCTCTAGAATTGACACTTTTCTAATATTTTCAGTCTTTATTTATATTTCTTATTTCTTTGAGACGGGGGCTGTCTTGGAACTCCCTCTGTAGATCAAGCTGGCCTTGAACTCAGAGATCGGCCTGCCTCTGCCAGCATTAAAGGTGTGCACCTCCATTGCCCAGCTCTCAGTGTTAAGTTTTAATGGAAATAAAGGCAGTAACTGTTGAAACTTATTAGCTGCCCTCAGATACACAATGTTGTAGGTGTATGGGCTTGTCTTCCCACTTCCTCCTACAAATATCCTAGCACTTTCCTCCCACCTGCCATGGAGACTTACTTTGTGCTCAGCAGCAGACCTAGCCATTAGAGGGTTTCTCCTGAGAATACCTGGAGTGACATCGTACTACCATTGTTCATGTAGACATGTTGCCTTCTCAGCCAGGTGGTAACTCTAGGTATGGTCCATTTTTAGTGGTCTTTTGTGACTTGGAGTTTTCTATTTCATTAGTTAATTTGGACTCAAACAGAACTAAGCATAGGTCTCAGATTTTTCCCTCCGAGACAAGTTTTCTCTATGTAGCTTTGTAGACCAGGCTGGCCTCAAACTCATACCTCCTGACTCTGCCTCCCTAGCGCTGGGATTAAAGGTGTGCACCACCACTGCCCAGCTAGTTTTCTCATTTTAACTTGCTGCTAGGTGTGTGTGTGTGTGTGTGTGTGTGTGTGTGTGTGTGTGTGTGTCGGGGAACCTCATACACGGTAGGCAAGTGCTCTACCTCTATGTTACACCTCAGCTCAGGTGTGGATTTCAGCTACTTACCTTGTGTGGACTAAAGTCCACTCTCCTCTTTGCTGTGGAGCTCTTAGCTGTGGCTACAGGCTGCATCCTGTTCAGCCTCTCCTCCCACTGCTCTGACCTGGGCCTCAGGAAAAGTAAACAGAATGCAATGCCTGGTTAGCTTAACGGACATGCCCAGACACCTGTAGGGAATTGTTGACAGTGCTGCAGAGTCAGCCATTTTCTTACCACCCATCAGTTCTTAGCATATGATTAAGAATCATTTGAGGAACAAAAAACAAAATAGCTGGTTAAATTGGTTGTCTAATACCTCTCCTTTCAAACCAGGTGGAAAATACTATACGCTGGAGAATATGCCGGGATGAAGAAGGGTGTAAAATTAAAGAAAGCAATGCTCGGATGGTTAAGTGGTCGGATGGAAGGTGAGTTCTGGAACACTTGAGTAAGTGTTCTGGGTAAGGTCTGGGTAAGGTGGGATTTCCTGTGTAGGACTTTGTTGAGAAAAATCTGGGCTGCTGGCATTACGTCAGAAATGAGAGAGAGAGAGAGAGAGAGAGAGAGAGAGAGAGAGAGAGAGAGGCAGAGTCAAGGCCTTACAGCTGGGCTAGTGGAAGACAGGGGATCTGGCCTGTCTTCTTGGCTACAAGCCTAACATTTGAAACCTCAGAGTAACTTGAAATAACCTTTTTTGGCAGTGCTGGGGGTCAAAGCCAGTGTTTGAACATGGCCCTAGCCTCTAAGCTGAAATTGTTTGAGAACTCATTTCAGTTTGCTAATTCAAAGGTATAGATTGAAAGATACTGTAAGACAACTCTGTTTCAAGTTGAAAAGGATGTTTTGCCACTTCTTGCTCTGAAGTGTGTATTAGTTGCTTTTCCATTGCTCTAATAAAACACAATGACCATGGCAATTTAGAGAAGGAGTTCATTTGGACTTACAGTTCCAAAGGGATAGAAGGCCATCACCGGAACTGTGGCAACAGGCAGTAGGCATGGCGGTGCGAACAGCTGAGACTCATATCTCTCAAGCCAAGCAGGAAACAGAGAGTGAGCTAATCGGGTCTGGGGCTTTGAAACCTCAGGGCCCGCCCACAGTGACATACTTCCTTAGCAAGGCCACACCTCTTAAACCTACCCAAGCAGCGAGAAAGGGGACCAAGTATGCAAATTTAGGAGTCATTCTCATCCAAGCTACCACCAAGAGATTTATTTTGTTTGTTTGTTTGTTTTTTGGCTTTTCGAGACACGGTTTCTCTGTGTAGCCCTGGCTGTCCTGGAACTCACTAAGTAGACCAGGCCAGCTTTGAACTCACAGAGATCCACCTGACTCTGCCTCTCATCTACTGGGATTAAAGGCCTGTGCCACCACTGCCTAGCTGAGACCCTTTCTTAAGAAGCAAAAATGAAACTGGGCAGTGGTGGCGCATGCCTTTAATCCCAGCACTTGGGAGGCAGCGACCGGTAGATCTCTGTGAGTTTCAGGACAGGCAGTGTTACACAGTGAAACCCTGTCTCAAATAAATAAATAAGCCACCACAACAAAAAAAAATGGTAGCACACATCTTCAGCCCTAGCACTGGGGTGGCAGGGGCAGACTGATCTCTGAAAGTTTGTGGCCAGCCTGGCTTACATAGCAAGTTCTAGGACAGCCATGGCTACACAAACAAGACAATGTGTTCCATAGTCCATTCTGCTCCAGAACTCATTTTGTAGCTGACCCTGACTATGAGCTCCTGATCCCCTTGCTCCACCTCCCCAGTGCTAGGGTTACAGGCAAACACTTCCATACCCAGCTTGGAAGAAGGCTATTGAGAGCATCTTTTGTTTCTATGACTTCTGTAAGAGGTCAGGGTCCTGTGCTAGTAGTCACTAAGCATCCTAATTCCGAATTGTTTCCACTCTCCAGCATGTCCCTGCATTTAGGCAGTGAAGTATTCGATGTCTACAAAGTCCCACTGCAGGACAACCAAAACCAATTGTTTATACGGGAAGACACTGGTCTCCGGGGACAAGCCATCTTTAAATCCAGACTTACCTTTAGGTAACTTTCTATATACACGTTGCTACTTGCAGAGCTGTGATGTGGAAAGCCTGACCCTTTGGACTGATGTCATTCCATTGTGCAGTTCACAAACAACCATGTCTGGTTCCAAGACAAGTTTTGAAAGTTGACTACAAGTTTCCCAGGGAACCAGCTCATGCTATGAAAACTTACAAGGAACTGGTTTGTGGCTTCTCGATGGCCAGTGCGCTTTCAAAAGACTTGCCATTGTAGCTTTGCTACTTGGTGTGTCCTTAACCCTCTAATGAAACTAACCAAAGAAAGCTAAACAGTCATCAGAATGTGCTGGTGTGTGCATACAACAGGTGTAACCAATTGCCCACTCAAGACACCCGGCCAAGGCCAAGCAGACCCAGGGCCAGCTTTGCTTTGGCCCATCCTTTCTTTCTTTCTTTCTTTCTTTCTTTCTTTCTTTCTTTCTTTCTTTCTTTCTTTCTTTCTCTCTTCCTTCCTTTCTTTCTTTCTTTCTTCCTCTCCCTCTCTCTCTCTTTCAATTATTTGTTCATTTTATTGGTGTTTTGCTTGCATGTTTATCTATGTGAGAGTCTAGGATCTCCTCCTGGAACTAGAGTTAGAGATAGTTGTGAGCTGCCATGTGAGTACTGGGAATTGAACCCAGGTCCTCTGGAAGAGCAGCCAGTGCTCTTAACCACCGAACCGTCTCTCCAGCCCACTGGCTCACTCTCTTAAAGACATACCTGTGTCTTTAAGGATCCAGCTTTCCTTGAGAGGTACAGCACTTACTACTATGGTTCCTTTGAAGATGCTGGAGTATTTTAAATCAGATTGTGGTCATGGTTGCTCACTTTGTAAATTAAAAACTTAAAAGAGACTGGGGTGTACATCGTTAGTAAAAGTGTTGGCTTTTTAAGAGACTGGAACAACAGAAGGGGTATATAGTCTTGAGGGTCTCAGTCTCACCAGTTTGCAGTTTCCTTAGCTATAAAATGTGTGTCACAGGGATGTTGTGTTAACAGTAGGTGCTCAACCTTCCCACTTAGGCATGGTTTTTAGACACATCCTGAAGCATGTGCAGTTCTTAGTTTTTGCTTTCTACCCTTGCTCCGAGCTCTACCCTGGGGTAGTATTTCACTGCTTGGCACATTTGTTTCTTTATGTCCTTTCTTCAATCTTCATGACCCAGTTACAAGCTGTCTTCCTATACTCAGGAAGGAACCTACTGTTTGTGACGGTGCTGCTATGTAACCCAGGCTGGCTTTGAACTTATCATCCCTCTTCACCTCAAGCTTGCAACCCTCCTGCCTTTGCCTGGGTGATGTGATTACAGCTTGCTTCCATGCTGAGATCCTTGTCTCATCCTGAGCTGTTGAGGAGCCTCATGCCGTGGTGGCTGGCTTTGTTTTTGAGACAGGACCACACTCTTGGCCACCTACTTTTTTTAAACCATCCTACTTTTATTGGGTGGGAGGGAACATCTTTTAGTTCCCTAAATGTCCCTGTAGTGATCCCCTGCGGATCTGAGCTCGCATGACTCTTGTCTATGATTGCAGTTGGGTGTATTCTTTGTAAACGCACTTGATCTGGCCACCCGATTCTCCCCTGGTACTCTGGGTCAGTTCACTTTACTTTCCCTGAGTGGTGAGCAGAGGGAAACTGGTTCTGCTGTCTCCTCTCTCTGCTCAAGTGTGACGTCATCATCACCCATGGGTACTTTTGGTGTTCTTGGTAAAACAGATTATTTCCTGTTCATTTCCTGACAGACCTCACTGTACAGACAGTGCCACATATAAAAAGATGACCCTTTCATTTGGGAACAGGAGTTCAAAAACACAGCTTCGAATCTTACCGATGGCTGGCCGAGACCCTGAGTGGCCTCGCACAGATTTGATTCAGGCGTGTCGGGTAAGCTTTATGTTGAGACCTTTTGTACCTTAAGGGCTGTTTTCTGAACTTAAAAAAAAAAAATATCACCAAGTTCTTTGGGTACAGCTTAGTAGTAGAATGCAAGGCCTTGGGTTTGACTTCTGGGTACCACAGGGAGAAAAAAAGAAGAAAACAGGAAGGCCACTCGTTTGACACTGGCTCAGTTCTTTTTAATTCCAAAGTGTGGCATGCTGGGTGGTTCTAAGAAATTGGCAGTCTCCTTGGTCTGTTGTCAGAACCTGGGGCGTATTGTTTGCATTGAAGACCACAGTAGGAATGTCTGGGAACTTGGTGGAGGGAGCTTGGGCAGGTTAGGTATCTGCAGCTTAGGGATGTGCACTGTCAGCTTCAGCTGCCTCAGAGAGTCTTTTCTTTTCAGAAAGAGTTCCTCAGGCTGGCCACTTCTGAGTTGTGAGTGGCATCAGCAGAGGACGCATACAACTCCCAGGGGCACTCCTGTGCTAGTCAGTGTCACTCAAGTGTTGCCTTTACTCCACCAAACCAGGCATGTGGAGTTACAGCAATGCAGGGCAGCATACTGCACACTGGAGACACAGCATCAAACTGCTTTAAAAATGGGTTTGAATGGGCACAAAGTAGCTCCCTCTTCCCTCTCCCTCTTTTCTGTTGGAGAAATTTTCAGCATATTGCTGGGTTGGTCTTCCTGCCTCAGTTTCCACTACAAGTACATGCTACCACAGCCTCCAGAAAATAGTTCATTTCTTTTTTTTAAGTCGAAAGTTTGCTTTTTATTTTTAAACAGAAAAAAGAACGCCCCAGGGTGTCTACAAAACAGAACTTACATTTGAAGAGGAAGAACCAGCCTGGTCCAAGTTCCACCATCCAGCAGCCTGACAGTGATGATGAGGACGAGGAGGAGGGAGAAGAGGAGGAAGGCAAGGCCCCCAGCCTAGTTACCTTTAAAAGCCATTACCCCAGAGCAGTCCACATAAGTTAGTGTTGGTGTCAGATTTCATTTCAGTAGGCAGGGACTAGTTTTGCTCTGGTGGGATCTTCATCTTGCTCATATTATTTATTTAAGACTAGAACAGGCAACTCATTCCGTTTTACTTTGGGCTGGGCCACTCACCCATAGAAAAGGTTAATTGAAAGCAAGACAGCTCCAGAAACCATAACACCTGTTCTACGTACAGTATATGCCTGTAGACAGAAATGCATATATTAGCATAATTAAATACTCAGTATTTGGGGGCTGAGGAGATGGCTCAGTGGTTAAGAACACTGACTGCTCTTCCAGAGGACCTGGGTTCAATTCCCAGCATCCACATGGCAGCTCACAGCTGTCTGTAACTCCAGTTCCAGGGGACCCAACACCCTCACACAAACACACATGCAGGCAAAACACCAATGCACATGGAATAAAATAAATGAATTATTAAAAAACAAAGAAGATGTTATGAAGAACTGGACAAGGTGGCAGAAGCTTCCAGTCAGTAGTGTGAAGGCTGAGGCAGGAGAATTTAAGTTGGAGGCTAGCCTGGGCTGCTACTGAACAAGTACCAGCCAATGGAAACCATCTCAAAAACAAATGAAAACCCCACAGCAATGTGTTTATAATGCTTTGGGGTACCAAATAGTGCTCAACCTAAGAATGCCCAACCAGAGAGTTTCTCAAGCTGTCATTCAGCTCATGTGAAAGTTCTACCTTTCTACTGAAACTTAAAAAAAAAAAAAAAGGAAAGCAAAGAAAGCAACAACAAACAACCAGACAAAAAGCCAGTATCTTGTTTATTTCTCAAAGAATATAGTGTGAGTGACAATATTCAGTAAAAGTGAAAGACAGGAATAAGTCTTCCACTTTGAAGGCTGCTCAGGAAGATCCAGCTTGAAGAGCCTGGCAGAACATGGTGGGAGTAATGATGCAGGCAGGCCAATGAGGACTGCAGGAGGCAGTTTCCTGGGGACACACCAGCAGAGTTATGGGCAAGGATGGCACAAGAGTGCTGGACCCTTGCAGCCTGGGTGAGAGGGCAGGAGCTTATGAAGAACAGCGCTGGCTTTCATGCAAAGCAGGAAGTACCTAATTGTAGGGAATACCTATACCGAAGGTGTCACCATATTCCTGTACAAAAAGCTCCACAGCCATTTTAATGGTTGTTTTCATCTTCAGTGTGTGGAAAATGGCAGGGAAGGCAGGTGAGGGTTATACATAAGTATGTGTGTGTGTTGGGAGGGTATCATGGTAGTTACAACTTGTTAGCTACAGCAAAGTTCAACCCCGTTCCTAAAAACCTTTTGCTTTCAGAGAAAGAAGCTCCACCTTCCTCAGATGATGATGATGATGATGATGATGATGATGATGATGATGATGAAGGATCTGAAGAAGATAAGGCCGGAAGATTACTTAAAGCCAAGAATCTCATGAGTGACAGGGGTAAGCTACATCTGTTCAGTTCTAGGGTGACCTTGTATCCAGAGCCAGCTCACTGAGCAGGAGCACAGCTAACAGTTCACTGACACAGTTGACACAAGTAATAAGAGCCAAAGACTGCTGTCTGGCAGGGGTGGGTCTCAGGAGGCCACACAGACTCCTGAAAAAGTGAAGAGAAATTTGCAAAATCACAGGCCAGCGTGAGGCATCTCAGCTACACAGAGAGGGTATAAGGCAGGACAGAGGGTCCTGAGGCAGCACCCTGTGCTAGAGAATGGCAAATGCTGAGTGTGGAGAAACAGGTGCCCGCTGTTTGGATAGAGCAGCAGTGGAGGGCTACCTCAGCCTGTGCCAGTTCCCACAGTCCTGTTTCCCTTTTCTCTTGTAAGACCTCAAGGACCTTGGATGTCATAGTTACTCGAGGGGCCCCAAGCTGTCGCTGCTGGGACATTCAGTACCTCTGAGCACTTAACTTGCTCCAGGTTCCACAGGCAAGGATAAGCGTCACAGTCATGTTAATGTTTACATAGTGACTATGTGTTAATCCATTTATATGTGTATGTACGTATGTAAACCCTTCTAAACAAAACCACAAGCATACCTAAGCATTCTTAAAATTTAGTCTTTACATATATTTTTTTATTTATGAGTGTTTTCCTTGCATGGATACCACATGTATGCAATACCTGTGGAGGCCGGAAGACCATGATGGAACCCTCCACCCCTCATCTAGCGTTACAGGTGGCTATGAGCTGCCATGTGGGTGCTGGGAACCAAATCCCAGTTCTCTGAAGGAGCCATCTCTCCAGCCTCTAAAATCAGACTTTAAAATAGTTTAATTTTATAGAAGTACTGACACAAAATAATATATTTCAAGTAATGTGACAGAAATGCCATATTGAGTGAAAAGTGTCCCTCCTACCATGACAACCACTCAGGAAACCCAAGTCCCAGGAGCCTAGCTGCCCAGAGATGGTGATGTGTGAGCACAGGTCTCTATGGCAAATTTCTCCTGCCAGTTCAGAACTACTTTGGACAAGGCTGCCAGAAAAAACTTATATGAATTTTATAACCCATCTTTCATACTTTTTCAGGAGATGAACCTTCCAGAAAGAGGCCAAGGGGTGAAGAGGAAGACTGAAGTGAAAAAGGAAATGTACACTGGTGTCTATCAAATTCAAGTCCTTAGTTTTCTGTTTGTGTTGGGACTGAATCTAGGGCTTCTTGTCTGCTGAACATGCATTCTACTACTTAGGTATACTCCCCAACTCCTCAAATATATTTAAGCAAGAATGATCGTTTTGACCCACATGAACCAATGAGATGGTCCATGCAGAGATCTTACCATGTAGCCCTGACTGACCTGGTAGACTAAGCTGGTCTGTCCTGGAACCTGGAACACACAAAGATCTGTCTGTCTCTGCCTCCCAAGGGCTGAGATTAAATGTGTGTGCCACTACACCTGACCCCATTTAAATTTTTATAGCACTATAAGATACATAGTAAAAACATTTTGGTTAGCATTAGCTCCAGAAAGAGCATTTGGACCCCTTCAGAATACAGGGGTCACATATCAAGTATCCTGCTTATCAGATAATTTGCATAATGATTAACAGTAACAAAACTACAGTAATGAAATAGCAACAAAATAATTTTATGGTTGGGAGGTTCACAACATGAGGAACTGTGTTCAAGGATCATAGCATTAGGAAGGTTGAGAACTCCTGCTTTACATGGTGATAACTCTGAACCTCTGATATACCCAAGGACCTCTAGGCCAACTCTACAAACCCTGTAAAAAAGCTCAACATTTGAAGGGCAAAATGGTTTGGCACTTTTGTATTTCATGTGGTTAGCCATGCAAACTGTTGGTCCCTGGGCTCAGCACTTTTACCTGGGTTGTGTGAGAGGACACATGGAGGCACTGGTCCACACTCCTCCTCATACTTAGGAGAGCTGCAGCCTGGGCAACTGAACCTCCCTGACTCACCATCTTCAGGAGGCCAAAGAATGTGGCCACCTTTACTCATAAAACAGTGATTTTTGACCAGGTACGGCTGAATTACAGCTCATGCCTAACAGCACTTGAAAGACAGAGAGGCAGGAGGACTGCTGTGAGTGTGAGGCCAGCCTGACCTGTAGTGGGGCCTTGTCTCCAACAAGCAGTAATTTCCTATGGTGCAGTTGAGTAACAGTACTCATTCTTGTCTGTCCATAAAACTGACAAATACAAAAAAACAGTATTATAGTAAGGCCATTGGGTACCAGCCATACCCCCACCCCTACTCTATCCCCGCAGTCAGTGGAACATTTTATGGATAGACACAACTGAGCACTGATGAAAAGATGTATGGTTCAAGAGGGAAATGCTTGGCAGTGCAGGCTACAGAATAGGTGGGCTCCAACAAACTTAATTCCTCATATTCCTAGCATCAAGGTTCAGCCCTAGTGAGGGCTTGGAAACAACTAGCTCCTTCTTGCTGTTCCGCACATGCTGGTGACTCTCCTGTCTCTTAGACACTAGTTCAGGATGAGAGTCCCACTTTGGGAACCTTATACACCCCTAATTGCCTTTCCAAGGCTCATCTCCAAGTCCCAACACTACTGTATGTTAGGGACTTCAGAACAGAAATTTGGGAGGATAAAAATTTTGAGTCTGTAATAAGGAGAGTGAAGCTTGGGAATTAATTAATAAATAGGATTAGCATACAAAGCAATGGGCTTCAAATGGCATTGTCATACATGTGTCGTTATACTTTGCTCTCATCCACTCCCCCTCCCAATAAGCGTGTTCTTCAAGGAGAATGGGATGAATGTTGGAATTCTAAAACTAAAGTGATTTAAAAAAAAGTCTGAATATAGGATATTTGATGAACTTTAATAAAACTATTTGTTTCAGTATTCAGTATGTTTTAAATGTCTAGTCTAGTCTTCAAAATAAACTTTACTCTGTTATAAACTGGGTGGATAATACTTGTTATTTAAATGCCAGAAAATTCATTGTTTTTCCACTTACAAAGCATTTGGTGTTTTGATATGTTAGTATCAGAGAAACCTTATTTGATACCCAGCTTCAAAGGACAGAGAAACATTCATTGCCATAAAGCTCTATTCAGGCTTCAAGCAAAACCAAACCAAATGTAATTCATCCACAAGACTGAGACAGAAATAAAGTGGGCATGTGAAGTCACACTTTATGACTTTATTTTATGTGTGTGCATACTTTTTCTTCCTCTGCCTTCCAAAGGCCCATCTTCAGCATAAGGGTTTAGGGAGGATACAAAGATTGAGTCCCTAGCAGATAGGAAAGAGTAACTTGGGAGTCAGTAAGCTTTCCTTTTTTTGGTTTGGTTTTTGAGTCTGTCTATCCTGGAACTCACTTTGTAGATCAGGCTGGCCTTGAACCCCCAGAGTGAGTGTTGGGATTAAAGGTGTAAAGGTGCAAGCCATCGCCTACCTTTTTTTTTTTTTTTTTTTTAACTTCCTTTTTGAAAAATTTAAGCTTTAGAATAGCACACAAAGCAGTGGGTGACCTTGAACCAAACTCTTACTGCCTCAGGCTCCATGCTGGGATTTCACCCCAGCCAGGAAAACACTTTGTAAACAGAACACAATCTGAAATCTCAAAACTATTAAATAAATGTATTACTCAACTGGGCAAAGTGATGCATGTCTGTAGTCCCAGCTACTCAGGAGGCTGAAGCAGAGCTCATTGAGTTGAATGCCAGACTAGGTAACACAGCGAGAACCTGTCCTAAAAACTAAAGAAAAAGGAAGAGAAACCTCACCATCTTCTTTTTTCTAAGCAGAAATGAAATAAACTGTTACAAATTGCCACACATACCAATTGAGAAACATCTAGGGGGAACTTGCTGCTTCTTGTTCTGCCACAGTCAACAGTCAGTGAGGAGGCCATTTGCAAACCAGATCTCAGTCTGCTGGCACCCAGGCCTTGGCTTTCCAGCCTTTAGAACTTGAAAATTCACATTGCATCAAGAATAGTATTTACTAGCCACAAGAGAAGGAAAAGCAGGACCTTGCTGAGGGGAAAGGGAAACCTGTCCACTGATGTTTCAGTCTCTGCCTCCAAGGCGGGGCGTGGAAATTTGCACCCTCAGTAGCATAAGGCTGCAGTGTTGATAAATATCCTACAGCACTGGTGCACGTAAGACATGCGGAATGCTGCACAAGACGGGCTGGATGGAGTGTAAGAGCCAGGGACCCAGAGCAGGATGTTTCCTACATGTGACAGGAAACCTTTACCCAGACTAATCTTAACAGTGTAGTTGCCAAAACATGGTTTGGGAAATGACAATGCCTTATGTGATAACAGGTGAAAGGCTAAATGTGAGCCTCGCTACCAGGCCCTTTAAAAAGGCACATTGCTGGAAAGTGCAGGAAGTGGTGGTGTCCAAGCAATACACAAAAGGGTTATACAGTGTCAAGGGAGGCACAGACATAAAGATACACAATAACACAGTCAGTGACCTTAGTTTGCTATGCCGACTTACTGACTAGAGAAGACACTGATTTGAGGGCTACAGTTTTTTTCTCAAACAAATCCAATCTGGAGAAACGAGGCTCTTGGCATGTGGAGCAGCTCTGCCTCATACCAGGATACTTCTGTTGACCAATGCAGAGAGGAGTCAAGAGCTGGAAGTGTGTTGAGGCCAGAAGACAGACTTCTGGGCTGAAATGGGTTGATTTTGGTGGCAGGGGAGCTGTGTTCTCTGAGGGGGATACAGGGGTTGGAGAATGTGGTGGTTTGAATAGCAATGCCTCTATAAGCTCATAGATTTGAATGCTTGGCCACCAGGGAGCGGCACCATGAGGCATGGCCTTGTTGAAGGAAGTGTGTCATTGGGGGTGGGCTTTGAGGTTTCAGAAGTTCAAGCCAGGTCCAGTGTCACTCTTCCTGATGCCTGCCAGTCCAGCTATAGATTCTCAGCTCCTTCTCCAACACCATGTCTGCCTGCATGTCACCATGTTTCCCTCCATGATGATAATGGACAGAACCTCTGGACGGTAAGCCAGGACCAATGAAATGTTTTCCTTTATAAGAGCTGCTATGGTCTGGTGTCTCATCATGACCTAAGACAGATGAAAACTGCAGGAAGTAAACTCAAGCATGGATCTCATTTATGAAACACACACACACACACACACACACACACACAACCCAAAACACAGTGAGTATGCTGAGCAGATCCAGAAGGTGAACACGATGCTTGTCACCCTCTGCCTCACCCGGGGGGCAGGGGCCATCAGTGTTGCAGATGGAAGGCTAAGAGCAGGCACTAGAGAGTACAGGCTAGAGGTCTTCAGTGGGAAGCCAGACTGGCTCAGACTATGGCACTGGCATTTGGGGCAGGAGATCTTCAGGAAACTCAGGCATTCTCTAAGTGCAGACGTGGTTCAGCCTACACAACTAGCTGCCTTGACACTACATGGCCTCAACTGTATTTTTATTTATTTATTTGTTTGTTTGTTTATATTAAACATTTATTTATTTTATGCTGGACATAATTATACATGTCTTTTTTTTTTAAATGAAAACAAACATTTATAAACAATATTTGGGAATTTGGACATAGTTCTTTCCAAACTGCTTCCTGCTTGTAGGGGGCGCTGTCATGGGGGAATCCTAAGAAGACGCAGAAATCCTGGCTGTAGTGGTCTGCAAGGCTGCATTGCCCCATTGACGTTGCTTCAGGGGGTCTTGCTCCATCAAACCACATTAGTCTGGAAGGAATCCACAGCTTTTCATTTTCCATTTTCCATAGCCAAGGCCTGGTGACGGGAACAAAGGTTGGGCAGGTACTCTGGATGTTTCTGCACTGATAGGCAGGTCTAGCTGGCACTCTCCCGCTGAGTAGGGCCTCTTTAGCAGAGGTCCTGCGATGGGGGTCAAGGATCCAGCCCACAGGCTCAACTGTATTTTCTTAATAGCCAAAGTTGAGACATGTGAATTATTGGGAACTGTATAAGAATTCTGCATTGGCATTTATTTTCATTTTGTTTATTCAGTTGAGAGTATATATAGGCTAGCTAATGGAATGAAAACAAGTAGGAATTAAGAAAACTCTTACCAATTGTGTCCTTGGTGCCCTTGTAAAACTTGTAATTGGGTTCTCTGGATTATGGATTTGTAAATATAAAAACCCAGCTTTAAAAAAAGTGAGGCCAGTGAACTGGTATGGAGGGTAAAGGTGCTTGTTTTGATCTCCAGGAGTCGTGGAAAGGTGGAAGGGAAGAACTGACTTCACAGAGTTGTCTCATGATCTCCACATGTGTGCCATGGCATGTATGTGTGCATGCATGCACACACGTGCACGCGCACACGCGCACACACACACACACACTGTTTAAAAAGAAGCACTGCACTCTTAAACTTATCTGAATATATGAGTAACAGTATCTGAAAGATTTTGATGGGATTTGCTCTATATCAAAACACTGACACCCTAAAGGTGTGAACTTACAACAGTTAACAAAAACAGACAGAGCAAGTGGTATCTTAAGTGCTACAGTCCGTTTTCACCTGGACATTAAAGTAGGTATCCAAGGTCTAATTCTTTATCCGTTAACTAAGGTTTCTAAAATACATGACAAAGCAAAAACATAAAAATAATATGTGCAATGATTAAAATAATTTACTTAGAAGTGGTGTTTTTTCCCAGCTAGCCTCTAAGGTTGGCCTTTCTAAATGACAGACTGAAAAGTAAAGTTCAAAATTAATGAAATACTATGTTTACTATAAAACTTGCATATTGTTTTTTGTTATTTTCTGTGTGTGTGACTTCTTGTTTATATGTGTACCACATGTGTGCAGGTGCCCACAGAGGCCAGAAGACGGCACCATATCTGGAACTAGGGTTGCAGGAGATTGTGAGCTGCCTGGTGTGGGTGCTGGGAACTGAACCTGGGACCTCTGAAAGAGCAGCCAACGACTACTAATGACTGAGCCATCTCTCCAGCACCTACATTTAATGTTTATAAGGAAGGACTCATGAAACCAAATTACAGTGCAGACAGGTGAACATGACAAAATCCTTAACCATGGAAGGCACTTTCTCAATGTAATGGCAACTGTGTTAAGAGTGAGAACTATCTAGAAGCCATAGTGATCTGTGAGAACTGATGGAGAGACATCTACAGACAGATGTTCAGATCCCAGAACTCACAGCTTGCCTGGCAGCAGCAGCAGGAGCTGTCTCTCAAACACCCACAGGTTCATTTCTTGTGGGTGCCATGTCTTCATGCTGGGGGAGCACAGCCTCACACAGCAAGGTTGGCAGCAGCTGTGACCTCACTTGAACCATGACTCACCTGCTGGGTACCGAGTGGATCCTGACTTTATACAGAAAAAGTGAGACAGCCCTGGGAGCCACAGGCCTATGAAGCTTAATAACATAAAATAGTGGCAATAAGGGTTAAACATGATATAGTACACAGCTGATACTTTATTAAGACATTTTCTTCTGTAATTGTTATGCCTCTAAAGGAAAACACATGTGGAGAGTATCAGTTGGAAAACAATCTTTAAAGTTCTTTATAGGGAACTTTTCAGGAGTACACTCTTGGATAAAGTGCATGGGTAATTAGTGATAATGGGCAACTTAATAATAATGGGCATTCCTCAAAATCACCAATAGCATGCTCATATGTTTAACACAAAATGTTTATTTGGTCTTTGAAATGCCAGGCACCTTTAGAGAATGTATTTTACTCATTCTTTAAACTCCCAGTAGGTTTTAGCTATAGTAAGTGTATAGCACCAAAATCTACTTTCAAGGTATTAATATTAGAGACTAGAAGTGAATTTAATGTATACAATTTCAGATAGACATACTGAAAATTATGACAAGACAAATACAAATGCACAGTTTTATAAAATGGTCAATTTAAAGCTTCTTAAAAGAGCAATTCAAAATGTGAATGTTATTCTTAGATAACCATTTAATTTGACATAAAATTCAAGGATTCAGAAAATCTCTGGCTTATAATTAAAACTGTTGTAAAGTTCTAATCTATTACTACGTCATAAAAATCTCAGAGGAATTTGAAATACTGAGTTCATAAAAAGTCTAGAGGTGCCAGCCAGACTTTTAAAGATCAAGATCAAGGTAAACACTGTTTTCCATTATAGTTCTTTTCTTTTCTTTTTTTTTTTTTTTCTTCCTTCAAGACAGGGTTTCTCTGTGTAAAGCTCTGGCTATCCTGTAACTCAGAGATCTGCCTGCTTCTGTCTCCCTACTGCTGGGATTAAAGGCGTGCGCCACCATCCCTGGCCTCCAGTAATAACTCTTAAAACGTTATCTATTTAATTGGATAAGTTCATACTTAAGTTACTTTATAAAGAAGTATTTTCAGTTATATAATGTATTACAGAACTGGAATGGAAAAGCAAGACTCAACTTGTTCATGCCTCACTGGATTTTTTTTTCTCTCTGTTGTCTGTGGCTATGAATGCCTCTCCTTCTCCTTCTGTAGGAGCTGCCCTGGGACAGGCCATAGACACAAACCCAAGTCCTCAAGCAGGGCATTGGTGTGCAGCCTCGCCCAACCCCACTCTTCAGTATACTGCTCATGCTCTCTAACGCCTGGGCAATAACGATAACCTATGCTACAGAAATTGGTTTTCTTACCATATGGGTTTTTAAAATACAAGATGAAAGGAAGCAGCTACTAAAGTTGAACTTCTGAAGAATAGCAGTTTTGTGGTTGGCTAGAATACTGTGGAGTGGGGGTTAACTACAATGCTGTGTTGCACCTGTGGAATCACATATGATGTCTTACCACGTGGTACAAGGTTTTTTTTTTTTTTTTTTTTTTTCTTCTTAACACAGATTCTTACATCTGTAGCCCAGGCTAATTTGGAATTTCCTATATAGTCCAGGCTGGGTACAAACATCTGGAAACAGTCATTTCACAGCTTCCAAGTGTTAGGTTTATAGGAGGGACCATCACAGCTAGCTCACGCTTCAGTTTCTAACCAACAATACTCATCAGTTTGGTGGCCATTTTGTAAGTTCCTTGGGTTTGAACTCTGTTCTATATCTAACAGCATCTTTCTCTTTTTCTTTTACTCTAAGTAACAGAGAATTGGCAAAGATCCTTTTAATGGGGAAGAAAATAACATCTCTACTTTGATGCTTTCTAACCATTGGCTTTTACAAAAACGTAATGCTCACAGCAAGATGAAATACTGCAGTACCCTTAGATATAACTATACTTTTAAACAAGGCAGGCAGTGAGTAGAATTAAGGACTATTAGCAAACAAACAAACAAACAAACAAACAAACAAACAAACAAACCCAGTGTAGCTGAGGCTCACTGCATGAGTACAGAAACCTTCAACACAGAGGACCATTCGATCTCCCAGAGGAGGACCGGTCCACCTCCCAGAGGCCTGCTTTGGCTTAGGGAGATATATCAGATCCTGAGCCATCTTTTAAAAATCTGAAATTTTATTTTCCTAATAAGAAAAAAGCAAGTTCTTGCCAAATTCATGTTTTTGTTTTTTTTTTAAAAAGGAAACCCCTATATGCCTTATCCTTTATCTACAAGGAGCAACATTAATATTAAGTCAGCAATGTCCCTTTTTGCTTTAAAAAGATTGGTCCTCAAGGTGTTCAAATTATTTTTACATACATGACTTCTGAAACTTTTTCTACAACTGCATTTCTATCTAAAAAATACAAACCATTCAATTAAGCTAAATTAAAATGATTTCAGTAGAAAGGCTAAAAATATAAAATACTACCCAATACTGATTTTACAAATCAAAATAATACCTTAAGCTAGGAAAATAATGCATATAGTTTAAAAAAAGGATTTCCAGTCTTTTCCCTTCTACCCAGGAAGTTTTAACATCTGTTGTCACCAACAGGAGCCTCTGGTCATTTGCAGACTTCCAAAGGTTACCCTTGGTACTCTTACTGGTGGTCTCCTTCAATTCGCCTCTTGCGCACTGTGGGAATAAAACAAAACAAAAACAAACCCTGTTATGAATCCTTATTGGTTTATAAAACGTTAGCAACTGAGCTCTTCTGATTCATACGACCATTAACAAAGACGGCTCAGTCATGTGCTGTTGTCATTTGCTTGATGAAAATCAAGAGGCTTCTAAGCCAGAGCCTTGTATCTATGATACAGGTGCTTACACAGCAGCTGGGCGGAGCCTAAAGCACAGCATTCAATGCAGTATACAGTGTGCATTCAGCACTCGGTTTTCAACTCATTTGCTTACAGGAAAAAAAAAGTATGCCTAAGTTTAGATAAATGATCAGTTAATACAATAATGTTTACAATAACATTGGCAAGGTGTGGTTCACAAGTTATATTAGGGTGCTGGAGAAATGGCTCAATGCTCTTCCAGAGGACCTAGGTTCAATTCCCAGCACCCACATGGCAGTTCACAACTATCTATAATTATAGTCCCAGAGGATCTGACACCCGTTTCTGGCTACCACAGGTACTAGGCACACACATGGTACAAAGACATTCATGCAGGCAAACACCAATACATAAAATAAAATTTAAGAAGTTTTACTAAAAGTATTTGCATGTTCCTTACATTGAAGGAGTCTAAAATTACTTTCATCATTTCTAAAGGTGATAACTGACTTGCAACTGTTTTCCAAATTTCCCTTCTCTTTACAAATTTTCCTTCTGGCTACTATAAATGCTGCCTGCACAAAGTGGCTAGCCAACTAGTCCAGATGATGGAGCAAACTATACATATGCGTGATGATGCTCTGCCTTTTCATGGATTGATGACATCAAACCTCTGCTGAGCTTACCAGTAGCAAGGAAGGCCTTCAGGTATCTTGATCTTTCAACTATCAGTCAACAACGGCATCTATCTACCAAGAGCTACCATTTCAGTACTCAACACTATGGCTGACCATTATTCAAGGAAGATGAAACAGCAAGTTGCAGAGTAGAAAGGGAAAATACCCACAGCTCTGCCATTCACTCTTGTGGAGTATGCTGTGGCATCCAGCCTCTATGAGTCTTCACTTTGCTCTGCAGCAGAGCAAAGTGGTATCTTACAGAGATAATGGTATCTCACACTCATAGCCACAGGACAGCATGTGACACAGAGCAGTGCTGAGAACACAGCAGCGTTTAGTGCAAAGGGTTGCTCCACCCTGACAAGGCCACACGCTGGCCCTGAGGCACTGCTCAGCCTTGTTTCCACTTGGCTACCACAAGGATCTGCACTCCTAGTCTATTGGTTTTGCTACTCTGTACCCAGCCTCTGATTATTGATTCCCCTCCTCCCCTCTGGAAGTCAGTCATAAGGCACCACCTTTCTAGCCTGAACTGGCTGTCAGAGGGGCTAGTCAAAGGAGTGCTGCTTCCTACCCAGCCACAGTAATGGCTGCTCCATGCTATTCTGACCTTTGGCTGCTGGGACCAGACATTCACTGGTGTGTATAAGGACGGTCCAGTCATTGGCTGAGTGGAGTCAGAAAATAAAAGCAAAGGCTACAGTCTCCTCCATGAACCATACTTAACTACTCACTTTTTCCCTGACTCTCATCTAACCTATAGTAATGAGGAGCAAGCTTCAAGTGTCTACTGAAAAATTAAGGGAGGAAAAAGCCAAGGAGACCAGAAATAAATACAAATATACAATGAAAAGGGAAGACACATCAGGCAATTGTTAGGGCAGGGTTTGGCTGGTTTTGCCAAACCATTTCAGATGTTAAAATGCATGCTAAAAAATGTTAAAGGTGTACAGACAGGATCTACAAGACAGAGCACAGCACACAAAACTCCACAGAAAGCTGATTATGCAGTTAGGGTACAGATAAACAGCTCAGTGTTGAAGTGACTATTGTATGTGTACCATACAACCTCTTTTCTGTTATAGTCGTGACACTTCTTAGCTGGAGGGATGGCGAGTAGGCAGAAGGATTTCAATGGACAGCTGAGAGTAAGAAGATAATGAGAAGATATTATAAAAATGAGGACAAAGATCTGACACAGCCCTACTTGCAAGCTGAAGGGAAGTTATCTGCCCAGGAGACTGTGTCATGTCAGGCAGCCTGGTCCCCGTGTTAGAAAGCACGGTTCCCAGGCTCTCTGCCACAGTCTATAGGCAGAGGCCACAGTGCACTGCAAGAGAATGAAGCTGGGAGCAGATCTGAGCAGCTGCTACATGCACATCAAGGTGGAGAGCAAAGCGCAGAGCGCCAGCTTTGATTATTCTTTGTCCCCTGGGGTCGGTATTATCTACCTGGTCCAATGTTTTTTCAAAACCTACTTCATGAGTAAAGATTCTTGATCCTTCACGGGTATCCACTTGGTAATAAGTCCTACCTGACTTCACTTTCAGGCTCTAAAACAATAATGTTCCTTTTTTCTTTTAAAGTGTTGTGTTAATCATATAGCCTATACTAGCCCAAATGCCTCCAACATAAACACACAACAAACAACTAAGTTTTTGGCATGTAGTTTTAGCATCTCCTATTAACCCCTTGCCCCATTTTCCCCACCCATCTTCCTAAAGTGTTGACCCCACTTCATGCTCACACATGTACACATTCTGATTATTCTTATCCCATCCTTCTTGACTCTCTCCCATCCTTATCAATCCCATCATCTCTTCCCTGCCAGTGATATCTTCATTTAAAAATCTGTATTTATTCAAACAAGTATGTGCATAGACAGCTTATTATAGAGCTGCTTGCTCTCACATCCAACCTTCCATATATGCAGTGTCCCCTAGGAATGTCCTTATTGTCACTTTACATGTGTGACCCATGTGTATAACTCTAGTTTGTATCAGCATGGAACACGTGAGTAGAGTCTAGGAAATTCCCAGCAGATGTGTGGGCTTCTCAATTCCATTTTGTGACAGACCACACCTTCTTCCATATGCCTTCCTTATCCTCACAGTACACTGCTGTGGACAGCTACTCAACTGTCAGCCCAGGAAGTCCTTATCTGTTCCACTCATCTACATGCCCTCTAACATATTATTTTCTGTAAGCCTGGGTACAGCATCTATCAATCACAATTGGCTTGGCACAAGAACGTAACTTCTGAGGCCTTATGAAAAGGGACTTCCTTGCTATCATGCTATCATGTTTAGGGGATGCAATTATACAATCCCATGGGTGTCATCTACCTATGACAGAGAGAACTAGGGGTAATATATGTTTTTGGCACTTTGGGATTTAAGGTAATTTCAGAGGAGGAAATGGAAGATTTGTCTGGTTTAGTTTAAGGTGATTCAGTTACCAGAAAACTATAACTGAATAAAGACAAATTTTATTGCCTTATTCCCTTCCTTCTCATCCCTCCCCCCCTTCTCTTTTTGGCTTTGTTAGAGACCAAATCCGGGACCTTGAACATGCTAGGCAAACACTCTGTCCATTAATACATTTTACTAAATACCTGCTATGGGTCAGACATGATTTTTGAACATGGCTCCTGACAGCAACATGTCCCTATACTAAAAGAAAATAATTATAATATTTGAAACTAGACTATTTTGTTTTTAAATTTTTATTTACTATGCTTGTGTATGATGTGTAAATGAATGTGTACATATGTACAATGGTCAGAAGACAACTTTGTGACATTGGGTCTCTTTTTCCACTGTTACATAGGTTCTAGGGATCAAACCCAGGCTGTCAAGCTTCAGTGGCAACCACTTTACTCAATAAACCATCTTGCCTGCCCCAAAAGAGACTCTTTTAGCTCGCATGCTGGCTCATGCCTATAATCCAAAACACTCTGCAGGAGGAGGCAGTAGGATCACCAGGAGTTTGAGGCCAGCCTGAGCTATAATGGCAAGACCTGGCTCAAAAAAAACAAAATTTATCTGGAGAAAACACTTTAAATAAGCTACAACTAACTTATAAAGTAAAAGGCAATTTTAAAAGTGTGACAAATCTTAAGTATGAAATACGTATAGCACATGTGTTCACAATATGTATTAATGCCAGACTCAGAAACTCCAATGTCTTCTGATAACCAAACTACTATTTCAATGAGCATGAACTACACCACAGAATTTGAGTACTTGTTAAAGGTCACAATGCCCAAGTACTGCCCTATTCTAAACCTGAGTCTCTAAGGGAAGGGAAGCTAATAGTCCAGGTTTTGAAAGTTCTCTATTTACAAAGTTCAGTCCAGACTTGAGAAACACTGCTCTGAACATCCAAGTCAAAACACTTGGTTGATTCACATAAATGATGCGAACCAACACCAAGACAACTGACTGAAAACAACATCTAGAATTGAGAGTACATCAAAGCACCATTTTCTCTTTTGAAAAGCAAGTGGCTAAAACATCCAATGGGCAACTGTCATGGAAAGGGAACTAAACAATACGGCTCATGTAACTAGATTAAAGGAATGAAACTCCACCAATCTGGCTGAAGCCTAAAAGGACTACTCTGCTTGGAAACACCACCCATGTTGGGAGGACTTAATTTTTCTTGTTGCCTACAATGAATCCTATAAAACATTTTAGTGTAAATAGCATAACTTAAAAGGAGAGTCACTTTCTGGAAACACAGAGAAACAAAATTATGAGCACCATAATTATTAACTCATCCAGGACTGGAGTTCATTTCAGAGACCACAAGACTCAGCAGGAAGAGGAACAGGGTAGAATGGGATCACTGCATGCAGCAAGAGCGCTCTGCACACATCAGAGAGGCTAGGGAGGTAAACTATACTTAGTCTATATTTGGTAACATAAAACTGAATTTGTCTGGGTCTGCTTGATAACTGGCAGAATGCTTTCTGGTGGTGTTGAATTCTTTGTTTCAAAGCACAAGGAGTAACTGTCAACCAAGAACAAAACATCTGTCATGGAAAGCTTCATTTACAGCTATCACGTGCTTTTCACAGAAGTTGGTTTAACATAGACACTACAATCTGGCACAGCTCTAACTCACTGTGTAAAGGACCAAGTAGCATTGGATACTGAGGACAGGCTATTTTTTCACGTTAAAATCTATTTCTAAAAATAGTTTGGTGGTGTATTTTGGAAACGACTCAGTATTGCATCCACCTTACCTAAGTCGTTGTTTTTCGTTATAGCATTGGCTGCCCTGGTTCGGGGTCCCTGCTGCGTGAACTGATACCCAAATTTAAGGATATTCGTATTTTCTTCAAGCATCTTGGCCATTTCTAATTCTACAGCTGTGCCCAACTGCTGCCTCTGGAAGGATCAGAAACAAAGAACAGTCTTAAAAAATGAGATCAAAACAATTTTTAGGTAAAGAAAATTTAAGACCCACTCCTATGATGATTCTGTTGCACTCTTGTTTTCCCAGTTTCTACAATATACATAAGAAACACATTTTTAAAAGTTCAACAGACACCCGACGCTCGTACAGAAATCAGAAAAGTGTGGCTACTGTGAGTGCCACCTCATACCCACAGGATGGGGATGATGAAAGACAAAAAGGCTGAGGAAGTAGCTCAGCTGGGGCTAACCCAGCATCCAGTAAGCTCCGCTGGTGCACGCCTGTGACCCCAGTACTGGGGCTGAAAGTAGAACTTTAAGGTCATCCTTCTTGTACAGAGAAGTTTGAAGTTAGCCTGGGCTACATGAGACAAACCCAACAAACCCAAACCAGCCAACTATCCAAACAAGATGGATAAGCAGCAGGCATGGTAGTGTGCACTTATAGTTCCAGGGACAGGGCAGGGTGAGGTGGGAGAAATACTCGATCCTAGATCAAGAACACTCCGGGCTATACAGAAAGTGTGACCCTACTGTTAGTTTCAGTGGGCTCTCAGGAATCGCTCAAAATACAGGATTATCTTACTCTTCAGTAGTTCTACTCATAAGTATAAATCCTAAGAAATAAACATGTATGTTCATAAAACTTAGACATGACTATTCACAGGAGCATTATTTTTCTTAATTTTAAAAAAATTCATGCATGTGTTTTGCCTATATGTGTATAGGTATTGTGTATGTACATATATGTATGTATGTATATGCACTGTGTGCACCCTTGGTGTCATGAAGGTCAGAAGAGGCATTAGATTCTCTGGAACTAGAGTTCCAGATGATTGCGAGTCATGCACACATGTGACCATAAAATACAAAACCACAAACAAAAGTGTGTCTAGGAATAGGTGGCCCCACATCTGTGAAAGTATTAGCTCTGTACTTGTGTGATGAAGATGGTCCCTTCAGAGCAATTTGGGTACTGGGATGTTTCTCTCACTGGACCTGACACTTGTTGCCTTGGGTATCAATCTCTGGGGTTCTGCTCCTTCCTGACCCCCCATGCTGGAGGTGTTCCAGGGGAACATGGCTGTGGCCAGCTTCTTTTTACACAGGTGCTGCAGGCTGAACTGAGTTCCTGCTGAAATCATGCAAGCACTCTCACACGGAGGCATCTCTTCAGCACTATTCTTCTTTTTTATGCAAACAACTCTATTTATATTCTCTGTATTTGACACTATGGATATAAAAGGTTTATCCTTTGTGTGGCTCTCTCACAGAGCTGGGGGAAAAGTGGACTAAGTCATGTGTAAAACTTTTTCCAGTTCAATCAATTCCCTCTGAATTGCCACTGAAGAGCACCAACCTGATTGTCAATCTTGAGCTCCGTCAGGGTCTCATTGTCTCTCAAAGCGTCAATCAGTGCTAAAACCCCAGCGCCTGTGATGAAGTTGGACTCCATATTTAAACTCTTCAAAGTTTTGTTCACTTTCAGCATATCCGCAAACGCCTAAAAATTAGGAGAAAATATTTGGAGCTTAAAATCTGACAGCACCTATTTTTCACTGGACATGCCATAAGTAAATTCATAAATTGAACTTTCTAAAGTTTCTCCTTACATTTTTTCTGCTTGTTACATTACTACTCAGGACTCACATGTATTTACTTATCCCATGTACATTATCATACATAATCTTTTTTTTTTTTTTTTTTTTAAAGATTCCAGACCTTTGGAAGAAAAATCAAAATCAGAGCTCTTAACTAACCTCTGAGTCATCTCTCCAGCCCCTCTGTATATAATCTCTAGATTATTTGGTTCCATGTAATTTCCTGGTGCTGACGTCCCTAACTACTATTCACATTTTATGTTCATTCACTCTCAACTCCATGTCCCCTCTCACACTTCCTCTCAGTTTCTGTAAGGAACTAATTCATTAATATCTGTTATGGCTTGAGAGTGTGCAAGACAGAGGTGGCTCACTGAGGAAGCAACTTGGCTCAAGTTCTGTAGACATCAGCTGGGCATTACTGACACCATCTATCACAGCATACTTACGACAGCCACGGGGTCATTGCTTCTGGTGGCTGCAAGACTGAAATGTCTCACATGTGTGTTGGTTTCCAGAGTCTTGGCAAACTCTTTTAGAGTTGGAATTGGGATATTCTTGAAAGACAAAAATGTAAAACACCATCAACATTTTAGTTTTCAGGAAGTTCAATCCATTAATAAAATACATTTATACTTAACTGTTTGCTTTAAAACATACTCAGGAAGTATGCAAACAGTCTAGTTTACAAAGCAAGTTTAAGATAGCCAGAACTACAAAGAGAGACCCTGCAATAATAACTTGAAATAACAAAAACCAAACAGATCCCAGAAAGCCAATTTCTAGGCATTTGGTCAAGAGAAACAAAAACCTAAACTTTTCAAAGGCCTCACATATAGCTGTGTGCAGCCACTTTATACATAACACTCCAATGGAAGCAGCCCATGTCAACTAACTGACCCATGGATGAACAAGCTGCAGCATATCCTACGAGAGAACGACCAGGCGAGAAAGAACAAACCAGTGGCACCTACACAACATGGGTAGTCTCCAATGCAGTGTGCCAAAGGGAAGACTCAGAAAGCTGCAGATTTGATTCCATTTACAAGGCTGGGGAAGGCAAAATGAACAGCTGTAAGGAAGGGCCAAGAGTGGGCAGAGAATAACAAGAGGGCCTGAAGAGCTTCTAACATTACAGGTGGGCTTCAGCCAGCCAGCCAGCCAGCCAGCCAGCCAGCCAGCCAGCCAGCCAGTCAGGCATTTACTTTTTGGTTTACAACATGACAGTGGTATTTACAGCTTTACACCTCAGGACTGTACATTAAAAGAATCTCACTTAAATACCTTGATAAACTCGATTAAAATAAAAACCAAAGGCTCAAGTATTTTAAAGTGGGTAGTAATTTAAAAATTAGAGTGACTTACTGATAATGTATAGGACTACATTCCTATATGATAAACTCTTTAAAAAGCAAGTAACTATACATTTTGGTTTTTTGAGACAGAGTTTCTCTGTGAAACAGCCCTGGCTGTCCTGGAACTCACTCTATAGACCAGGCTGTCCCCAAACTCAGAGATTAACAAGCCTCTGTCTCCCAAGTGCTGGGATTAAGTGTGTGTGCCACCACCACTGGGCTAACAAAATATTTCCTATAATACTTGAATGTATAAACTTTGAAGGAATCTATGTTCATATACTATTAATATACTTGAGCTTAGAGCAGAAATTAAGACTACATACCAGAACTGCCACATCACTGACCTGGGTATGGTTGACTCAAAGCATACATCATGTATTAATGTCGATACATACACATACATATTGCATGCTTAACATACTTACTTTTATATTATTCAAATTAACTTCAACAAGACGGGCATCATTTTCCTTAATTCTCTTTAAACTCTCCTCAACATTGGTTGGATTTGGCGGCTCATCAAACACCGGAAGAATCTTTTCACCTTTCACCACATCTGTAGGAACAAATGGAGGAGCAAGGGTTGACTGGGGACACTACAAGAGCAGAAAACTCTTCACTGCTGAGCCATCTCTCCCACTTCGAGATGTTTATTTTGTAGTATATATATTTATGTCACATTTAAATATGCTACAATAGCATATATTTACCTGGAGAATCTAATTACGTCCTATGTTTTTAAAAATAGAACTTTGTCAGAATTTCCATGAATATTTTAAAACTAGCAACACAAAAATGAAATGTCGACAAAAACTAAGTATGGTTGACTGGGCTATTCAACGGCGGAGTTCAAGCAGTATGCTTAAGGTCCTAGGTTGACTCCGCACACTGCAAAAACAACTCATAAAAAAAGGGACAGATTAAAAACCCTAAGCTCATCTAGTTTTCATACTGCTTGTTATTACTATTTATGTGGCGAAAGCAGTTCCCATTATATCTGCCAACTTTAGACTAAAGTACTGCCAGGTATGGTGGCACATGCCAGCACTCAGGAGGCAGAGGGCAGAGACAGGCAGATCTGGGTTAGAGGTGAGCTAAGGCTATACATATACAGTGAGAGAGACCCTATTCAAAAAAAAAAAAAAAAAAAAACACAAAAAAAAAACCAACAACAACAAAAAAAACCCAAAACCCTAAAATACTATTTTTTTAAATTTGATTTAAAAATTATTTTAATTACATGTATGTATGTATGTCATGTGGTGTGTGTGTGGGGAGGGGGGGCTTGGAGGCCTGGTCTGGGCGTGGGATCTCCTAGAGCTGGAGTTATGGGTAATTGTAAGCTTTACAAGGTTGGAACTGAACTCCCATCCTCCATAGGTACAGGAAACATTCCTAAAGATGAGATTACAGGCATGAATCACTACACCTTAGTAAATTTTATATTTTAATGGCTTTATGTAACAGTACTATCAAAATTTTAAGTTTAATACATTTATACACATACACACACACACATACACACACACACACACACACACACACACACACACACACACACACTATTTGGCATAATAAATACCAAAGTTAATACATGGAGGAAGCAAAACCTACTTGACAAAGGCCTGGAATTTGCAAAGCATTTTAATTACTCACTTGAAAAATGTTCTTGTTCAACACCATTACTGCTTCCCACATCACAAAACTGAGTGTTTGTAATGAGATTGTGCATCCCAAGGATAGCTGCAGAGAGAACAGAGTTAGTTTTCTACTTTTACCTGTCTGAACTCTTTCATTTTTACTGGTCTTAGATGGAGTCCTGCTGTGTTGCTCAGCAGGCCTGGGCAGAAGCAGTCCTCCTGCCTCGAACTTCCAGGTAGCCATGATTATAGATGTGTGCCCAGTACTCAGTTTGCAAACAAAATTTTTATTAATACTTTTAACATTCTCCAAACATTTTCTTATTAAACTGAAAGTTTACATCCCAAAACAAGAGAGTGGGGTGGTGAGTGGTTAGAAATCACTGACAATTTCCCATTCATTTTCATCAACACCCTTGTTATATCCCAGCACCTTTAAATTAGACAACAGTGTAGGCCAGGTGGACCCTAAAGGGAAATCTATGCTTAGCTCCACCTGGTGGCTACGAGAGGAAACAAAAGAGATCTACTTGCTGTTCACTGTCTAGGTTTCTAGGAACAAAACACAGTCCAAGAAAGGCTGGGCATGGTGGTGCAGCATGTGACTACACTCAAAGTATTGTTAAGCTCTTTCATTTAAGATAATGTAGCATCCTCAGGAGCGTTCAAGTCTTTTGATGTCCTCTCTGATGAAGGCACCATCCTTTGTCCCTCAAGAATATCCCACCTGCTCTAGCTCTGACACCACACCTCACTTCGCCCCTTCCCAGGGCCATTCCCAGGAACCTTCACTCCGCTTTCCAACATATCGGTTCTTAGCATTCCTGGTATGCAGATCTTCCTACACGTCACATTTTTCACCAGGGGAAAGGGGTATTTGGACAGTGAGTGGAGAACAGTGGTCTATGTAAAAACTGGTGATGCAGATTCAGGAAGTCTGCAGTGCTCCATGTCAGTTGGGCAAAGTTGGGAATATGAACACAGCTTTTGATTTCTATTCACTGTCCATGAAACAGGAGAGACTCTGCTCCTGATGTCTATTTCTAGAGCTCTGATGGGGCAGGCTCACCGGCTGGTGACGTGGCTTTTGTTGTTGTTAGAAAGACTTTAAAATCAGCAACATAGGAAAAATTATCACATAAGAAATTTTACCATGATTAAATTTCACCATAGAGGGTACTTAAAAGAATCCTACTGCCGGGCACTGTGTAAAGTACAAAGTAAGTGTATAATGCATGCAGGTGTGGCCTGCATGGCTCTCCCCACACCACACTCGCTTAAAATTTGAGTAATACCTGCAAGGTCACACAATTCTGTATCAGAGGCACTTGTCAAAGCTTCTTCTAGTTCTGGGTCAAGGGATATGGTTTCTTCTGCAAAAGTCTGCACAGGTTTCTGTTTGGGAATAAAAATTTTCCCTAAAAACAAAGACACACATTTTTTTAAAAAATTAATTTCTACTGCTGTCATTAATTTCTAATAGTTCATTACATCTTTCCCTTCTAACAAACACTAGGTAAGGCATGTGCAGCTGCCAAAGACAAGCAGGTCAAACTAACATATACTGGCTATACACTTAGGAAGAGAAGAACCACTGAGAATTTTCCCCATCTCTGGAAATAAAAACGGCTCTTTTTGTTTTCTGTTTTGTTTTGAGATAGAATTTTACATGTGGTTGAGACTGACCTAGAACTTTCTGTGTGGCCTAGACTAGCCTTGAATTCATAATCCTTTCACCTCCGACTTCTGAGTGCACAATGCTCAAGTTCTTTCAAGGAGCAATTATGAGTTATTTCACAAATCTGAACCAATATTTAAATGAGGCTAGCTGAGTCTCCGAGCACTTTGGAAACTAAGGAGGGAGGACCAGAAACCAGCATGGGCATAGACTCCAGGCCAGTCTGACAGTGGAAACCAAAACAAGATCCAAACCAACCAAGTAACCAACTGTGTGCACACATGCCCGTACACACCCGTACACACCCGTACACGCCCATACACACACACACACACACACACACACACACACACACACACGCACGCACGCACTAAAACCCTAGAAAATCCATAAAACTTGACAATTAAAACAGAATCCAATTTCTTACTGCTGTTGTAGTCACTTAGGAATAGCAGAGACAGTTATGATTCCAATTTTAAGGAAATTTCTCTGTGCCCTGATTGGAGTTCTAAAACTTGACAACTGTTCTTCTGACGTAAGCACACTAACAAGCTGTGAGGTAGAAGAGGATCAGAAGTTCAAGGTTACCCTGAGCTGAATGAGATCAAATGAAGTTATTTCATGTCTCTGCTAAAGCGCCCTCTTTTTATATATGCTGCTGTATACATTTCTGTAGAATTCTTTGCTTATTTTTAAGCACAGGTAAAGATTTGATGGGAGATGTTATTCTGTATATATGTTTCTCATACTGGTTAATAAAGCACTGTGGCCAATAGAAAACTAGATAGGCGGGGCTAGGAGACTAGGAGGAGGAAAGAGGAAGTAGAAGGCGGGGTCGAGATGTAGCCCGGGAAGGAGAGAGGACGCTTGCCGAGGCTCCCCGATAAGACGACCACGTGGAAATACTTAGATAAGTAGAAATGGGTTAATAATTAAGACAGAGCTAGCCCATAAACAGTAATGGTAATTGGCCAACAGGATTGTATCAAATACAGAGTCTCTGAGTGTTATTTGGGGTAATTGGCCAACAGGATTGTATCAAATACAGAGTCTCTGAGTGTTATTTGGGGTAATTGGCCAACAGGATTGTATCAAATACAGAGTCTCTGAGTGTTATTTGGGGCACACGTGGTTGCAGGACAATGGCGGCAGAACCAGCGGCAGCCGTCGGGGAAACCTGCTGTAACATAATGGTGTCAGAAGTGGGATTAAGAACTTTCGTTTAAAACTTAACAAAAGCTTAAAAAATAGTTTTTAGAAACAAAGGAACAGAGACTAGCAAGACTTCTTAGTAGCAACATTTTCTTAGTTGGATTTGTTTTGCTGTAGACAGAGATTTGCACGGCTCCTTTAAGGGAGGTTTCCAAAATTAGCATAAGCGGCAAAAAAGCAGCCTTGCTTTTAAAGAACTCTGCTAACAATTCATTGGTGTGTACAAGAGCTGCAATGAAGTTTTACACTATGTTTTAAAAAATACGCTGGCTTGGGAGAGAAAAAGAAACAGGGTACAAGGTTTAAAAAAGAAAAAAGAAAGTAGAATGAATGGGTATAATGGGGCATGCCATTAATCCCAGCACTCCACAGAAAGAGGCAAGTAGATCTCTGTGATTTCAAAGCAAACCTGGTATGCACTGAATTCCAGGACAGATAAAAGTTACAAAGAGAAACCCTGTCTCAAAATACGTAAAAATAGAAGTAGAATAAATAGAGTAATAAAAAAGCCACGTAAAGATGGAAAACACAGAGAAATTTTGGATACTATACGTGCTTCTGTTGTCTTTAAATTATTTGATTGCTGAGAAAATAACAACTACTAATAAAAGAAATGCTGCTGGATTAATTCAATTTATATATTTTAAAAATGCTTTGACTCCAAAATTTGAGCCTAAGGACAAGTTACTGGGGAAAGGGATTTATATTTTTGTTTCCACAGAAAATGGAAGGCTATGGATTCTTTCCAGACTTATATGGTTTGATCAAGCCAGACCCCCTGAAACAATGCCCCAGATGATCCAACATTCAAAGCAGTTGAGACAAAGCCTTGCAGACTACAGCCAAGATTTCTGCATCTTCTTTGGACCCCCATGACAGCGCCCTCTACCAGCAGGAAGTAGTTTGGAAAGAACGACGCCCAAATTCCCAAATATTGTTTATAAATGTTTGTTTTCATTTAAATGGGCTTGGTTATAAATGGCTATAACCACAAGCAATCTTTTAAAGGTAAAAAGGGAATTATGGTATAGAAATGAATACTTTGCTTTGGAATGGATTTTCTTTTATTGATATAATTTAAGGTCAATTTTGTGATATGTATATTTCTCCTCTTGTTTAGGTATTGTGTTTATATAGCTCATTTAGAAATGTAATGTATAATTTAGTACAGATTATAGAGAGTTACCTTGATAATTAAAACTTGGTGTTAAGTTAGTTAGGATTTCTAGATATACAGAGATGTATTTGAGGTGAATAGGCATTCTTCAAACCTTTCAAAGACCTACAGAATATGGCATTTAAAATGGTTTAGGGTTTTTCTTGACAATGAGGCACAACTGCTCCTGGTAACACCACCTACAGAAGAAAGGAAGATGGACATCAAAGAAACACATTATGGAGTTTGCTTCTAATATGGCAAGACTAGCCATTTGGGCAAGGTACTGCTCTTCTGGACTGTTTGACTTTATGTTGTAGAAACTGGACATGCAGGACCCACAAAAAGATGACTGCTGATGCAAGATGGACATTGCTACAGGATTCCTGCTTCATGGAAGAGGCTGCCTGACAGCCAGACAGTCTACAGGACACAGAGAAAAGTCTTTCTACTTTTTGTTGAGGAGTCTGGAGACACACTATGGCCTATGGGCTGAAGATGGAACATTACAGAAGAACTTCGGGTGACTGACCAGGCAATGAGTTGTCTCTGTCATTTCTAGAGTTTATATATTATCCTTCTGTGGTCTTTGATGGAGTTGAAGACAGGTAGTTATGACTATACTTTTCCTTAGTTAGGATTAAAGATAAGTTACATATAGGACTTTAGACTCACAAAGATAGGATAGATGATATTTTCTTTAAGTCTTACAAAATGTTAATGGACTAAATTTGTTAACTGTGATTCTTACTTGATAACTGTTGTATGGTATATTTTGCTATGTTAAGGTTAAACCCCTTCTTTTACTTTAGACAGAAAAGAGGAGATGATGGGAGATGTTATTCTGTATATATGTTTCTCATACTGGTTAATAAAGCCCTGTGGCCAATAGAAAACTAGATAGGCGGGGCTAGGAGACTAGAAGGAGGAAAGAGGAAGTAGTAGGGAGGAGTCGAGATGTAGCCCCGGGAAGAAGAGGACGCCAGCCGCGGCTCCCCATAAGACGACCACGTGGAAATACTTAGATAAGTAGAAATGGGTTAATAATTAAGACAGAGCTAGCCCATAAACAGTAATGGTAACTGGCCGACGGGATTGTATCAAATACAGAGTCTCTGAGTGTTATTTGGGGCTGGCGGGGCTGTGGGCCAACGTGGCGGCAGGATCGGGAGGCCGGAGGGGAGACCTGCTGTAACAAAGATTTACTGTTATTATTACTATTATTGATTGACTGATTTTGTTTTGTTTGAGACAGGGTATCTCTGTAGCCCTAGCTACCCTAGAACTCACTATACCCAGGCTGGCTTCCAGCTGGCAGAGATCTACCTGCCACCTGGCTCTGCCTTGTGGGTGCCAAACCATTTAGAGAACATATCAGGAGTTTCCTATCAAGACCTGAGAGTTGGACCCTGAGCTTTTGGAGGAGGAGGTGCCTCCTTTTCTGTGAACTGTGAGACACACCCCTTCCCTCCAAATACAGCCCTGACTACAAGCTCTCAGGTAGCTGACAGCTGTTTCCAATCCCACCCCTGGCTTTTTGTACCTTGGAGGACAATATGATCTGTGCTTATCTTGTCTACCTGAAAAGGGGGAGGGTGGCCTGGTGAGGGCTGTAGCTCTGCTGCCCTCTCTCAGTCTCTCCTAGGTGACAGGCAGCCTAGGGGAGTTTTTCCTGTCCACTTCTGTCCTTGGAGTACCATCTCCATACACAGACTCACAGTCTGTGTCTATTGCTGCACAGTATCCAATGCCATCGCCACTATCCACATGTGGCTGTTATAAAACTTCAGCCATCCTTCAAGTGCTCGGTAGATACATCTAGTTTGTTATCTGAGATAACTAGTATGGCAGTTATAGTTCATTGTTTATTTTTGGTTGTGATGCCTTGGTTGTAAAGTACCTCAAAAGTCCATGGGCAGAAGTCCTGTTTTCCAGTTGGTGATCTAGTCATAGAGTGACTGGATCATGAGGGCTGTGACCTAATCCCTGTAGATCCATAACATGGTGGACCTGGAACGTGGGGTGGTGGGTGGAGTAGCTAGTTACAAGCAAGTCACTGGAGTGTGATTTGGGGAGATAGACCTCGTTCGTAAGCTCCTTCCTGGCTGTCAAGTGGCAAGCACCTTTGTTCCACTTAGGCCCCAAAATAAAGGAGCTGGTTGGCCATGTAATGACACTTCCTGGGAGATGATCAAATATACACCTGTTAACAACAGGGTCTCACTGTGTAGCCCTGGCTATCCTTGAATTCACAGAGATCCCCCTGTGTCTGCTTCTGTCTCTCAAGTACAAGAACTAACGGTTTGTGCTACCACACCTAGCCCTAACTTTGCCCTCTAAAAGGAACAAAGATGTTTTGCTGAGGTCTTTTACTAAAATGACAGAAAAACTAGGTCAGTGAGAATAATAGTTTTTATAACTTCCTACATCAGAATTCAAAGCCAGTGACTTTCTGATTCAGAAGCTATCACTGGGTGAATCCAGATGGCTTTGTATTAGTGAGGACATGTTAACTACATACACACCACAGAACACCTGGCTGAAAAACAGTAATTTAAGTCTTAGCTATAGCAGTGAGGATGTTAATGACACATGCCATAGAGCATCTAGTTGAGACACAGAACTTGAAGTCTTAGTTACTGCAATTAGACAAGGGGGAGACATAAAGATTATACATGCCCAAAATATGCATTTCAGTCACTGAGGGAGAATGTGATAAAAGAGGAAGGGACTCTGAAGCAGGGTTTGGGTTTCTGAGTTTTGAACTGTGGTGGTTTGAATGAGAATGGCCCCCACAGGCTCACATATTTGAATGCTTGGTTGCCAGCCAGTAGAACTTTTTGGTAAGGATTAGGAGGTATAGCCTTGATGTAGGAGATGTGTCACTAGGGGGGAGTTTTGAGGTTTTAAAAGTCTGTGCTATTCCCAGATAGCTCTCTGTCCTATCCATGCGGATCAAGATGTAAGCTCTCAGCTACTGCTTCATTCCCAGCTAGCTCTCAGCCATGCCTGCCACCATGATGATCACAGACTCACCCTCTGGAACTGTTTTTCCAAGTAAATGCTTTCTTCTATAAGTGGCATTGGTTGTGGGGTCTTATCACAGCAATTGAAAAGTAAGTAAGGCACTAGTCAACCTGCTGGGTAATGCTGACATTGCTGATTCAGGACAGTCTCCAAGGACAGAATGAAAACAATATGAACTCAAGTAGTGTCATGAGGCAGAGGCAGGTGGATATCTGTGAGTTCAAGGCCAGCCTGGTCTACAAAGCAAGAACCAGGACAGCCAGGGTATTACAGAGAGACCCTGCCTAAAAAAAAACAAAACAAAACAAAAAACAAAAAAACCAACAAAACAAAACAAAACCTCATGAGCTTCAGCTGCATCCAGATGTTTCCAGTTCATTGTTTGGTCATTCCTCTCACTGATTCCTTTGTCCTAGGCTTCACAGTCTCTTTTGCAGCACTAAGAATCATGCCCCCACACAATAATGTGAGGTGAGCTCAGGCAGGACAGAGGGAAGGAAGGTATTCTGTAAGGGAACTAACCCACAGACTTCTATAGTCCTGCTGAGCTGTGGAGGTGTAAAGTAAGCATCTGTGGGTAGTCCCAAACAGCAACAGTGTCTGTCTTCCTGCTGAGCTAATGAAGTGCATGTCCGTGCTCCTCTGATCCCTCCACATTCCCTGAACAAGGTCCCAGGCATACAGTGTGTTCCTCCCTCTCCTGAGCTTTTCAAGGACAGAATCTGTGCTCTGGCTGTCTCTGTATTCTTGCCTAGAACATTACATAGTAGGCAATCCAACTTGCTGAATAACTACTTGGTGAGCAACTTTTTAGTCCAAATAGCCTCATTTTATAAAGCGCAACTTAAACATGCTGGTTCAAAGGTGAGATACCTAGAAATAATTTTAGTTTATAGATAAGGTGTTTTGTCTATGTTCCACATGAATGCCTGGTGCCTGCAGAGGCCAGAAGAGGGCATCAGATCCTCTGGAACTGGAGTTATTGGTGATTGTGAGCTGCCATATGGGTTCTCTAGAGAAGCCAGTGTTCTTAACCATTGAGCCATCTCTCCAGCCATGGAATACAAGTTTCCAAACTCTACTGCAAGTTCTTCTTCCGATAAGTTGGTAGCTTAAAAGTTTAATTATTTCTAGTAGGAGACCAAACTTTCCACCCCCCCCCAAACAAACAAATGCCAAGGTGAACACACACTAGACTTGGCAACAAGTTTTGAGAATTCTAACATCTGAGTTCTCTGGTGTATTAGTTGGTCTGATGTGCTGCTGGGGGCAACTGCATTCCAACAGACAGCAGTCAAGGTTAAGAACCACTGGATTGTGGCATTCATTGACTCACCAAAACCACATGAGCTATTTGCCACAAGAAAATTTAAAGATATGTGAGGCAATATATATCAAATATCTTGATTTTGCCATTCAATACTGTGTGTGTGTGTGTGTATATATGTATACATATGTATATATATATATATATGTAAAAAGTTTTGTTGCATATTATAAACATATAGTTTCTAATTTGGTCAAGTAAAAATTGAAAAACTGGAGAGGACTTATATGGGAGGTAGAGGCAGAAGTTCAAGACCATCCTCAGGTCTAAAATATACTAAGTTTGAGGCCAGCCTACCCTTAAAAAATATGTTTAAGACATTGTCTTAAAAAATAAAAATAGAAAAGAAAACCACCCAAACTACCAAATAGTTGTCCATGTCCTAGATGAACTGAAGGAATCTAAAGCATTGTAAAAATCTAAGATGTTTATTTTTGTAATCCTCACCCACATTTCTTAGGAGGTATTATTCATATCTGATTTTCCATACCCACAAACTTTTGCTAATGCTTAAAAGCACAAAATAAATCTTAATAGAAAAAAGACAAAACAAAAACCAAGGCAAAACAAAATTTCTGAAGACCTGTGGGAGTTCTAACAGATTTTTATCTTTATTTTTTGGAATCAAACTCATTTTATTAATTCTTTGATAAATAGAGACATGGTTACATATTTTTTTAAAGGCACTAAAGATAACAAATCTTTAGGTGGATAATGATTTGTGATGAATTCACATTTCCTTCCAAGTTTTAAATACAACTTAATGTCTTATTTCTAAATAAGTTCAGCTTTAAAAACGAGCTGTTGTAATCCCACTAGAATATTAAAGAGTGGTAGAACACAGACCAAATGTTATTTTTAAATAACTCCTGACATGGACTGGTACCTGTCTTGGCATTCTCTTTTTGATAATCTCTCCATATATAGAAATGTGTTAATAATACAAAGTAATTACTTCATCCTGTTCTTTTTAAATGAGAGGCAGAGAGGGTGTGAACCCTGAGGGCAGGGGATGTGGGGAGGAACTGGCAGGAGTAGAGGGAAGGAAATTGTAATCAGGATACACTGTATGATAAATGAATCTATTTTCAATAAAAGGGGTGGGGAGGAAAGAGAAGGGCTGGGGATTTGGCTCAGCCACACTGGTTTGCCTAATATGTGAAGTCAGGAGTTGGATCAGTGGTACCAGAAGAAAAAAAGGCAAAAAAATAGAAAAGACAACTTCTATTCAATAATAAAAAAGCAATTACTTCATATTTTCTTTGTGAGTACTCTAACACTAATAAATAGTTAAGGGATTAATTTTATAAGAAAGTATAAATTAGGATCTGCACTTACTCTATAATATAAAATCTGTGGGATTTTCCAAATTTATTTATTGACTTCAGCCTTTTTTTCAAAATCCTAAAGGGTCACTTTACATGAAGTGGCAAGCTGACCTGAAAATTCATATGAAACCATATGTAAGCCCGATCAGCCATATGGAAATCTAAGTAAGCCAAAACAGCCATGCTACTACCTTTTCAACACCAGGCTGGTCTACAAGAGCTAGTTCCAGGACAGCCTCCAAAACCACAGAGAAAACCATAAATAAGCAAACAAATAAGCAAACAAATAAATAAATAGCAAGCCATTGACTTAAGACAACCTGATTAATTCACCTTTAGGAAGCAAGGTGCAGGGTTTGGGAATCATGGGAAGGAACCCAAGGAGGATATTACATACTCAGAGTTGGAAAGAAAAAACAAACAAACAAACAAAAAAAAAAAACCAATGAAGTGCAGAGGGCTCTACCCCAAGGACTAGAGGAGAACAGGAGTGTTCCCCAAGGAATGGGAGGGGCCCATCCCAGATGAGTCAGAGTTCAAACAATCCAATGGAACACACCTATCTGCAGCACACAGATTAAAGTCATGGCAATGAAATAATGGACATAGAAAAAGAATAGTCCAGATAAAAGTAAAGCATGACATGAACAAAATGGAGAAGGATTCTCACAACAAAGCAACACGAAAGACAGAAATATTAAAGACTGGGCACAAAGTTTATTTGATAAATTCATGGGACAGCTCTATGCCTTATTTAATTCTGAGACAGACTATTGATGACATGTAGAAGTATGATGGGAAATAGTTAGCCATGGGAAATACATGAGCTGTGTACGTTCATCGTTTTTGGAAAGAGCTAGATAAATACTTTCACTCATCCTTGTCTTTGACTATCCCCAGCTACCCATTTTTCAATTTTATCTTTATTTACTTGTGTGTATATGTATGTGGTAAGAGATGGGGTCTTATGTAGCCCAGGCTGGCCTCATATCCGATTCTCTTGTTTCCACTTCTCAGTGTCAGGGTTACAGATGACACCACCACGCCTGGCTTATATAGTGTTGGGAATTGAGCCTAGGGTTTCTTATATGACAGGCAAGCTTCTACCAACTGAGCTATATCCCTACCACTATTTTGCAAAAGTTTAAAGAGGCAAAAACCCATGTCTTTTTCACATTTTAATGAAATATCTATAAATAAAAGTAATATTCACTTACAATTTTAATTTTTAAACATTTAGAATCATAATAAGTTATTTGTATTCTTCTGTTAAGATTATTTTATATCATAAAGGAGCTTGTTAGAGTTAGATGATTGGACTGGATGCATGCTGTGGGTCTGCCTAAAAAAATGCACTTAAAGGGCTGGGGATGTAGCTCAATGGTGGAATGTTTTTGTTTATTATGCACAATTAAGCCCACTTGGGTTAATCCAGTCATTCTCAATATGTGGGTTGTGACCCTTTGGGGGTCAAATGACTCTTTCACAGGGATCACCTAAGACCATCAGAAAACATTGATATTTACATTATGATTCACAACAGTAGCAAAATCACAATTATGAAGTAGCAACAAAAATAATTTTGTGATTGGGGTCACCACAACATGAACTAAAGGATCACAGCATTAGGAAGGTTGAGAACCACTGGCTTAATCTCTAGTGCTGCAAAAAAAAAAAAAAAAAAAACAAACAAACTAAAACAATTCCTAGTGAGGCACGTGGCTCACACCTGTAATCTCAGCACTCTGGGAAGCTGAAGCAGGAAGATTACACGGGGCTAGGTCAACCTCAGCTAGTTCCAGGCCAGTCTAGACTAGCAAGACACTATCTTAAAAAACAAAAATCCAATCCAAAGAATAACAAACTCACTACCATAATTCTTCCCTACTAGGTAACCTAAATGTTGTCTTATAAAGATGCTGGGTAATTTACAAAATGGCTTTCATGGGTAAGAGAGATGGCTCTTAGGTTAGGATGCTTTCCACAAAGTCTAATGACCTGAGTTCAATAACTAGAACCCACAAAGTAGAAAGAGAAAACCCACTCCCTCACGCTGTTCTCTAACCTACACATGCACATTTACCCACACATACATCCCCACACACAAACAGAAAATAAATGAGTGAATGCAATAATAAAGGCAAAAAGCAGATTTAGGGCTGGAGGGATGGTTCAGTGGTTAAAAGCACTTGCTGTTCTTTCAAAGGAGCCAAATCTCAGCACTCATATTGGGTGGTTCACAATTCCAGCTACACAACTCCCTCTCCTGGCTTCGCAAGAACACTTACACATGGCTACATAAAACATACACAGATACAAGCACATACACATATTTTTGAAAAGAAACTCTCAAATTAAAAAAACAAACTGCTTTTATTATACCACGGGACCTACCTAATGTATATACATGGTGCCCTATATGTTCATATACTTGGTTCTTGTTTTATGTACTTTGATAATATTTAATTATGTATTTGAGGGGGGTATATGTAAAAGTGGGTGCAGGTTCCCTCAGAGGCCAGAAGAGAGTGTTGGAGTCTTTGGGGCTTGAGGTACAGGCAGTTGTGAGTTGTACAACATGGATGCTGGTCCTCTGGAACAGCAGCAAGTGGTCTTAACCACTGAACCATCTCTCCAGCCTTTACTATAACTTCTATAGTATAACCCGCACATACGCTAAGCTGTCCTGCAGAATTTGCTATCTAGTTGTCCTTTAAAGTCTACTGCCTGTCCTGAGTTCCCTGCCTCCTGTTTCTTCACATGTGCCCCACTTCTAAGTTATTCATGCTGGCCACTACTTCTTGCGATGCAACTTTTTCACTCTGAAAAGCAAGTTCAATCTAAGCCACATCTTCATGTATTGCTTGTTCTTGTTTATTGATTAAGGAAGATACATGTAGGTAAATGAATATTTAGATACTACAATATAAAAGAGCTCAGCCTAGACAAATTTCCTCAAACTCACCATAGGGAACATTAGCAAACAAAATTATGATGCATTAAGGAAGACAACTAAGGAAGGCTATCTTTTAAAAATAAAAACTATTTTATGGAATTTCTCTCTAAAGACTTTAAAGGGTTAGGGAAAAGCATTCCTTTGCTGTTGTTTGCACTCTGTAATAAACTAAAGGTTTTTATTTGCTTCAACAACTTGTTGTATGAAGTAATGTTATACAAAGTTTCTGTGTTCTATGTAATAAAACCTCACTAATGAATAATTAAGACAAAAATTTCACTGGATAAGTTGATAAAAATGTAAATTAAGTGTCTAAACTACCTGGTAAACTTCTAGATAGACAGTATTATATCTTTAAAGGCTGCTAGCTATGTACATCTAGAAACAATTTTCTCCTTGGGTGTCCTTTGTAACAAGAAGCCAAAGCTGCTGAATGACATAAACCTAGACTTACCTTTCTTCTCTCCAGTGTAGGGCACATAGTCTTCCCGGTCTTTATGTTCCAATGCTTCCTTCTCTAGATAAGAAAGCAGACGTTCTCTATCAAAGGGTCCCGTGGCAGACTTTGATGTCTGGTTCTTCTGTCGAAATCCTGCAGGCAGAAGGGCATTCTGCCAAAGAGAACAAGTCAGCCATTATGACCACAAAACTACCAAGAATGCCAATACTATAAGTTTCTATAGATTTCCATGTAAGAACGATCAAGAAACTAGCATGGCACAGGCATTGAACACCTCGTTGCAGGATTTTAGGATAGTCATGTGGGATGTATTACAAAAAGGTTTTTTTTTTTAATTTAAACATGAATTTATTGATTTTGGGTATAGGGGAATGTCTATGACATGGCATATATGTAGAGATCAGAGGACCACTTTTGGAAGTTGGTCCCCTCCTTCCACTGGAATCTTAACATAGGTTGTCAGACTTACTGTAACTGCCTTTACTGCTGCCTGACCCAACTGGCCCACAAGTCCAAACAACAGCAACAACAATTTTCTTAATGCTTAATAAATATGTAAATAAGGGGCTGGGAAGATGGCTTAGCAGTTAAGAGCATTGGCTGTTTTCCAGGGCCTGGGTTCAATTCCCAGTACCCAGCACTTGATTTAAATCTAGTACAAACCATTCACTGTGTATGTGTCCATATTTACACATGAGTGTTAGTGTATGCTAGTAGCAATTACTGTCACTGCAATGCACACCTCATGGTATCCTGAGATGCAGAAGAGCTAAGTCCTTTGGTGTGCACACAGACAGCCTTGAGCACGTGGACTGACCAGAAGCAGAAAGGGGAGGAATAATTGAAGCTGCCCCATGAGGTCAGGACTTTGAATGTGCATTAAGGCCAGGAAGAACAGGGTGACAAAAGTGAGCACCATCCTGCTTGTTAAAAGTCAGCCTCAACCAGGCATGGAGGTGCATGCCTGTACTCTCAGCACTTGGCGGCAGAGACAGGAGGATCCTGAGGTCACAGCCAGGCCAATCTTGTCTTAAAAAACATAAGACAGGGGCTGGAGAGATGGCTCAGAGGTTAAGAGCACTGGATGCTCTTCCAGCAATTCCCAGCAACCACAGAGTGGCTCACAACTGTCTGTAATGAGATCTGGTGCACTCATCTGGTCTGCAGGCATACTTGCAGACAGAACACTGTATACATAAGCAAACAAACAAACAAAACAAAACAAAAAATCCAAAACAAACAAACAAACAAACAAACAAAAAACATAAGACAGGCTGCCTTGCATCATATTCTTGAGTGCTCCTTGCTCTACAATCGAGGCAGCCAGAGAAGACAGTATCTCCTATTACTAGCGGGATGTTCAACCTCACGGACAGCATACATTTTCATTACAAAAGTTGATTTTTCCATGAACAATAATAGGAAACGATTACTTCATAACTAAAAATATCATGCTTACACTTTGGCCATTTCCTGAACTCCACAACAGTTTTCATACAATACTCATCACTTAGAAAGACTAACCACAGAGATCTGTTCCCAACCCTGAATATTGTATGTATTTACAGTTAAGAAACTGACTGTGGCTGGGTGGTGGTGGTGCAAGCTTTTAGTCCCTGCACTCAGGAGGCAGAGGCAGGCAAATCTCTGTGAGTTTCAGACCAGCTATAAAGCTACAGAGAGAAACCATGTCTCAAAAAAGGGGTGGGGGAGACTGACTGAACTATAAAGAATGACAGGAGATCTCTACCTTTAGATGTTGAAATCTGCGAAGAATGACAAAGAACGCGTTCAGCCTGCAAGTTTATCGAGTTTTACTTCCCAAAGAATGCAATCATCACTTTCCCATCTCCGCTGCCATGACTTGGGTGGGAGCTCTGAGACAAGCTTGGCTGGAATGTTACATTAGTGCAACTGACCTCAGGACATCAGGTGCCTGCTCTCATCCTCCCTTCAAACCCCTCAATCTCTTAGGCCACATTGGGCTCACACCTCCATTCTTGATACACGGAACTATTTCCTTCCTTGCTCTTGTCATACACCTCCTTCAGCCATAACCTTTAAATATGTGAAATATGGAGCTCACTTCCCCTGAAGGTTCTGTCCATCTTTTCCAGTTACTCCTTCTCAAGACTGCAGCACTGAGCCCCAAGAAACGTTTTTCCTGATGTCTCATTCATAAGTTCCTGTCCATAGTACTCATCATTCAGTTTGTTATCTGAGGCAAGTCTACTTTTCCCCATTCCTACCAGCCTGCATAATGGGGGCAAAAATTACATTTGATTTGTTCACTCTTCTTTTTCCTAAGTGTAGCATACTAACCAGGAACTGCCGGTTGTCCCTCAAGCATTTACTGAATAAAGATTTCGGAGCTGGGGAATGAAGCTTAGTACAGAGCACACACCTGAGTGTAGGGAGCAGAGGGAAGTCCTAAGTGAGTGAAGTCTTGGTGAATGAGTGTTGTTGACATAGGCGTGGCCATGTCAAGGACCCCATAGTCTTAGACACAGAGAGAAAATGGTAAGGCCTTCTCCTTGGTGGTGGGGCTTACAAGTAAATGGTGAGCCCTTCCCTTCTGCTCCTTGTGCAAATGTTGACAGTGTGTGCAAAAAATGTCCACTATAGTTTTCTCTCCCAGGATAATCACAGCCGGAGGACTGCTCCTCAATGGAGATTGCGCCTACTGAGGCAAAGTGCGATTAAACATCCTGTAATGCACAGGACAACCCCTCAGAAAAGTTGTCAGTACAGGTCAAAACAAACAAACAAACAATCCAGGATAGACAAGTCTCTTACATGCTTTCTAGTTCTTAAATCATTTGATTTAAATTGGTCTCACTGTCTGACTGCCAAATATATTGTTGACAGCTCTGTTATCCTGAGCAATCCCTTAGACTTAGGTATGAGAAGTTTTCCTTGTAATAGTAATTATGGTCAAAGGACTTGACCTATGGTGTGGTCATACCACCTAGCAACAAAAACAATCTTATAAAGCACACTTTAGCATGCTAGAGGCCCCGATTTTAATTCCCAGCACCTCTCCTTACCCTAAAAGCTCATGATAACCATAATTCATTCATTCACTCTTTCCTTTCTTTTCTTCCTTCCTTCATTCCTTCCTTTCTATCATCTATCTATCTATCTATCTATCCTATCCTATCCTATCCTATCCTATCCTATCCTATCCTATCCTATCTCAGTATAGGACACAACTTAACATGATGCATTCAATACTTTACTACAAAGTAGGTTTTACATTAGATTTTCCCCAAATGTTATTTAAGTATTCTGAGCACACTTAAGGGAGGCTATGCGAATTTATGCTGTTGGTAGGCTAGGTATATTAAATGCACTTCAATGTATAATATTTGCAACCTAGGATGGGTTTATCAGGGACATAAGTGCATTGTTAAGAAATATTTGCATCTTAGAACTGGTCTACCAATGCTAATAACTTACACCATTTGGTCATCCTTTCTCAAGTACCATTATAATTTGGGTTAGGCCATTAAGGACATTGTAGAGGCACAGTATACTAACACCAGCCTGGTACAGGAACTCTGAAGAGAAACAGATTAGCATAAATTAAAGAGATAATTAGCTATTACTACTTTTAATTGCACAGAAGGAAATTTGTTAATTGAGAAAAAAAATTGTGTAGATGTTTAACAATAGTTTAGAATGTCTGTCATAAGATGTGGAGACCTAGAGAAGCAAAATGCCAGGGAAAGCCATGAGAAACAAGTTGGCAGTCTGAAAAGCTACTATATTTCTCTTCTTCAGCTAGTACCAACCTCAGGGTCAAGATCATCCAGGACAGTTTCGAGCTGCTTCAGTTCTGTTTCTGACAGATTGCCAAGGAGCTCATCTTCATCCAAGTCCTTATACTCTGCTAAGTCCTTCCGGAACGGCAGCGCCATGGTTCACAGTGTAGGAAGTCACGTGATTTGTCCCAATTCTTTTAGCTAAGGAGGGAAGAAACAACCATTTAAACATAAGTCAGTTGCATCTATTACTGGGGAAAGGGAGATGCTATGTCTATTTGTTGGGGGTGGGAGGGTGGGTGGCGTGGGGGGGTGAAGGGGTGGTGGTGGTGGTGGTGGTGCTGGTTTCAAGAGAGAGTTTCTGTGTAACAGTCCTGGCTGTCCAGGCACTCACTCTGAAGACGAGGCTTCTGCCTCCTGCATGGGATTAAAGGCATGTGCCATCACTACCTGGCTTGTCATACATTCTTGCATCATATGCTACTCTTACCTACAGATCATTTATTCCTTTAACTGTTTTGTCTCTGTAGAAAAGTAATCAAGTGGGGAAAAAGGAAGATATTTATGAAAATCATTGAAACAATTTATTAGAATAACAATTTCTGATAAATTGAATTTTAGTGGCAAAATAATTTTTTTTCAAAAACAAATTTCTATCAGTGATGTCAAATTATCCCAATGGATAACAACTGTTTTACTACAAACTATTCAGGAGCTCAATATGACACACTATTAACATAGGAAAATAGCCATATGTGTCTCATAGAGTGTCTCTGGGGAAAATATTTGAAAAATGTTTTCAAAAAAGATTATTTTAGGAGCTAGAGAGGATGGCCCAGCAGTTAAGAATACTTTCTGTAGAGGGTTTGTGGTCAGTTCTCAGCATCCACATGGGGTGAGTCACAATTGCCTGTGTTCCAGAGGATCTGGCACTCTCTTCTGGCTCCCAAGGGTATTGGCACACATGTGACACACATAAATATATGCAGACACCCACAAGTACACATAGAATAAAGTCAAAGGAATCTTTTTTTAAATATTATTTTGTTATTATTTGGTTGTTTGTTTATTTAATTTTTTTTTTTTTTAAAGACAAGCCCAGGCTAACCAGGAACTCACTACATAGACCAAGCTAGCCTTGAATTCAAGGTGAGCCTTCACCATTGGCCTCCTGAATATTACGAACACAGGTGTATATTACCATTTGCAGCTGAAAAAAGTTTTTAAACAACATTCTGAAAACACTTCATTAAGATTCTTTTAAAAAATAATTTATTTATTTTATGTGCATTGGTGTTCTGTCCGTGTGAGGCTGTCAGATGTTGGCGTTACAGACAATTGTGAGCTGCTATGTAGGTGCTGGGAATTGAAGTCAGATCCTCTGGAAAAGCAGTCAGTGCCCTTAACTGCTGAGCCATCTCTCCAGCCCCTTCATTAAAATTCTTAAAACACACTGGGATGTGTCACCCAATAGTTAGCAGAATGATCAAGAAGGCCTGACCACAGTGTCAATGTGGCTCTACCTAACAATAGTTAGGCACAGCAGCTATCCCTTAGATACAGCAGGAGTACTCTATAGGACACTGAAAAAAATGCCACAACAAAAATGTGAAGCAGGCAACCAAGCACTTCAAAATTTCTATCAGTATACTTGGGCCACCGCATAAAATGTTTACATGGGGATAAGAGACAGTGCTTAGACTAGCGATTTGCCTAAATTTTTCTTGGCTGTGAAATAAACAGTATTGCCAAGGTCTGATCTGTGTCCTTTGCGACAGAGATCCCTTCCAGAAGTTCTCTAACTTGAGTGTATCAGAATGCAGCCACACTTGTCAAGATCCAGATTCCATAGCCTTACCCCAGTTTCCTGATTGACTAGTCAAGTGTAAGCACGGGTCTGGTGAGAGGCCATAATTTGCATTTCTGGTAAGTTCCCAGAACTTTCAAATATATTAACCATAAAATGTAATAAAATGTAATATTGAAAATGTAATATTGAAGGATGTGATGGATAATTTTGAGGGAAAATTACTTAAAATAAGGCTATTTAAAAAATAGTATTTTCATAAAAATACTAGTAACATCATGATTTGAGACAGGCAAGGGTAACAGACTGATAATTTTGCTAGCTGGACCTGTTGGCAAAGACCTGTAACTTCAACCACTGAGGAGGGGATACAAGTTTAAGGTCTACCTGATAGACTATAGGTTGTGTTCAAATCAAGTTGGACAACTTATGGTTTCAAAAGTTAAAAAACAAAACAAAACAAAAAACAACTACAAAAGGAGGGCTGGGAATGCGCCTCAGTTGTAGTACACTTGCTGTGTGTGAGGCCCTAGGTTCAGTTCCCAGTGTTACACACACTCAAGCACATACACATGTATACACACACACACACACACACCACACACACACACACACCATAAAAACACAAAATCAGGAATTATAGCATTCAAGCAATTAAAAAAAAAAACCCTGCAAAAACACCATTGAGTTCATTTTGTGTTGGCCTTCTACACCTTGGCACAGAGCTTGCCATCAAGAGTAGTTTGTATACCCAGTGAGACTCCACAGCAGAAAATTGGTTTTTCCTTTCTTTGCAAGTGGTTGTCAATTTGGAGATAGTGTTCATGTTCACTTCTCCCTCTCAACTCTGGCAAGCAGTCTATGGAAACTGCAGGCCATATGCATGCTGCCACAGCCTCTGTGAGTTCATCATGTGAGTCAGTCCTGTTGTGTCTGGAAAACAGTTTCCTTGGTGTCATCCACCCCCTCTGGCTCTTAACAACTTTTCCACCTCCCTCAGCCCCAGGGGAGGGACTTAATGAAGACATTAAGTGTTCCAAAGCCTATCGTCCTCAGCACATGGTCTAGTTGTAGATCTCTGAGTTAGTTCCCATATACTGTTCGAAGAACCTTCTCTGATGATGGCTGAGCAAGACACTGACCAATGGTGTACTGGCTAGTTTTATGTCAACTTGACAAAGTCTACAGAGAAAGAGGAACCCAATTGAGAAAATACCTCGGTAAGATCCAGCTGTAGGGAATTTTCTTAATTATGATTAATGGGGGAAGTCCCAGCCCACTGTGGATAGTGCACACTAGACTGGTGGTCCTAGGTTCTTTAAGAAAGCAGACTGAGCCAGGTGGTGGCGGCACATGCCTTTAATCCCAGTGCTTGGGAGGCAGAGGCAGGCAGATCTACATGAGTTTGAGGCCAGCCTGGTCTACAGAGCGAGTGCTAGGACAGGCTTCAAAACTACACAGAGAAACTCTGTCTTGGAAAAGAAAAAAGGAAGAGGAGAGGAGAGGAGAGAAGGGGAGGAGAGGGGAGGGGAAGAAAGAAGAAAGCAGGCTGAAGAGGTCATCATGAGTAAGCCAGTAAGTGGCCCTCCTCCACAGCCTCCATCAGCTCCTGCCTCCATGTCTCTGCCCTGCTTGAGTTGCTGCACTGACTTCCTTCAGTGATGAACAGTGATGTGGAAGTGTAAGCCAAATAAATCCTACCCTCTCCAAGTTGCTTTTGGTCATGGTGTTTCATCACAGCTACCTAAGACATAGGAGTGTAGTACAATGTCAGTTAGAAGTCATTTTATTGCTGTGTTCCTTTAGCAAAACAATAGTACTTGGTTTCCCCCCAGGCCTATCTAGTCTCAGGTTCTTAGCCACCCACACTGTGTCAGGGATGGTTTCCTTCTTATGGAGTGGCCTCAGATGCAATCAGGTAGTGGATGGTCACCAATATACCAAGCAGGAATGTTATTGCTATAGACCACAGAGTCTGTAGCTGTGTTCTATTCACTCTTACTACTTTTTAAGTATCACAGGAAACATGAGTCTATATGGCTTTTACTTCAGCTTATTTATTTTTCTTTTTCAAAACAATGGAGAAGCCATTTCCTTGAGATTCAGATGATGGAACTTTTGCCAAGATGAAAGAACTTCCAGTTAATACAGGCAACTTTTTTAGAAATTTCAATTCTATTGCAGCAAAGTGTCAACAACTAGTGTTCATGCTACCTAACTTTGCTCAAAACGCACAGTGGCACTCTTTCTTTTATCCTGTGTTCCCACTCTTAGGTTATCCACCTCGATTGTCCATTTCCCCTCAACTCTCTTTTACTGAGGAGTCAGCACTGCATACGAACAAAGTCCTAGGACGGCAGGGGTTCAGAACTTGCTCTGGAAGCTTCTGTCCTTTGCTGCTGTTCTGAGGATGACAATACTATCTCTTGCTTGTCCTGTAAGGACACTTCATTGGAAAAGAGAACAAATTCTGAATGATGATGAGGGAAAACCAATATGCTGGATATGTGCAGCCACAAGGACTAAAGTATATTATATTTAGTGCAATAAGCCAAACAGAGAAAGTCAAATACTGTAGGTTCTCGCTCGTAAGTAGAAGTTGAAAAGTTAATTTCATAGACATTGAGTAGATGTTTGTACAGACTAGAAAGGTTGTACTCAGGAGGATGATAATGTGTACTAAAACACAGCTAGGTAAGAATAAGTTTTTGTGCTCTATAGCAGTGACTTGAATTTGGCTTATTATAAGTGTAAGCTGGAACAGTTACATTATTCATGGATGTATTGTCTATCCCTGCCCATGTGCCACAGTGGGAGAGCTGAATAATTATAATGGCTTACAGAGGCTAAAACATTTACTACTGGCCCTTCACAGGGGGGAAAAATAGCTGCCAACTCTCTGAAAAAAGTACAAATACCTCAGTACAAAACACAGTTTACAAACTGGTTATAGCTAGCTTTCCAGTATTATCTCCAGCCTTTCCCTATCGCAACATCCATGGCTTTAAACAGGACACAAACTCTAAATCCCCTACATCCTTGTGTATCATGTTCCCTTTTTCCAGATGAAATACATTCTTTAACCATGTCTGTTTCTTCAACTGAAGCCACATACATTCTTCAAGGCCTCAATGAACATAGTAACATTCCCTAGAAATTTCCTGATGCTCCATTCTCAAACAAATGCAACCTAATTTACTTGCACCTGTATACCCACACTCTTGCTTCTGTGGATAAATTGTTCATACCATTATCCATAGTTATTTGTGTCTCCTGTGACCAGATCCCATCAATAAACAGTTCTGCTGTGTGTGTTTTCTTTTGTTTACAATAGGGTACCATTAAATAGCCCAAGTTGGCCTTGTACTCAAATGATCCTCCTGTCTTGACCTCTAATGTTGGCCCATCAGTAGCACTTCAGTTTTAGTAAAAAAATCATCAATGAATACTAGGATACATTCTTTTCCCTTTAAAGAGAGTTTATAACTATGTAAAGTTGGGCTAACATGATGGCTCAGTGAGTAAAGACAATTGCCACTGAACCTGATGACCTGAGTTTGATCCTCAGGACCCACTAATAAAAGGTGATAATTCCAACAAGTTGTTCTTTGACCTCTACCATAGCACACATTATCTCTTCCACAGACAATTTTAATTATCTAAGTGTGAAAACCAGTCTCTACTTATTTTCTCCCAGCTGCTATTTTTTATAGAGGAAGGTCTTAACACAGATGATGCTACAAAGCAACTGTGGAGATACATGATTCAGATATACCAGTTGTTAATCCCCATTTCATCATCATTTCTATAGGGTAGGTGCAGAGTTTCTATCTGTTCTTGTTGCACACACATGATCACGCTATTCTCTGGTTAAACCTCTATGCAGATTCATCCCTCTCCAACAGGACTGGGTAAACTACGGACAGTGACCTCCCTTCTTTTCTATGTTCAACTATCTCCCTGATGCTTTACTTTACCTCTAATCTGGATCTCTCTTCTGAACTGCATACCTAAAATATAACTACCTATGTAAAATCTTTACCTGGGTGGTTAACAGCAATCCTAACCAGTGGTGGCACATACCTTTAATCCCAACACTCAGGAGGCAGAGGCAGGTGAATCTCTGTGAGTTTGAGGCCAATTTGGTTGGTATACAGAGTGAGTTCCAGGACAGCCAGGGCTGTTACACAGAGAAGACAAACTCTGTCTCAAAATAAACAAACCCCAAATCAACCAACCAACCAACTAACCAAAAAACAAATAAATATACAAGAACTCAAATGTCTAGTACCCCCTACACACACTTTTGCCATCTTACTCCTTACTCATAATGATAAGTAGCAGCTTCATTCTCTTGATTGCTTTGGCATAAATAAATAAATAAATAAATAAATAAATAAATAATCTTGAAAGTTAACTTTGACTTCTCTCACATTCCACATCCAAACCACCAATTCTCTTGCAGTATGTACAAGATGGTCTCGGTTATGATCTCATGCTTGAACTACTGCAGTAGCTTCCTAAGGAACTAGGTCCTATTCTAATATCTTAGTCTATCTTCTATAAAATAGGTTTTCCTCTTTGTGTGTGTGTGTGTGTGTGTGTGTGTGTGTGTGTGTGTGTGTGTGTGTGTGTGTGTGTGTGTGTGTGGATGTTTGTACAGGGGTGCATGTATGGAGCTCATAGGACAACCTAAGGTAATAGTTCTTATCTTCTTTTTCGATGCCATGGATGAAGATCGCTGGTTCACAAACTTCTGGGGACTTTGTCTCTGTTTCCCATCTCAATGAAATAGTACTGAGATTATAAATATGTGCTACCAAGTGTGATTTTACATGAGTTCTGAAGATTCTCACTTAGGCTTTACCCACTAAGCCATCTTCTCAGTCCAACGGAAAACTGATAAATTGTAAACTGATAAATTATAATCATGTATATTTGTGGGACATAATGTGATATTTAAGCCTTTACTGAGACAACTGTACACAATAAAAAAAAAAAAACCAATATAGAGGGATTTCTTTCACACTATGTCCAGTTCCCCTTGATAACATTTTGCAAAACCACAGAATCACAAGGAAAACATTGGTCTTGACACAGTCTATTGATCTTACTGCTTTCCCTGTTTTACACGCAGTCCTATGTATGTGTTTGTGTTATAGTCTAGCTTTTTCACCAGCACAAACTCATGCATCTACCACCATTGACAAGTCTCAACACACATGATAACTCATGTTACCCTTTTACAGCCACACCCACCTACCTCTCTCACACCCAACAACTGCTGATCTGACCAGTTTCTAAATTTTGGTTGTGGTGCCTCTTGCCTGTAATTCCAGCATTCCAGAAGCAGACATAGGAGGATTTTTTTTTTTTTTTTTTTTTAAACAAGCTTAGAGCCTAGTCTACGTAGTTCCAGAGCAGCCAGGATTACATAAAGAGACTGTTTTCAACACAACAAAAAAGATGTTGGATCATAAATACCTTTGAGACTAGCTTTTATCATCAAATATAAACCCTAAGAATTCATCCAAGTTACTTCATTAGTATTTTTTCTCTGCTATAGTTCATAGTAATGTTGTATATGTGCCATTAGTATTTAGCTGTTGACAGTCATATGGAATGACTATATTTATTATTTATTTAATTTGTGTGTGGGGGAGTTCTGGAAATCAAACATTGGATCTCATGCTCATGTATGCTACACTGCTAGCACCCAATTCCACATCGACAATTATAAACAAGGTGGCTTTGAAAAGTCACGTACATGTTTTTGTGTGAACATAACTAATAGCATTAATTTACACTGCTTATGGTATCTAACAGCATCAAATCTCAATAAAAAAGAAAAGTCAAATGTTCTTACAGTGGTTCATAAGACTCAAAAGATTATTACCCTAAGCCCTCACTCACTCCCAACTGTTCACCACTCAACTCAAAAAGCTCAGCAATTCTGATCTTATCGCCCTTCCTCCAGCAAGCCAGACATACTTCTGCCTTAGTGCCTTTGTACCTAACTGTTCCTTTACCTTTAACACTCTACTCAGGCAGCTAAATGACCTGTTCTCTCTTTCTTAGGTCTCTGTTTAAATGTCAACTGATTGTTGGGAACCGTTCATGATCACTTCTTACAAAATAGCAACCCTCGCAGGTCACATACTGTTGTTTTCTTTCGCTGTATTTCAGGCATTGTATAATATATTCACATTGTATAATATATGGTATATTTACATTGTACAGTATATTTACTGATTCATTTGGCTATTCTGTCACTGAACTGTAGCTACAGTCAGGAAAAGTCTTTGTTATCCTTAACACCTAGAATAAAGCAAGACACACACTAAGGACTAAAATGCAGTAAATATAATTATCTCCAAAGTTGTAACTAATACCCCATGACTCTTAATATACAATTATCAAGATTATTGAAATATTAACCTTCTAACTTTACCTGACTGTACTTTTTGGGTGTTTCTCTATTATTTTATTTTTTGACACTATGCATCCCTAGCTGGCTTAGAACTTGCCATGTAGACAGGTTAGCCTTGAACTCACAGAGATCTGCTTGCCTCTGCCTCACAAGGGCTGAGCCTAAAAATATACACAGCCAATTTGGAGGGACTTCTGTTTATCTGAGCAGGATATCACTGTATCCTCTAGCTGGCCTGGAAAACTATATCTATATAATTTTAAAACAGGGAGCTATTAAAAAAAAAAATAAGAAAGGCGAGATGGGGGAGCTGGTAAAGGTACACACCTCCAAACCTGACCACCTGAGTTTCATTCCCTAAACACACATGGTAGAAGAAAATTGGCTCCTGGAAGTTGTCTTCTGACCCCACAGGCATGCGTGTGTCTCTCCCAACACATACCCAAACTGAACAAACACCAAAAAGTTAAATTAGAAAAAATGTAAAAGCATAGCCAAGCATGTTCTCCTGCTGCCACACCCCAAGTTATGTTGTTAAAATTGAGGACTGGGGGAGAGGGGAGCAGGAGATCCAGAGAGATGGTTCAGAGGTTGGGGCACTAGCTGCTCTTTCAGAGGTCCTGAGTTCAATTCCCAGCAACCACATGGAGGCTCATAATCAATCATCTGTAATGAGATCGAGTACCCTCTTCTGTCCTGCAGACATACATGCAGACAGGACACTGTATATATAATAAACAAATAAAACCTTAAGAAATAAAAATAGGCAGGGCGGTGGTGGCACATGCCTTTAATCCCAGCACTCAAGGCCAGCCTGGTCTACAGAGTGAGTTCCAGGACAGGCTCCAAAACTACAGAGAACCCTGTCTTGAAAAACAAAACAAATAAGTAAAGAAATAAAAATAAAATTGAGGTCTGCAAATCCCAGAAGCGTAAGGAAAATGTGAAGTTACGAGGCGGCCCAGAAAACTTATTTAGGGTCAGAACAAAAAAGAGTCCTAATTAGATTCGGGTTACAGAGGGCAACCTTAGAGCAGAGAGCAGCCAGATCACTTCAGTGACTATTACAAGAAAATACTTCAACAGGTTACTCACACCACTTCAAGAGCAATCTCAATTTGAACCTGAGAGACTCTGGGGCTCCCATGTGAGTGACCTACTCCCCGTCCTGGCTACTACCTCTCAGTGACCCCTCCCACCCTCCTGGTGGAGTCATGTCACAGATGAGAGAAACAAGGTGAGACAAGAAGCCACCCTGAGAACCAAAGACAATGCCAAAACAGACACACCCTTAGCGTGCTCAGTGTCAGCTCCCCGTGTTTATATTCGTTTTACCCCGGTTAGCTTAGAAAGCCTCTACCAGTTATCCTATGAGTAAAACCAAATAGTGCTCAGCCATTAACAAAACAGTGTTTTCCAAATGCATAGTGGAGGGAGTAATCTAAGGGTTTGTTTGTTTGCATTCCCATTGCTCTCTCAAAGGAAGCACAGTTATGACTAATTCTTCCTTTTGCAAGAACATTTTTAATCTACCAGTTAATAACCATTGAACTATTTACAAACATTCTAAAACAAAGCTAGGCCTATAAGAAATCACATTGAGAGTAAGCTGAATTTCAAGTAGTGAACAAAAGTAGTATGTTATCTCAGCCATATCCCTTCTGGGCTTCTTGGACTTTAAAATGGATTATGTATTTATTTATTTGTTTGTTTGTTTGTTTGGCTTTATTTTGGAATGGAGCCTGAATTGGTTAAATTCTCTCATTTTTCAACTTTACTTTTTTCCTATCTTCAGATCAATGCAAACATTTATTAAAAGCCTACCATATTTCATGCGTTTATGGGAGGAGAGCTAGACTGGCAGGACATGGACAGGAAAAGGGCTGTGGGAACAAGAGGAAAGGTCTTAGAGTAAATTACACAGAACAGAGTCTTCTTTTCTCTCCCCACTTTAGAAATGTTTCTCAAAGTAGACTTTAAAAGATCACAAGGCTCCAGGATAATATAATGCTCAAACAAAACTCAACTGTTCCTTAAGGTTGACACAATTTTCGTCCTTCCTTCCTTCCTTCCTTCCTTCCTTCCTTCCTTCCTTCCTTCCTTCCTGTTTTCTTTTCTTTTTTTGACACACTGTTGCTGTCTCTGAATACACAACAGTGGTGACCAGCCAAATTTGAACAAGCAGCAAAAGCAAATTTGGTTCTGTTTCTCCTCCATTTCCTTTCCTGCCCACAGATAGATAAGCAGAGCCCTATCTCCTAGCAACACTGTACCAATGATTATGCTGCCGTGAAGACTAAGAAGAAGTGTGTCACTGCGCAAATGAAAACCTGTTCACAATGTTCCCTGCAATGAAAACTGTACAAGCCAGGCAGTGGTGGTGCACGCCTCCAGCACTCGGGAGGCAGAGGCCTGTGAGTTCAAGACCAGCCTGGTCTACAAGAGCTAGTTCCAGGCCAGCCTCCAAAGCCACAGAGAAACCCAGTCTTGAAAAACCAAAAAAAGAAAAAAGAAAACAGAAAACTGTACGAAGAAAAACTATTCTCAACAAGAGATGCCTGAGTGAGTGTACAACTGTCATCAGCAATACTTGAAGGCTGGTTAATAGTTAACATAGTTAACAAGGCACTGTTGGTTTTCAGACAGAAATATGTCCCACAAATTTTAGACAATTTAATCAGATAAGGTTTTTGGTAAAGTTTGGCCAAAAAAAAAAAAAAAATGTAAACCACCAAAATAAGCCCTTGAGATGTGGATATAAAAATATTTTGAGGGTATTTTTTATATGATGATTTCCCAAAGAAAGCTGGGTGTAGTTGTGTATACCAGTAATCTTAATTAACACTTTAAGGTCAGCTTGGGCTATATAAGAAAGACACTGTTCCAAGCCAAAACAAAAACCAAAAGGTTTCCCAGTTAGTGATTGTAAAACAAACACACTGAACACACATCGTCTTTTGAGGGAACAGAGAAAAAGGTCTCACTATGTGGTTCTGGCTGACCTGCAATTAGCTATGTAGACCAGGCTAGCCCTGAGTTTACAGTGATCTTCTTGCCTCTGCTTCCCAAATTGTCAGATTACAGGCATGTGCCACAACACCTGATTGGGGTTTTTTGTCTGTTTCTTTTCTTTTTGAGACAAGATCTCACATAGCCTGATCCTTCTGTCTCCACCTCCTAAATTCTGAGATTATACGTATGCATACTACTACTTGTATTACTTGCAAAACTTGGCCAGAATGTTAAGCCATACACCCCCACACAAGGAGGAAAGATGACTGACAGACAGACAGACAGACTTAATACTTAAAATAACACTCAGGGACTGTCAGTTCCTATCCTTGAACTAGGGTCAGCAGATCTATGGCTATAACTGGCTCTGTGGCTCTGAACAAGTCAATCACCTCTCAGTTTCCTGCCCTGGAAGAATAGTTAAAAGGTGGCACGAGTCTGGCAATCAACCCCCACTCCCCTCATCCCACCCTGTGTCCATGGCAAATACTTGCAAAGACCTTTTTACCACTGAGCCCAGATTCTGCCTCAGCTAAGATCTGCTCACTTCCCAAGATTGCAGGGGCTCATATCTTTCTACATATAAATTTCAGAAAAGTGAGTTGAAAAACCAGATCAATTAAAAGAAAGGAGAGAGAGAGAGAGAGAGAGAGAGAGAGAGAGAGAGAGAGAGAGAGAGAGAGAGAGAGAGAGAGAGAGAGGAGGAGGAGGAGGAGGAGGAGGAGGAGGAGGAGGAGGAGGAAGAAGAAGAAGAAGAAGAAGAAGAAGAAGAAGAAGAAGAAGAAGAAGAAGAAGAAGAAGAAGAAGCAGCAGCAGCAGCAGCAAAGTCACACAGGGGCCTACTGTTAAATACTAGAGGGAGAAAGTTCCTTTGGCATGATCATACTGGTCAAAGCCACCACACCAAGCAGATGTCAACAGAACATTTCTTATCTTCCCATGGACTCCATCATAAAAATAAAATGTCTCTATGGAAACACAGAAGCACAGCACACTGGTAAGTCACAGAATAAATGCAAAAATGTTTTAATCATAAATTTACAAATGTGACTAATGTCATGATGCAAACACTCACATGGACACTGGCTTTTTCCTTGTTGTGTACATTCACAGCATGCTCTCTAGCTCAGCCTCCAGATCCCTGGGATTACAGATTGAGGAGTGAGCCACCACACTCAGCTACCATCTTTTACTAAGATAAAGTTAAGTTGTTACTGCCCAGCCTGCTACTCCTTGCAGTATACTTGATAAACTTGTTTGTGACATTCTCAATAAACCTGTTTTCTTCCTACTTCAGTCTAAAGAGGAATTCACTTATCATCAAGTGTGGCCAATCTACCACATTTTCTCCTATGGAGGAAAAAAGGCTGGGAGTGGTGTTGCACACACCTGCAATCCCAACAGTGGCAAGGCAGAAGAAAGGTCACAAGTCTGAAGGAGAGCTAAGTCTATATATCAAGTTTCAAGGAGCCAGAACTGTATAGTGAGACCCTGTCTCAAGAAACGAAGTTGGAATTTAAGAAAGGGAACTTTGGGAAACAGGTCTGATCAAAGCTTACATTTAATTTCAGGTCATATTCTAAGGGAGATTAGCAGCCCTCCATTATTTATTAACATCTGTCCCTTAAGTTTGACATATTTTCTTTGGTACAAGAAATTGTTTCCCCCTTATCTTTTGAGACAGGTTTTCATGTAGCTCATGTTGGCCAGGAATTCCTACATAACCAAGGATGGTCCTGAACGCCTGATCCTCCCTGCCTTTATCTCCCAAGTGCTGGGATTAAAGGTGTGAACCACCACATTCATATAAAAAAAAAACCCTAATGGTTAACTAAAAGCCCTTATGGTCCTTCCAACTGTAAATACTGAACTTTTAAAAATAAATGAATTTAGAGTAACTTTGGAAAGTTCTATAACACAGGAGAGGACTGGAAAGCTGATACAACTAGGAGAGTAACCCAATGTTCACTACATACCCAATGGTACCCTCTCAGCTTGGTATCACGCTCACTCATTCATTTTTAATAAATTTTGACTCTGCACACGAAGAAACAAGCGTTGTCCCTGATTTCTAAACTGTACACATCACACTCTGGTAATAGTAAAGTGTTTTGATGGGAAGAAAACAAGAACCACAAACTACCCATCAGGCCTGTTACAGACTCTCAGAGGTTAGGCACAATAGCGTGCATGTTTAGCATTGGTGAGGTAGTGGGTACACTCCTCAGAACCACAAAAAGAATAAGAAAGAAATTTCTAGATCAGAAAATACTTCACAATATTAGGACCTTATTCAAATGTGGGTGATGACAAAATCTCCCAAGCTCCCCAGTCGGAAGAGTATGAACCTGGGCTTAGGCCAGTTTGGGGATATTTTTTCCCTTCAAGATCTTTTCCCTAAGGAAATACCAAGAGAAACAACCTCCACAGCTCCACAGCTCTAAAAGTTAATTGAAAAACAAGCAACAGCAACACACACAGCATCCTTATCTCCAGCCCTTGCCCCTTCCTCGGCAAGGTTCCAGGATATTTGCAGCCCTGGGTCTCACCGGGAGAAGGGAGGCGGCTGCTTTTCCAGGCTGCGCACCAGTTGGCTCTGCTGCAGGCTCTCCGCTCTCTGCAGCTCCCACGGAAGCACTCCTTTTACCACCACACCCCTGTACGGTCCTGTGTCAGGTGACTTTGGTGAACTCCCCCTCCTTGAACTAAGGATTACTAGGCCGGCTTCCTTGAGGGCCTCCTCCCAAGTTCTCTGTCACCTTCCCAGAGAGGTGGTGCATCTCCATAACAAGCCCCCAACCCATCGCCAGATTTCTCCACCCCATCCAAATGCCTCACAAATCTGGTCTTTCTGAGGCCTTTTCTGTCTCTGTCTCCTTGAAAATCAACCCTCAGGGGCACTATTTAGCCCTATTACACACCACTGATTCACGCGTCTTGGACCTGCCTGTAAAGAAAGGCATTTGCTACATACCTCAGACATATAGCAGGCTTGTGACTTTTAGAGGACACCAATGGTCATTACTCTAATTTCACAAGGCTGGACACAAAGGAAGCTTTGTTATCACAAATTAGTTTTCTGAGTAAGGAGAAACAGTCTTTACTATGTGTGTACATGTGTGAATGCACACATGATTTTTTACTGTGTGTACATGTGTAAATGCACACATGATTTTTTTAGTGTGTGTACATGTATGAATGCACACATGACTTAGTAACTTTTGTCAGTTCTCGACTTCCATCATGTGATACTAAAATAGAAAACTCATTTTAAGTGATTTAAAAACTCACTATAAACAGGGCAGTGCTGGCACATGTTTTTAATCCCAGCACTAGGAAGTTAGAAGCTGTCGGATCTCAGAGTTCGAGACCAGCCTAATCTGTAGAACCAGTCTCAGAATAGCCAGGGCTAAACAGGGAAACCCTGTCTTGAAAACAAAACAAAGTAACAACAAAAAACTCCTTACTATATTATAGCCTTAAAAATACATATAGCTGGGGGTAGGGGTAGAGAAAGGTTGATCAATAGGCATTAAGTTACAGTTACATAAGATGAAGTAGTCCTGGTGTGTTGTGGTGAAATGGTGTAACTACAGAAAAAATATATCACATATTTTTTTAAGTGACCAAAGAAGACACTTTAACAGTGTTCACAATTAGGAAATGATAAATGTCTGAGGAGACAAATTTAACCTTATTTGGGCATTAAATAATATATGATGTGTGTGTGTGTGTATATATATATTTACCACAATATCATGATGCTATGTATAACTTCTATGTTTTTATTCACTGGTTCAGATAACTTAAAAAAAACAGTCACATATAATACACACAAAGTAAAACCATGTAAAAATGACTGAAGTAATGAGAACCATCAGTTAGTAGAGGCAGTTTCTGGGAAGAAGTGGGAGGGAGTGGAGGTGGGAAGAAAACCAAATCGATGTCGAGGCCTGGTGAGAGCTGGAGAAAGCAGAACTGTGGAAACAAGGGAAGTCTCAGAATTGTGGCTCTCAGCCAACAAGTATGATACAAGGTCTGCTTTGGCTCCTTCCAGGCTAAAGGACACTTTCCCTTCAACCGTGTGAGACAGAACTCAAGAGACCCACACAGGAATAAAAAGCCAATGGGAAAGGAAACAAAGTTGCCGAGAGCACAGTAAAAAGGCCAATGGGAAAGGGAACAAAGTTGCCGAGAGCACAGTAAGCTCAACATGCACCTAAAACTCTCACAACTCAACTATTATTTCTAAGTGATGAGTGGAACTGGCTGTATTTTAATTATATGGTAGGGAAACACTTCAAATTGTGTATTTATTATTAGTGTGTGTACATGTGTACATGATATGTATCTGTGAACACAGGCACCTCTGTGGCATGACATGCATGTGGAGCCCAGGGACAATGCTTACACAGGGAGCACTTTTACCTGCAGAGCCACCTCACCAGTCTGAAGGCTCATTCCATTACTTGAGCCTCTCAGCTTGATAGGGGACCACATTCCAAACTTCAAAACAGTGAAGAAAAAGGAAAATGCATTTCATTTGCATACATTTAATATGCAAATTTCTTTAACACTGACACAAGAATAGTGGTACATAATATAAAATTTAATTATCCTGCATAAGACTAATCTATATAATTTGCTAAAAATGATCTGACGCTCAAAGAGAAAAAAGAGCCTGCCCAAGAGCATGTCCTTCTCAGTGTAACAAGATTTGAACAAATCCTCAGAGTCCCTAGTTCCCCACAATCTTTATCTACATTTATAAAACATTCTATTTCTATCATAGTTTTCATGTCATTAACACTTCACATTAACAGAGGCTACTTAAATCAAAGTGACTGAGAGCAAACACAGCTGGGTATAAAAGAAGGAAAAACATAGTAAAATGGAAAGTGCAAAGCAGTTGAATTTATTTACAAGAACCTTTAATCCCCAGAAGACAAATGCACACAACAGTAAAGATATTATGCAAAGCATTAAAATACTATGCCAAGGGGCTGGAGTGATGGTTCAGTGGTTGTGAGCACACGCTACTATTGCAGATGACCTGCACTTGGTTCTCAGCACTCATGCTGGATGGCTCCCAACCTCCAATGAGCTCCAGGGGATCCAACAACCTCTGGCTTCCAAGGGCACTGCACTCAAGTGCACACATACACACATGATGAAAAATAAAGAAGAAATCTCAAAAAGAAAAAAAAAATTCATTGGGTGGCAGCAGTGGTGCATGCTTTTGATCCCAGCACTCGGGAGACAGAGGCAGGTGGATCTCTTGAGTTCCAGGCCAGCCTGGTCTACAAAGTGAGTTCCAGGCTAGCCAGGGCTACACAGAGAAACCCTATCTCGAAAAACTAAAAAATAAATAAATAGATAAAAAAATCTATACCTCACAAATCACCTCAAATTAGATATGACTCCAACTAATAAGACCAAGAGAAGCATACAATAGGTATTTTACTGAAAAAAAAAAAAAAAGAAAAAAGAAATGTAACACACTTTTAAAAAGAATTTCTCAAGTGTGGTACCTAGTGCTACTCAGAAGGATAACTTAATCCTAGGAATTTTAGGCCATCCTGAGCAATATAGTGAGCATTCTTAGGGAGAAAATATCAATTGTCAGCTTTATGTCTTTGACAAGGTACTGAACTACCTACAGGGTTGGTATGTTAACTAATTACATGAATTAACACATATAATCACGTTAAACAGTACCTAATATACACCCAAGTACTAATAAAAGTCTAGCTAATAAAGTCACTATTATCTTTATAAGTAGCTAGTTCATGTTTGGTAATTGAGAAGTTACCAAATTCTAAATCACTTACTTGCAGAAATTAGATGACAAAGATAAACGTTAAAAAAGTATATATGAAATAAAGCCGGCATGGTGGTACACACCTTTAACCCAAGCACTTGGGAGCTCTGTGAATTTGAAGCCACCCTGGTTTACAAAGTGAGTTCCAAGACAGGTTACACAGAGAAACCCAGTCTTGGGATAGGGAAAAAAAAAACCAAAAAAACAAAAACAGCCTGGCTTACAGAGTTAGTTCCAGGACAGTCAGGACTCAGAGAAACTTGTCTTGAAAAACCAAAAGAGAGGGGTGTATACAAACAAAATCGTAAGATGCACATTACCAAACACATATGATCACATACACACACACACACACACACACACACACACACACTTTTAGAGGTTAGTTGGGACCTATTTTTACATTATCATTCTCTAAAATAGTGTCAGCAATATGGTAAGTACTAAACTAATGCATAATAAAATAATCTGAAGCCTTAGTAAAAATTCATATCATTGTCAGGAATACCTGGCTTTATGATATTCTAATCCACCTAGAGGTAGAGTAAATTTTGTCTGATTATCAACATTCTACCTTCAAGCAGGGCTCAAGCCTGCCATGCCAGTACTTGGGAGGCTCAAACAGAAACAAGTTTGAAGCTCACCTAGGCTATGTAGTGAGACATTATCTCCAAAGAGCAAATTAAAAATTAATAAACATACCTTTTCCATTCTTCCAACCCAAGTAGGACATATCAAATCTAATTTGGATAGCTGGGAGATCAAATTCAACTCAAAAGATCATATGTCACCAATCTGTAGGTAATTCCATAAAACAAGAAGTCACACTTATACTGAGCCAAGGGGCTGGAGCGATGGTTCCAGAGCTAGGAATACCTGCTGCTCTTGCAGAGACTCTAGAGATGGTTCCTAGAACTCACATGGCACCTCACAATAGTCTAACTCCATCTGCAGGGGATCCATTGCCCTCTTCTGGCCTCTACAGGCACCAGGCACAACCATGGTGCACATAGACATGAAACAAAAAATAAATCTTAAAAGAAAGCAAGCTGAAGCTGAAAGACTGGAGATTCGGCTCAGGGGGAGAGCATTTGTCTAGCCTGGGCAAGGCCCTGAGTTTGATCCTCCACACAAAAATAAGCAAATGAATGAATAAGTTAATAAACAAAACCAGGTGTGATGGTTCATGCTTATAACCCCAGCGCTCAGGACTGCCACTGACTTTGAGGCCAGCCGGGGCTGCAATGTGGGACCCTGCCTCATGAGACAGCAGAAAATGCCAGTTTGGGGGAAGAAAATGGAAAAGGGCTGTGCAACAGAGTGAGGCCAGACACTAGCTTTAAATTCAGGACTTAAGACAACTCCAAAAATCCTAACAGTCAAGATAAATTATAATCTCCACTATTAAAAAAAGTAATATCCTAGAGTAGAGAGGAGGTGCAGAAAAGAGTCAAAGAAAACCCAAGCAAGCCACGGATTCAGGAGGCTGGCATAGGGTAGGCATCTTTTCGAGATCTGAGTCCAGCTGTAGTGTGGGAGCTCAGTGGCCTTATAATAATAATCTGCTACAACCCCAACCCCAACCCCACAGCAGGCAAGTTTATGGGGGTTTGTGTTCCCTGAGATCTAAGAGCTGGATGAATACCATCTATTTGGGAAAATAAAACACCAAGGCAACACATGATTAGCAGCCCAAACACGCAAGGCCTGACAATTAGTGGCTTGACAATTAGTGCTGCAGAAGTTCCAAGATAACTGTGGGTGGTCAGAAGAGGCAGATTCAGCTACAGGGGTGGGGTGGGGAGCAGAGTGAGCAAAGCTCAAAGCCTAGGCTGAAAGGCAGTAGGGACTGGGGCCAGGGGAAGGTCTACATAGGGAGACACTGTTTCAAAATAGGACAAAAAAAAAAAAAAAAAAAAAAAGAGCTGGAGAGATGGCTCAGTAGTTAAGAGTGCATACTTGCTCTTGCAGAAGCCTGAGTTCAGTTCCCAGCTCCCATGGCCAGCCACTCACAGTCACCTATAACTCCAGCTCCAAGGGATCTGACAGTCTCTTCTGTACTCTAAGGTGTCCTGCACTCGATAGCTCTCTCTCTCTCTCTCTCTCTCTCTCTCTCTCTCTCTCTCTCTCCTCTCCTTCCCTCCCTCCCTCCCTCCCGCATGTGCATGCACACACACCCAAGTAACCTTAAAAAGGGGAGGGGGCAGGAATTTAAGTCCTGTCTCCATGCTTTTCTACTCCCCACAGTGCTTTAATACAAGCTAAAATATCCTTTCCTTTTCAAATCTTTTTATATTCTTCAGAGAACAGTTCAAACAACACTTCTTCGAAGACAGTTCCCCTTGGGTCCTATTCAGAAGTCAGGGGCCAGACCCAAGGTTTGGCCTTGGGAGTGGGGGAGTGAGAAGGAACAAATAAGATTTCCTCTACAGCAAGAGGGAAGCAGAGGCTGATTGCAGTAAGAACAGACTACAGCCAGAAATTCTCCTGAGTGTCTGCTGGAGGTAAGACCACACTGCAGTCTCAGCCTCCACCCCTGCATGTTTTGTGGTTTGCAGCAGTAACTATACACTTTAGCGGACACTGCAGGAAAAATAACGAGAGGTAAGGGTCAGGGATTAACTCTGAAACAATCATGCAGTTAGAGCCCACCAAGAAGAAACACACATTTAATTTGAACCTGACTTGATACGGACATATTTGAAGGGCAATCTTCCCTTAGCTGTCATGGACACCAAGAGAAATATTCCATAACAATTCCTCACTTGTTATAACAAAACAGCCAAGAAATGCAAAATATATTGTTAGTTATAATTTTACATATGGGAATCCAGATTATGTAATCATTAGTAATAGAGTCCTGCTGAAGTAACTTCTCATTCAGTAAGTTAAGGACTAAAACAATTTTACTTACAAGTCTATACACATATTAAATAATATGTACTTGCCAAACATTTACTACTGGTAAAACAAAAACAAACAAACAAAACAACAATAAAAAAAAAAACCTAAGTAAAAATTTCAGCAAGAGTTTAAAAATCAGGAACACACACACACACACACACACACACACACACACACACACACACACACACACACACGAACTGTGAAACCCTGTCCTTTGTAATCCTGGTTAGCTCTGAATTTGTGAGCTTCCTACCTCAGACTCTCTGGTGCCTGGATTACAGGCATGTTCCACTACTCTAGCATACTTAAGTAACTTTAACTTGTAGCCAGACATGATGGACCATGCCTATATCTCAGCAGGAGACAGAAAGAGGAGGATGCTGTGAATTCATGGCCACCTTTGTTTGTGTAGTGAGTTCCAGGCCAGCCAGAGATACATGAAGGACCCTGTCTAGAAATTTAAAGTCATCTTGCCATGGCACTGTTAGTACTCTTGTTCACTCAGCATTCATTTCCCCTAATTTACCTCCCATCCATTTTTCTAACATAAACTTCAGGAGCTGTGTCCTCTTGAATGTATTAACAATGATACCACAAGTTGAGATATGAAAGTCCAGATAGGAAACTGCTCATCTGCAAAGGGGTTCTGCCAGTCACCTTAGTTGTAAGTTTGTCTTTGTGAGTTTGTGTTCCTTCTCTAGTGAGTGGATGTAGGTATTTGGGCAAACATGCCTTAAGGAGTGAATATCTTTACAGGTCAAAAGAGGTCACATGTATGGAGGAACTTTAATAGTATTTTAGTAATTGTCTCTTAGGAGCACAAGGTTTGAACTGGGGATGTAGCACTGCTGATAGGGAGCTACATAGGTTTGATCTCTATCATCACATAAAACTAAGGGTGGTAGTACATACCTCTAACCCTAGCACTTCGTAGAGGAAGGCAAGAGAATCAAAAGTTCAAAGCCACCTTCAGCTACACAGGCTAAAATGAAACCTGTTTCAAAACAAACAAACTAGCCAGCAAGATGGCTTAGTGAGATCAGGGCACTGGCTAGCAGGCCTGATGATCCAAGTTCAATTCATGGGACCCACAAGGTAGAGAGGCGACTGATTCCCGTGGGCTTTCCTCTGACCTCCACACATGTACCATGGTGGCACATTGCCACCTACAATGCATAACATAGACACATACAAAATAAATAAATGTAGTTTAAAAAAGAAAAAAATAGAGCGCAGGTGTCTCAGACATGGTGGCTAACCCTATAACACCATACTTTGAGGGCTGTTACATTAAAGAAGAGTCTAGGCTACACAGTGAGTTGCAGGCCTAGCCTGAACTACACAGTGACCTGTAAAAATAACAAAGAGTACAAGAGAAAGAAGCTAATCACAAAAGCTCACATGCTGTATGATTGGATCTACATAAAATATCTAGAGACTTAGTGACTGCTAGTGGGTACGGGGTTTCTTTCTGGCATGAAGAAAATGGATTGCAGTACAGGCTGCTCAACTCTTTAGAATACATTAAGATCAGTCGATTTTTACAACCACAGGCTTATTGATTTGTTTCATTTGCTTTGAGACAGTCTCATTTAGTTCAGGTTGGCCCTGAATTCCACTTATCAAGTCCTGGATTATAATGCAAGGATTGTTGTCTCTTTTCCTTCTTGGGATTACTTTTAAATGGGTAACCTGTACGGTATACAAATAATATTTCAACAAAGTAGTTTTGAGATAGGATTTCTATATATAGCCCAATCTGGCCTTAAACTCAAGATCCCCTTGCCTAAGTATCTCAAGTGCTACGATTACAAGTATGCACCACTGTGCCTGCCTTCAATAAAATTATTGTATAATAATGAGAGAGAAATGTGAAGAAGTGAATGAATAAAAAGTGACCCTAACCAAGCACGATGGTCCACACCTGGAATCCCAGCACTTGGGAAGAGGAAGCAGGGGGATTGCTGTTAAAGACCAGCCTGGGCTGGTGAGTGGTACTTCATCTCAAAACACAGCACAAAAGCAAACCTCTTCCATTCATAACACTAAAGTACTTAAGATGGATCACAGATACACCAATGTGAAAACCCCCAAATCAGAAAGCAGCATATCCTGCTGGGGGTGGTGAACTGTGGCTGGAATTCCAGCACCTGGGAGGTAAAGGCAGGAAGACTTGAGAAGTTTGAAGCCATTTTTTTCAACATAGTGAGTTTGAGGCCAGCCTGGTGTACATGAGACCCTGTAAAGAAACCAGAGCATCTTTACTACCTTAAGGGTGGGTCCAAATTTCTTGGGTCAGGATGTAAGAGACATTAATCGTAAAAAAAAGAGCAGCACTCCATTTCAAGATATAGGTTAATGATGAGACCATCAAGATGGCTCAGCAGGTAAAGGTACTTGCTGCCAAGTTTGATGATCTGAGTTAAATTCCCTGGATCCACATGTTGGAGAGGACCGACCCTCACAGGTTGTCCTGTGACTTCCACACATGCATCATGGCACATGAGTGCCTATACACACGCTAAGTAAATAAATGTAAAAATTCTATTTTAAAGATACAGGTTGATGCTTTTGCTCCAAAAGAAATTCTAGAGTACTATAATGCATGCACTTAAAACTATTTGCCACTTTGGGTTATTTGAGCCTCTATTACTTCATTACCATTAACTATCAAAACAAAACAAACTGACAGAAGTCTGTGGAGACGACTCAGCTGTGAAGTACTCGCCATGCAAACATGAAGACCAGTGTTTGTCCCGAGTACCCATAGAAAACTCAGGCAGTGTGCGCTTGTAATCTCAGAGCCAGGGAAGAGGAGACAGGAGGATCCCTGGGGCTCAGCCTTACTGAGTTCAGGGAACTCCAAGCTTAGTGAGCAACCCTGTCTGAATGAATGAACGAACGAACGAACGAACGAACGAACGAACGAACGAATGAAAAAAAGAAAATAAGGCAGAACCCAGGGTGGTGCTGCACACCATTAATCCCCAGCACTCCAGAGGCAGAGGCAAGAGGATCTATGTGACTTTGAGGCCAGCCTGGTCTATATAGTGAGTTCCAGGACAGCCTGTGCTATATAGAGAGACCTAGTCCTCTCAAAAGGCACCTGGCTTCCACACAAATGTACACCCATGTGAGTATATATACATACATACACCTGCCTCCTGGAGTCAGACAGATAAAAGAGTATGTACTCAGATTTAATTGTTTTTAATAGTTAGCAAACAGCATTTGACTCTACAATTTTAATATCTAACAGGCAAATGGACAATCACAATTAAATAATATTTCTGTTTTTCTATATTGTTTTCCTTTCAATATGATTTTACACTTATTTTTCCTTTCTATAAGATTTTACACTTACGATTTTTAAAGGATTTGACGTAAAACCATGACGAACAGACAGATGTAATTCAAATGTCAACAAGGCATTGCTTTGGCTACAATTACAGCCAACCGTTCTAATCAGGAAAACGGAGCACTTGGGAGGCTGAGTGGAAAAGGCTGCCTTAGTGAGCAAATGACCCATGCACGCATTGTGAGTTCCAGCCAGACTGGGCTACAGAGTAAAACAAATGACAAACAAAAACAAAGCAAAACTTCCTGAGAGGTGGCACATGCTAGCACTCTGGAGGAAAAGGCAGGAAGTTCATGAATTCAAGTCTAAGCAGTAACAGCAGGGCACAGACTGCCACAAAACACTGTCGAACCCATTCTCACCCGCTGCCTCTGTTGATCCCTATCCCAGTTACACATTTACACCAGCAGACACGCCCCGCTGATAACAGTGCTTGGAGCTACGATCTTCCTGCGTTCGGCTCACCTTCAATTCCAAATAAATGGACAAAATTGCACGAACTCTATGCAGATGCACCACAGACACTCCAGCACCACAGAATCGGATGACCGGAGAGAACAGATGACTAGTGCAGGCCTCCAATTTACAATGTACTTTTAAATACCTTCAGAATTATCTTCCCATCTTGGTTTTCAGAGTGTGACTTCTTGCAACTTTCGAGATATCCAAATTCCAGGCTTCACTTCAAAATGAACAGGTATGGTGATTTATGCATGCTACGTGTAAAAAGTACATGATGTAGGCCCTTAGGCCCTTTCTGTTCTGCTGACCTGTTTAAATAAGCCAGTAGCTGAGAGTTAAAAATTGTCTTTTGTGGGCTGAAGAGAGAGCTCAGAGGTTAAGAGCACTGTGCTGCTCTTCCAGAGGTCCTGAGTTCAATTCCCAGCAACCACATGGTGGCTCCCAAACATCTGCAAAGGGATCTGGTGCCCTCTTCTCTCTGATGCACTCATCTGTCATCCAGTCATACATGCAAGTAGAGCACTCATATAAATGAATCTTTTTTAAAAAAAATTTTGTTTTTTGGCTCTCATGGTGCTAGAATCAAACCCATGTCCTTATACTTGCTGGGCAAGCATTTAACTATTGAACTACAGCCCCAGCCTGGAAAAAAAAATGTGATTACACTGAAAATCAATAGAAGTGATAGGATCTGACCTATAACTATTTAATGTCAGCCTCTAAGTATTTAATTTCGGGCAAAATATGGCATAACAATATACCACAAAAATGAAAGAAAATTCAGCTACATATCCTCAAGAACTCGTTTTGTTCACTCTTGCCTAGCACAGGGGTTGGAACAATACACATTTAGACAAGGTTTCCCAACTGGATTAACTTTCTTAATAATTACTGAAGGAGGGAAAAGGGATATGGTTCAGCAGATGCAACCCAGGGAGGGAGACATGATATTAAGGCTTCCACATGCATGTTCACACATGTGTGAACACACATGAACATGCAATGACCCAACTTCACACAACACATATACCATAGAAGGCTAGGATAATCATGGGGTTACCTGGCCACCATCAATCTCATTCTAAGAAAAACTAGAAATGCAAGGCAAGGAAGTTCTAAGATATGGAATACAATGGGATGCACACTGTAGAGCTAGAGGTGGGATTCTAACTGTAGCTTTTTTTTTTTTTTTTAAATTCTACTTATGTGTATGCGTACTATGTGTACAGTGCTTGTAGAGACCAGAAGAGGGTACCAGATGTAACTATAGTTACAGATGGTTTATAGGCTCTGATATGGGGTACTGGGGACTAAACCCAGGTCCTCTGGGAGATCAACAAGTATTACCTCTGAGACATCTCTCCAGATCCTAACTGTGGCTCTTAAAGACTTAATGGTCCCGCCTGTAATTCCAGTACTGGGAAGCTGAGGCAGGAAAAGAAAGAGGCTAAAGGCCAGCCTGGACTAGGTAGTGAGACTGGCTCAAAATACTAAAAAGAAGTGTATGCATGTGTAAAATGTGTGGCAGGGCTGGGAAGAGGCAACTAACAAAAAAGAGTCTAAGCAAAGCTATTTTCCTAAAATACCAGCAGATCGACTGATTAATCAATTTAATCTGCCAAAAAAACTATTCTGAAGGATTCTCAGAAAAAGGACGAACTGCACAAAAATGTCAGAAACCAAAGAAGACTGCACATAGCTAAGAGATCCCGCAGGCTCATTTCCTGTTTAAGTATGACCTCTTGGGATAAGTTTTACTGCCGTGTTCATTACCAAATAGATGACTGTGGGTTTTAAGAGAAGCAGAGGGCAAGCTGGAAATTCGATTCTTAGTTAAACATGAAAGAAGACATGGGGGAGGGGGTTGCCTAAAAACAGAAACGCGGGGTGGGGTGGAGGGTTTCGATAGGGTAAAGGAGATTCTGGAACGCGAATGAGAAGAAAACAGAAAAAAGAGGGGAAGGAGACGAGAAGAAAAGGAAAGTAAAAACTGGGGCTGTTTCCCATTTCTATTTGTAACCAGAATGCAGGCTTGCGGGGAAACACATCAGCTTCTGTAAGCGCAAATATAACGACCCAGTCACGTCCTCAAAACAAACCCGCATCAGCTTCACAGCCGGCCCCAGCTGTGCTGCACGGGAGCCAGAAATTGATTTCAAGGCAGAGCAGAGAACATAGATCAAAATGGCCAATGTAAGACGGCCAGATTTCAATCGCGAAAAGGGTGTGTCCCAAGTTCTGTGGGTTCCCTCTCAACCAACAGCCAGGGCAGCGAGAAGATGGCTGGGGTAGAGGGGCTGCGGGGAGAGGCACTTCGCAGACGACTTTTCCAGCCCAAGCCGGTTCCAGAGCATCAGCCGGTCCCAAAGCCAGACGGGCCGGTCCGGAACCCCAGGTAGACCGTCCAGGACACTAGGTGACCGTCCCGAACCCCGGTAGACCGTCCCGAACATTACTAGGCAGACGGGTCCCGAACTCCAGGAGGCCGGTCCCGAACCCCCGCCGGCCGCAAGTGACTCACCGACAGCCCGGAGCCTGCGTGCCTGGCCGCGGGAGACACCCGGCACACCTCGCCGTCCCGGAACGGCCAGGCACCCCCAGCTCCTTAGCGAGGCCCGCAGGGAAGGCGCCGCAGCCCGGCGGCGGGAAGCACAGCCGCTCCCTCCTCGGTCGCCCAGGCCGGAGCGACCCGCTGCCGCGCCCGCCGACGGACTTCCTGGAAAGCACCGTGCTGAACTCACCTGCTGGCGTCCGGCCGCCGGCCTCCTGCACAGCCCGCAAGGTTTAGCCCGCTCGTCTCTGCGCCCACGCCGCGCGGTGCCCTAACTTCAGGGAGTTGCCGAACCCTCCCTCCAGCTGCCCCCAAAACTCGACCGGCGCTGTCTGGGTTACTCACTCCCCCTTCCCCTCCGATGCGCTTGCGTACTCTTGGTGCAAGCTGCATGCTGGGAGTTGTAGTTCGAGGGAGAAGGGCGCGGCTCCACATGGACCTGGTTCTTTATAATGGGAAGGGTTTTACAACAGGGTACAGATACCAGGCGCAGGCTGAGAAAAATGGTCTCTGCTCCTGTACACACCTGCCCGCGACCCCATGGAATCTAGAAAGACAGTCTAGAGGCTTTTTTGATAGAAGGTTTCCTTCTTGAGAGGCGGGCCTTTTGTAAAAAGACATAATATGGAGCAAAGCTTGTCTTTATACCCTTGGTTACAAATGCGAGGGCATGATATCAGCTTTTAAACTTGTCGTGGAAGACAGATAAAAGCGAACGGACTGGGGATGCAGCTGAGTTGATAGAATGCTTAATCAAGCACACACAGAGCCCTAGATTTGATCCCAAGCACTGCATAAAGTGGGTGTGATGGTGCATGCCTGTAATCCCAGCACTTGAGACAGAGGGAGGGGAATCGGAAGTTTAAGGTAATCTTCAGCCAGCTACACACGGAATTCAAGGCCAGTCGGTACTACTTGAGGGTTTTGTTTTTTAAGACCAACTCAGGGCAGAAAAGGCCATACGTCACCCCAGGGGGTCATGCCTCCATACAAAGAGAGGGGTAAAGTAGAAAAGCAGAAATAAATTTCATTAATGCACACACCCAGGAAAGGAACAGACAAAGGGGCCAATAAGCCCACGTGAGCTTTAGGTTTAAGCAGAGGAAGAACTGGGGCAGGGAGCAAGAAGTATGTATAATTGAGCAACCCTAGTCATGATGGGCCGGCTGGCCATTGTTTCAGTCTGTTTCTTCAAAGTGGTCCAAAGAGTTGCTTTTGTCTGAGGGGACAATATTATTCTCAGAAGATGTCCCAGCCTCCCTAAGGATGGGATGCCCTCATCTGGGAGCATCTGGGATGCTCTGATGTTCATGGAATCCGAGGTGACTCGGTGCCTTTGGGGAGTGTTGTGGATTTATTTTTTTGTATACTGTGAAAATGTGTCTCTGCCAAGGCATCTTCTGATTGGTTTAATAAAGAGCTGAATGGCCAATAGCTAGGCAGGAGAGGATAGGCAGGACTTTGGGGTAGAGAGGTGAAGGGGGAGTGATCTGAGAGGCAGGGAATTTTCGGGGGTGGGCCGGTGTTGGACATAAAGTATGAAGGAGAAGTAATGAGCCACGTGACAGGATCTAGATTAATATAGACGGGTTAATTTAAGTTATAAGAGCTAGTTGTTAACAAGCCTAAGCTAAAGCTAATCTTTCATAATCAATAAGATGTCTCTGTGTCATTATTTGGGAGCTAGCAGTCCAAAGAAAGACTGGGTACAGGGGAGTAATTGTCAAAAGCTGACTATCAGATGTCTCACTTACTTTATTTTTATGTCTTTACCCTTGTAGGGGGATGAGATATCATGGGTTTTTGGATAGGCATTCCTTGAGTGATGAACATGCCTACATGCAGAGGTAACTAGGCAACCCAAAACAGGAAGCAGGCACAAAATGAAAGCAGAGACGCTGGGCTTTATCCTGCTTTTAGTTATCTTATGGGCCCAACTGAGGAATCAGTGCCTTTTAACAAAAGGAGTTTCTAACTGCCTGTTAGATAGCAATTGCCTCATCATCTTGGTCAGTTTCTGCCAACCCATCCTCCCGTTCCAACTTCATATTCTATGTCAGTCAGCGAGACTGGGCTAATGTGAGTTCGAGTAAAAAATGACAGAAGCAGCTGGTCAAAGGAGGGCAATAAAGTGGATAGTTTAGGGAGGGGAAGATGAAGACACTGGAGACATCTCAGAGGACTTTCGGATAATGTCCTCCACAATGGTTGTCTCTTGGGCAGGGCTCAGAGGAGAAGATCCCTAAGGAGTGTAATGGCATGGACCAGAATAATGTCCTTTCTGTCTTGATAACCTTCTGAAAATGCAGCCAGAGCTAGGCAGTGGTGGTGGATGGTGCACACCTTTAGTCCCAGCACTGGGGAGGTAGAGGCAGACAGATCTCTACGTGTTTGAGGCCAACATAGTCTACAAAGTGAACTCCAGGACAGCTAAGGTTACACAGAAGAACCCTGTACTAAAAAAAAAAAAAAAAAAAAAAAAATGCAGAAGAGGACTGGAGTGCATGCTTGAGGTAAATTCCAGCTACACCCAGAAAAGGGAGTCACCCAATGGGTAACCTTCTGGTATCTACTTCTTCCTCTCAGGGCAGGGAGTAGTACCCTTGGTTAAGTAAACACCCCGGAATTTTGTGCAACTGGCACCCACTGCGCACTATTGGAAAACCTGTCTGTGTCTCTCTCTTTATCTGTTTCTTCCTTTCTTTTTTTATTTGTTTGTTCATTTGAAACAAGGCTTTTTTATGTAATCTGACTGCCTGAAACTTGCTATTGGATCAGGCTGGCCTCAAACTTAAAGCAATCTTTTGTTCAAGTGCTAGGATTACAGGCCACACCACTGTACCTGGCCAAGGGAAATATCCTGTAAATTAAACTATCCAGGAGCTTGTTTCTGAAAGAAATTCCCTACAGTGCTCGGGTTCAATGAATATTTATTGACTATCTAATACATAACAAGAAATGTACCAGTATTTGTAATATCTGGCTGTACTTTGAAACAGCTCTACAAAGAGGAAATTAATATCCTCGAGTTTTAAACATGAAAATAAAAATAAAAAAGTATTGAGAAAGTTAATTTTTATCATCAAATAGCCAGTTGCTGATTTTTAGTCGTACTTTTTCGTCAGACTGCCAGCATGCAAATAATGATATGGAGATTTATTATTAATTTTAAAAGCTTGGCCTAGCTTAGGCTTGTTCCTAACTAGCTCTTATAACTTAAATTAACTCTTTTGCTTTTTCAAGACAGGGTTTCCTCTGTATTTCTTTGGAACCTGCCCTGGAACTCACTCTGTAGACCAGGCTGGCTTCGAACTCACAGAGATCTGCCTGCCCCTGCCTCTTGAGTTCTGGTATTAAAGGTGTGTGCCACCAATGTCTGGCTCCATATTTTTAAATGGACTATCTTCCACAAGGCTCATTACCTCATGTCGGTACTGCCCATCCTGCTTCTTCTGTGTCTGGCTGTCAACCCCACCTTTCTTCTTCCTAGGGCTCTCTCTGCCCGGAAGTCCCACCTATTTATTCTCTCCTGCCTAACTATTGGCTACTCAGCTTTTCATTACACCGATCACAGCAACACATCATCACACGTCAACTGGATGTAAATCCAGAAATGAAGCATATGCTCACTCAGCTCCTGGCCTACTTTCTAACTGCTGATTAGACTGACATGCCTCCTAGAGCTCACCAAATTCTTAGAAATATGGTAACCTGTGGCCAGGCTCAAAGAATATGAAGAAACTTCTCCAAGACATTGCAGAAGAGACCATGTTTTGAATGGATAAATCATTTGGATTCTTTGACAGCTTATGTGATAATTAAAAAAAAAACAACAATTCAAAAACAAAACCTGATTTACTATTGATGTATATGTATGTGTGCCTTCATGTGTTCCTGTATACCATGTGTGTGCAGGTGCCTTCATAAGTGAAGGCCAGAAGAAGGCACTTGGGAGCAGCCAAACGTGGATGCTTACAACTTGTTGAAACCATATTTCTAGCCTGGTGTGTGTGTGTGTGTGTGTGTGTGTGTGTGTGTGTGTGTGTGTGTGTGTTTTAAGAGAAGGTTTCATGTAGCACAGGCTGGCCTCAAATTCATCATGTAGCTGAGGCTGGCCTTAAACTCTTTCTCCTTCTGCTTGCACTTCCAAGACCCTGGAATTACCTGCATGCACCACACACGCGGCTCCTTTGACAGTTCTGTATTCACTCTGCATTAATACGCTGGTGTATTCCAGCCTGAGAAAAGACGCTGGCTCTCTCTTTCCACTGTTTTAGGGATTTAAATCAGGTCATCAGCCTTGGGGCTCTCTGTCCAGCCAGCCTTGCCTACTCAGTGAGCTCCAGGGCAGGCGTCAATGGGGCTGGGGGCTGGAGAAGAGGTTCAGTAGTTAAGAGCATTTGCTGCTCTCCCAGAAACTCAGTGCCCTCTTCTTGCCTCCACAAACACTTGGGGACACACTCAGACATACATACATACACATCAATAAACATTTTTCTTTTCTCTTTTAAAGATTGTACCCAATTAGTGTTCCTTGGCTTTCACATACACCTCCCCCCACACACACACACACCACACACACACACACACACACACACACACACACACACACACACACACACACACACGAATAAGGGCAGGGTTCTTACTAGTTTTCTGGGCTTGTTTAGAGTGAAAATGATTGAAAAAAAATAACACTCAATTCTACTCAATGCATTGGAGGCCCTCATTAGTGTTATCTTTATGCCTCCAGCCACAGCAACTCATAATGCCTTGTGTCACACTGAGTCATCATAAGCAAATTAATACCAGCGGCAATTTGCTCCTTATCAAAAGATTCCCTTAGGAAATAGCTTCCCTTAAATACTTAAGCAGTTCTTAAAACATAATTTGCAAGACAGCTATGAAATATTGGAACTATAGACCAAAAACTAAAAGGAAAGGATTTCACTCTGGGGCTTGGAGTTAGACTGACTGATCAGTGTGCCTCCGGGATCCACAGCCCACTTCTCCAGTGTTGTGTTTGCAAATACTATCATGCTTGGATTTTATGTGGCTGCCAAGGGGACAAATGCATGCAGCCCCCCTGCTGCAAGCACTTTACTCACTGAGCCATCTTGCTAGTGCCTGTTTTTGCTTTCTTGAGACATGAGCTTGCTATGTAGCTCTCCATGGCCTGGAAACTCATCATATAGACCAGGCTAGTCCCAAACACCCAGCAATCCTCCTGTTTCAGTGCTGGCCTTGACTTCATCATGTAGACAAGCCTAGTCTTGATTTCCTTATCTCCCTTCCTTCTCCCTTGAAATGTTGGGATTATAGACATGAGCAACCACAGCAACTTAGCATGTTCTCTAGGCCTTACTCTTAAGATTTCTTATCATCTATGCCTAGTGAATCCCAGGTTAGCTCTTAGGGATAGATCAGTGTTCTACTTCCACATGCTTACAAGCCATTGTTATATTAGATACTACAGTTTTCTAAAATTTGCTCAGGATTGATAAACCCAGGAATCTAAAACTTGTAAAATCCCCTTCCTACCTTCATACTTATCAAGCCAAGGACCTGTGTGCTTTTCCTCCATCATTTATTGCCTAGTCCAACCTTATTCAATTATCTATTCATCAAGTCCTCACCAAGGCCCTGGGAATAAGGACTACAGACTATGGGCATCTGGTATATCATGTTTCTCTTTTTATTAGCATGAAAAATAATAGATAGCCAAGGAATGAAGACAGGGTATGGGCTACCACTTCCTAGAAAAGGCTGAGCTATCAAACAGTCCACAAAGAGAGGGCATTCCTTAACAAAGCCCAAACATAAGGTATCTCCAAATCAAGGTGTCAATTAAGAGTTAACTGCCAAATCCAAAAGCTACTGTCTAGAAAACAGCAAGTAAACACAGATCCAGCACAGGGGAGTGAGCAGGAGAAAGGATGGGTGGGGAGCAACTCCAGAGTCAACTCTGTGTTGCTTGTATGCATTTCTTGGAGCTGTGAGGGGAAGGGCCTCTCTGCAGAGGGAATGAGCAGTACAAACAAAATGTTCATGTTTTAAAGAAAGAAAAAGCCAGGTGTATTGGAACACTTGGTAGGTAAGGGTAGGAGAACCAGGAGTTCAAGGCCAGCCTTTGCTACATAGTGAGTTTGATGAAACCTGGGCCATGTAAGACCTCGTCTCAAAAAAGCAAAACAAAACAGAACAAGTGAATGAATGAGGAAAAGAAAAAAAACAAAAACAAAACAAGACTCTTTTGGCCCTTCTTAAGAACAGATTTATTTATGTGTATGTGTATGTGACTGAATTTATGCGCCACATGCATACAGGAATTTGCAGAGGCCAGAAGAGGCCATTCCCTGGAATTGGAGTTAAAGGCTGTTGTGAGCTGCCCTGTGGGAGCTAGGAACCAAACCTGGGTCCTCTGCAGTAAGCAGTTTTAATCCCGAGCCATCTCTCCAGACCATTTTTATTTGACCACTTTATGTACATGGGTGTTTTGCTTATTTGTATGTCTGTATACCACGTGCATGTCTGGTCCCTGCACAAGTCAGTTAAAAAGGCATCAGATCTCCTGGAACTGGTGTTACAGATGATTGGCTGTAAACCACCCTAGGGGTGCTAGGAATTGAATCCCAGTCCTCTGGAAGAACATCCAGTTCTCTTAACCATTGATTTATCTCTGCAGTTCCCTCTCTCTTCCTTTAAAAGACAAGACCTCACTATGTAGTGCTGGATGACCTGGAACTTGCTATACAGATCAGTGTGTCCTTGAACTTGAAACCGTTCTTTTGCCTCTACCTCCTTAGTGCTGGGACTACATGTGTACACGTCTGACCTTGTCAGAATGGGGAGCTGTGTTAGCATTAAGATTCATGGATATTTACTTAGAAGTTAAGAGTTTTTGGCTGAAATAGATAGCTACTCTTGCAGAGGAACCAAACTCAGTTCTCAACATTCATATCAGGTTGCTCACAACTGCCTGTAACTCCAGCTGCAAGGGACCCAATGATTTCTTCTGCCTTCCATGGACACCTGTGAGTGGACAAAATACTCATACACATTTTTTTCCTTCTTTTTTTTTTTTGAAGATAGTAGTTAAGGTTGTAATCTGTCGGTGCTTTGTATAGATCAACCACTATTCCCTGTATTTTACACATGGACACTTGCCCTCATGTGTACATACCTACAGAAAACATTTCTACCCATAGTTGTTCTAAAATCTTAAAAGAAAAAGCACTAGTGTAGGAGTCAGGGGCTGGAAAGATGACTTAGTGGCTGAGAACACTGACTGTCCTTCCAGAGGACCTGGGCTTGATTCCCAGAACCCACATGGCAGCTTGTAATCATCTCAAACTTCAGTTGCAGGGGACACAGTACCATCTGCCTGTCTCCACTGGCAGGGTATACACACCTAGGTGCAGACAAAACACTCATACACATTTTTTAAAGGGGTGGTAGTTAGGGTTATAATCCATAAGCGCTTTCTATAGGCTAAGCACTGCTCCCTGTATTGTACACATTAACCCTTATTGTAGTTCTACTGTGGTATATTATCATTCATTGTTCCTGTTTCCCAGATGAAGACACTGGGCTAGATAATTTTATATAATATATAAATATATTAAATATTCATATGTACTTGTACATGTATATATTTATATATAAATATATGTGACATATATTTATATGTACAAATTATCTGTATCTATCACCTATCTAAACTAATGGTCATGAAATTTGAAGTAGACAAGGATGATCTCAGTGTGTATACTTGTAATGTCTACTACCCACAGTGCCACAGACTGAGAAGGACAGGGTCTCCTAGTTCAGACTGGCCTCAAATTCTCTGTGTAGCTAAGAATGATCTTAAACTCCTGATCCTCCTGCCTCAACCTCCTGAATTCTAGGCTTACAGGTACACACCACCATATGGAGTTTTATATAATGTTAAGGATGGAACCAAGACTTCCCTGCTCTACAAACCAAACTATATCACTAGCCTCTGAGAAGGAGAATTCTTTAAGCAAAACAGAGCAACATATTTCCTCATGGAGGTGTGTGGCAGCAAATATAAACTAGATGTAGGCCCTCTTTGCTTCCCAGACTGTCATCAATGTAAAGTGGGGATCACCAAGCTGAGCCGGAACGCAGCAGGGAAGTAGGAAGTGTAGATTTTTCTGGTATTCCAGGTCAAACCTTTATGCAGAAATTTGGTTATTTTTAGTGTTTGCTGGCAGAAAGCATACACAGCTCCATTAACTGTCTGTATCCCTGCTCCCCATTATGCTAACAAACCTCAACTGTGTCACCACAAGGAAGCCTTTTGGTTTCAATGTTTCTCTTCCTCCTCTGGCTATTGTGCTTGTGTACCTTATCTTCTTTGTATTAAAGTGTCATTGTTCTTGTTGCAAATGTTCTTAAGTAAGAACATAGGGTCAGACATTTATTTTGAAGAGATACTCTAAGAATAGCCAGAAACCAGGCTTTTCATTTAAAGTTGTTTATTGACCCCCCTTTTATTATTACTTTTTTTTTTACATTTTCATTTACAACTATCATTCCAGACACAAATGAATATATGACTTCTTTGAAAGCAGAAAGGTCTTGATTAATTGAAAGTTTATATTTAGCTCAACATTAGTTCCTGGTGGCTAATTCCAAAGGCTCCAAATTATACCTTTTTGGGCCAATGTGGTTCCTTATTATGAGGATAAAATTAGTTTACAATTCATACATTTTCCTTTGTTTCACACTTACTTTTCACAAGATGTTTAACTCCACGTTTAAAAAGCAGGTTAGCCTTTAGTTTCCTAGTGAACTAACCAATTACCTAGCTTTTATTAAAAAGTATCAAATTAAATCTAAAGCCATGTGACTTTTCAGAATCTACTTAGCTAAACAAGTGTTACCAATTAAGTTTACAAGTTTACAAGCGTATTATGTCCCTTAGTCTCTTCAACAAGAAACAGATAACAATACACCACATAAGGTCACACTTGACAGGCATAGAACAGGTAAGCCATTATGACTGGTGGCATGCAAGTATTTTACATTTTTATATGCAAGAAAAAATGCTGTTTGTTTTCTGAAAAAAAATGAAACAAGATTAAGATAAAGGTTACTTAAAATATAAATATGCAAGCCGGGTGTTGGTGGCGCATGCCTTTAATCCCAGCACTCAGGAGACAGAGACAGGTGGATCTCTGTGAGTTCAAGGCCAGCCTTATCTACAGAGCGAGTTCCAGGATAGCCTCCAAAGCTACAGAGAAACCCTGTCTCGAAGGAAAAAAAAAAAAACAAAAACAAAAAAACATATATATATATATATATATATATATATATGCATGTATATTCCATGTACATGTATATTCCATGTTTCTTAAAAAGAAAGCAGAGATACAAATCACTCTTATTTCATTGATCTATTTATTCTAAAATTTAAGACAAAGTCTAATGTGTCCCAGGCTGGTCTTGAACTTGCTATGTTGCTAAGAATGACCTTGAACTCCTGATCCTCCTGCCTTCACCTCCTAAGTGCTGGGATTACAGGTGTATACTACCATGCCTGGCTTAGAATAATTCAAATAAAGATTGTCATGGCTAACATTTGGTCCTAAAGTAAAATTACTCAGGAAGTGTACTTTCTATCTCCTTTTTCCATTTGGCCAATTACTGTCTACCCACATCTAGATTGTGTCCACAGAAGTTTAAATTCCTGGGCCAGTTTCTTTCAATGCACAGTGCACTTTTGATTGTCTCTTGGTACGCAATCAATAGGTGCTTGGAAATGCAAATACACAGATATTAAAAAACCTATTAAGAACATACTGGTCAGTTTCTTTCTTTGCATTTCCTCCCCTTCTTTCTCTCTGATTCTGAGGAGGAAAAAATTATATATACTAAGATAATCTTTCTGCTTTTGAGGGAAGTGTCTCCAAGCTTTTGAAATGTTTTATTCTGTAGTACTGAGGATTAAACCCATATGCCACTGAGCTACCTTCCCAGCCCTGAAGTAGCCTTTCTGACAAGCAGTTCTTCCAGATTGACTCTGAAGTTGTTAAACATTGCTGGAAAAAAAGCAAGCAACTGTCTGAAAAATATTCCTGGAGAGAGCTGGAGCTGCAGTGGATAGATTACCCACTCATGTTCAGAATCACAGGGTTGCAATGTTTGGAAATCTTGAAAGGGCTTTAGAGAATACATCACTTTATAGATAGATGGAAAAATCTTACCCAAGGTCACATACAGCTGGCATCCAAATCAGTGTGTTTGTGTGTATATATAAACATATATACATATGTGTATGTATATATGTATACACACACACATATATATGTATGTATATCACATAGTTGTAAACAGAATATAATTCTTTTAGGGTTGGAGGGCAAAGATGTATAAGCAACACTTATAAAGCACCTACTATGTACAAGGCACCTTATTAGATGGTACCAAAGATACAAGGACTGATGAGACACCATCCCTGTGAGGTCATGCTTCAATGCTTTTCTTGGCAGAAATAACTGGCCAGGGCTGAGTTGCTGGTGATAGGTATCTGCTGCCCCAGAGAGCTTTCTCTCCGCTTCCGTGCCAGACATGGTACCTGGTACACAGATGCCAGGCATGAAGATTCTTGGAGCCCCAAAGAAGACGCTCTCCAAGTTTACCAGCAGTTCCTTGAGTCTTAGCCTCCATCTACTTTAGTGGTGATAGGAAGACAGCTCTTGCCTAAATTCTTAGTCACTGTTTGGTTTCCCCTCTTGGATCCAGTATTTCTAAGGATTGCGACTACTTCTTCCAAGGCTTTTTACTTTTTGAGACAGGATCATGGAGCCTAGGCTGGTCTCAAATTTACTATGTTGTCAAGGATGAATCTGAGCTTTTGATCTTCCTGCCTCCGCCTTTTGTGTGCTGGGATTACAGATTCATGCCACTCTGCCCAGCTTATGCAGTGCTGAGGATCCAGTTGGGACTCTGTGCACACAAGGCAAGCATACTGCCTTACTGAGTTACTCCCCAGCCCTTTTCCAAGTACTTTCAAAGTGACCCAGCAAAATGATCTATCATTTGTATCACTGAAATATTAACACCCACTGCTGCCACCAAGCACCTCTCTTGCCTCTCATTAAAGTAAAAACAGTTCTAGTCCCTTACATCATTCCGATTCTATCACTCCATGCTCCGTTTTGCCCTACTCCAAAAGACGAACCATTGATCAGAATAAAACAGACTCGAAGGCAGTGGGAAACAGTGAATTGATAAAAAGTGATCTACTTCTGTACAGTGCTTTCTAGTTTCTATGGTGTTTTCATCCAATGATCTGATTATATTTTCTCACTACAACTCTGTGAGGTAGTTAGTGAAGATATTATTCCCATTTAATAGCTGGGGAGCTTTAGGCTTGAGAGACCCAGTGCTTCCCCCAAAGTCACCCAGCTAACGAAGTGCAGTCGAGTGTTCAGGACACTTGACTCCATTTCCGGTGCTCATTCCTTATATAATCTATAATTGGCAGGCAATTAAATGAATTGCCCATGATCATATACCTGCTAAGTGTGGGTAGAGGGATTGGGATTTAGCCTCCAAATCTGTCAGTATGGTACCCATTCACCATACCAACTAGCTAAGCCAGTGTGCTCCAAATAACTGCCACAAGACACAACCAACCAAGCCAGGTTAGTAAGTCACTCTTTTCTGCCCGTGACTTCAAGCCCTCTCCTTCACCCTCTCCAAATCAACAATGAGTGCCAAATAGGCTTGACTTCTGACTCATGTGTTGTTTCCAGAATAGTGTCCAGGATACAGACTTAAACTTTGTAACCAATCACTCATCTATCTATTGATTGGTTGTTGCTTTTAAGCTAAAGGGAGAGAAATCAAGAGCGGTGAGTAGAACTGAGCTCTGCCATTAAAATAATTTAAATATTACATTCCCAGCCCTTTCAAACTTTGTAAGGATCTTGAGCCGTAAAGTACAGTCAGATCTAGAATTGGGGAATAAGGAAACAAAGCCATTGAGGTTCTGGGACCTTCTCTCTGGTCAGTTAGTTCCAAAAGGCTGTGCTCTGTGGCTTACCCAGTGGGATCAGCCTGCTACTTAGAAAGCTCTTGTACCTTTCCTATATGTGTGTTTCACTCAGTCTTTTCACCGAGAATGGCGTGAGTAGCTGGGTTGTGGGAACTGAGAAATAAGCAAACTCAGTATCTACTCTTTGAAAAAGGCGCTCGGTCTATCATCCCAACCCTGAAACACATGTCAACTTCTCTCAGACCAGACTTCTTAGGCTTCCTGTCTCCTGCATAGTATTTAGGAGAGGGCAGTGTGAGTCTCGGCCATGAAAAAGGAAGTATGTTCAAACACGTTTGTCAACTCTACGGGACTGTCTGAGCATGCCGATGCTTTCACGCCAGGTCTAAGCTTTGTGCTTAGAAATGTCTTGTGGCAGCTTTTCTGAAGCAGTGGCTTCCATATGCTGGTGCCCACCAGGGGCCACATCTGTGTGTGGAAGAGAAGCAGCTGTTCATGGTCTGGTATACCAGTCTTCCTTTAGGAAAACTGGCTCCAGGGGTACAGGCACTGTGATTTTTTTTTTTTTTAAACATGGAGATGGGATTCTACTGGAAGATGAGCTGTGTGCTGAAAGATGGGTGAGTCACACCTGCCCCTCCAGGCATGTGATTCTCTAACCTGGGCCCACCACAACCCTGAGAGGGGAAAGGGAAGCATGGTCCCGTCAGTCCATGGTCCACATGTAGCCAAATACCTCACTACAGTATTTGGTGGTCCTTATGTACAAAATATTTATATACAGCATGTTCCACAGAGATGGAAGGAGGGGGCCTAACCGATGTTCATGAGTATGAAATGACATGCATTTTAGGCATATAGGAGGAGCTAATGGGGTAATCGTCCAGTGAATTTTCTAAGAGTCATCCTCCACACAGCTGTGAAATGTGGTGGTGGGTGACAGAAACTACAGACTCCAGGGTAATTTCCCATGGAACCTGGGTCTGCAGCAGCTCTAAAAGGGCAAGGGAAGTGGAGCTGGGGAGAACCTCCCCTTCAATCTGTTGTCCAGATGTAGCCAAATACCTAGTTAGATATCTGACAACACACACACACACACACACACGGGGGGGGTGAGGTTCCCTCAAAGATGAAAGCCAGGGATTTGATCAAGCTGAAAAGGACGAAGGAGCTTCCATTGCACACATAAAGTAGACAGACAGATGCACATGTACTACTAAACTAGACATCATTTCTAGACTTGAGAAATGTGTCTCCTAAAAGCCATCTATCTTTGCCATGACAAGACATCAGTGACAAGAATCTTCAAGTCTAAGTGAGTAAGTTTCCATTTACTATGGGCCTGTACAACTATAAAGGGCAAGGGGGAAAGCTTAGGGAAACGTGAGCTCCCTCTGAGCAGCTACTTAGGCATCAGCAAATACTCAACATACTAGCTAGCTAAATATATACATAGAAAAATAATTTACACATATTATGTCTCATCATGATGAAATTAACTGTCCATTTTGGGCAGAAGGGAGGTGAAGTCATAGACTAATTACATGATTTGATAGATTCTCCCAAAATGTTTTATCTTCTAGTAGTTATTTTCAATATGCAAATACTTATAGAAATGTCACTTTACAAGCCACTTAGAAATCCATAATGGTAAAACAGCTGATTAGTAATAAATAATCTCGTAAACTCAGCTTACAAGCTAAAAACAGTATTATTTTTAAAATAATGTTTTACTCTCTTGCTTTAATAGTATTAATAACGCCTTATAAAAAGGAATAGCTGTGACCCAAGTCTGACTTTTTTTTCTTGCTTTTTGCCAGGGTGTGTTAACAACTACAACCCACTCTCCAAAATGTGGGGCTGCAGACAACACTCTGTGAGGTTGGGGTGTCTTAAGAGATGAAGGCAAAAGAGTAAAAGAGGAAAGGAAAAGGATTACTTGTAGAAGTTTGCTAGGGACTCTGCTTTTAAACAAGTCTGTGACCAAGACATAGCATCCTCCCTTTGGTAACATGGTAACCAAAAACTACGATTAAAACACATCTTACATATTTCGCCCAGGTAGAACTGATGACTGCTTATCAGCCAACAATCTAGAGAGAAGAAAGGAGATGCTTCTTACATATTACTGTTTCCCAAAGACTCTTCTCACCACGGCCAAGGAGTCAATGCTGAGAGCTGGGAAAATGCATGCCATAGCTCACCATCAGTAGTATTTAAGTCATGTGGGCATAACATACATTAGTAATCTCAAGAACATAGTTTTGCCTTTACCCTAACTGATTTGACTGTAAATACATGTCAATACGTTTTGGCTAGGGGAGGGTGGGCTAGGGATCTCATGTAGCTGACCGGCTTCAAATTTCTATGCAGCCAACAGTGATCTTGCTCCACACCCAGTGTTAGGATCACTGGTACGTGCCACCACACCTGGCTTCCTGTAATTTTTAGTAGTGCTATGTTGAGCAATAATTCACAGAGTTCTTGAAAACTGAACAACCAGCAAACCTGTACAAACTGGTTATAGCACATTCAAATGAGTGAGAATGAAAGAAAAACCAGACTGAAAACAATCAAATTGAATGTACTAATACATTTTCAGATTGACAGGAAGATAAAGGATTATGGAATGAGTCAAAAAAAAAAAAAAGTCAGCACACCCTCCTTATTATGTCCTTAAAAAATATAAAAATGAGTCAAGGAAATGAGATGTTTCAAAGGACTTTTGCTTTCAGCTAGGGATATTTATAGAACAAGTAAGTGTCCAGTTTCTCCCTCCAAGTGTCCAGTTTTTTAAAGGCCTCTCTAAACAGATCCCAAGTGCTTCTCACGCTAAGTTATTTACATATTAACTACCAAACTACTCAGGAACTCCCAGTAACTATACTATACAGGACTGGTCCCAGGATCTGCCAGGGACAGCAGCTTCTTTTGCTCTGTCAATAGCACAAGAGGTATCACCTCTGTAAGACTAGAGTCATGAAGAGAAGGGAAACAAGAAGGATGTTGTGTAGGGGAAGTAGAGGAAAGGAGGAAAGGGAGATACTATGACAGTTATCTTCATTATCAACTTGATGGGATTTGGAATCACATAGGGTGTTACCAGAGAAGTTTAACTGAGGAGGGAGGACTCACCCTGAATGTGGGCATCGTCATCCCATAGGCTGGGGTCTCAGACTGAGGAAAAGGAGAAAGCGGGCTGAGTCCCAGCATTCATCTCTCTCTGCGTCCTGTCTGTGAATGTGATGTGACCAGCCACCTCATGCTCCTGCTACTGTTCTTCTCTGTCATGGTGGACAGTACCCTAAAACTGTGAGCCAAAACCAACCCATTCTTCCTAACGTTCCTTTTGCCAGCTATTTAGTCACAGCAGTGAGCAGAGGAGTGGGCACAGCTACCACACAGAGGCTGCCACAAGCTGTTATCTATGACAGGAGAGAGACGTGATTATTTGCAGTGAAATGCTTCTGTCATTTGTTACCTTAATTTTGTACTGCACGGTCCAACGTTACACTAAGAAATTAATACAATCATTTCCATTGTGTTTTTACAGGCTTTGCCTTTGAGGTGACAAACATCTGAGTAACTGACAATTCATTTTTACCCAATGTTTGCAACTGTCTGGATCCACCATGTCAAGTGATTAAAAAGTAGCATCTGATTTTAGCCAAAAGGTAGTGAAGCAACTGTATATGACAAACATCTATATAAGTAACCACAATGCCCACAATTTATCCTGTGAACTTGGCATGCTAAAGGTGAAGTATCAATTGCTTTTGAATTTTGTCAAATTCTTTCAAAATTTGATTAAGGTGCCATTATCTTTTAAACTTATTTTTAATCATGTGTATGGGAGGTATATACATGCATGTGGATGCCTTCACTGGCCAGAAGCATCAGATCCCCCTGAAGAAGGAGTTATAGGCCATTGCTAGCAGCTTGACATAGGCGCTGGGAACTGAACTCTGGTCCTCTGGAAAAGTAGCAAGCACTCTTAACTGCTAAGCCATCTCTCTAGTCCAGAAGATGCCATTATTATTGTTTTATTTGGGAATGTGCTATTTTGAAATTTTCTTTTAGAAAGACTTAAAAATTTTCTGTTATACCTGGAAAGCCTTTCAACAGCTTTATAAATAATTGTCTGTTAAATATAATTTTGGTTGGAGATGTAGCTCAGAGGTAGAGTGCTTGCCTAGCATGCACAAGGCCTTGGGTACAATCCCCGGTACCGCACACCTACACAAATATGTTTAATTCATGTTTAATCTTCAATAAAGATAAGTGTGTGGATTATCAATATACTAATGGGATGATAAACAGTTCATTTGCTAGTGCTTTGTTAAAGTGCTTCCTAAGGAGGGTCCCACCGACCACCAGTCAGCTGGGCATGTGCACAGAGAGACATTTGTCTGGAATTAACGGAGAGTTTGTGAAAGATTGGCAATATTCACTTCTTATGTGGTCAGTAGCACACTTCTCATGTACTCAGCCTAACTCAAAGTGATGCATGTAAACAGAGATAGGCCTCTACTGCAATCATCTACAAACACACTCTAGGTCCCATTCCATGACTAAAAAATGTTCATGTAAGAAAGAGAGACAACCCAATATGAAAGGGGTTAAAATCATCTCCAACACCGTCACTGTCTAAGATCTGTGTCATCCTGTTTGTGAAAGCCGCCAGGCGTGCCCAGGAGCAAGTCAAACTGCTACACACATTTCAGAATCTCACATAAATAAGTACTGCTAAAAAAAAAGAGTAACAGTTAAAATTATGGTTAACGGAAACCAACAGCCTTAGATAAAATGGTCCCATGGAGAAGAGGATGAGTTTGTGTTGTTTTTCAGATGGCTGTGTAGTGTGACTTCATCTCTTTTAGGGAGGTTTACCTCCGGTCTCCTTCAACTCTCTTCTTGCGAACTAGGTAAGAGAGAAAGAAAAAATTAAAAAGACAAACAGAAGAAAAGAATATTCTTTAAAGTCATTCTCAACCTCCCTAATGCTGCCACCCTTTAATACAATTCTCTGTGTTGTGGTGACCCCAATCCACAAAGTTATTTTATAACTGTAATTTTGCTACCCTTATAAATAGGTAAATATCTGATATGCAGGATCTCTGACCCATAGGTTGAGAACCACTGATCTAGAAGATAGTACTCAACTCACAAAACTCAATGCCATATACCCAAGGGTATGAATTGTCTTCAGCTTCAACATCCAATGAACTATGGCAATAAAAGGAAATGGGAAAATAATCTGGTATGAAGAGGAATTTAAATTTATATAAAGCTATGTCTGGTAACTGGGAACTTCTCTGTGTGTCTACGAAGGAGTTAGTCCAGGAGAGGACACAGAATAGGGAACTGCTAAGTATTTTCATGGGGATTTTACACACAGGTATCTCCTTGGCTTCTGTGTATTTCTGTCACCAAATGGGCCTTTGCAGAGTCCCTAAGTGAACATAGCCTCATCCATTACCTCTGACTATGGCTGGGAGACCAGACTTCTGTAAAGAGAAGATCAGATTTTTTAAATCTCATCTTAACAACTCCTAAGTCCTAGATGTGGTGGAGTGCACCTGCAGTCATATTATTCTGGAGGCTGAGGCAGCAGAATCAGGAACTGGAGGCCAGCCTGGGCTACATTGTAAGTTCCAGGACAGCTTGGGATATACAACATGATTCTGTCTCAACACACACACACACACACACACACACACACACACACACACACACACACACACACACACACACACAAAAAAAAAAAAATTCTGGATCAGAGAGATGGATCAGTGGCTGCTCTTCCAGAGGTCCTGAGTTCGATTCCCAGCAACTATATGGTGGTTCACAACCATATGTAATGAGATTTGGTGCCCCCTTCTGTCCTGCAGGCAGACATGCAGGCAGAACACTATACACATAATAAATAAATATTAAAAAACCCAAACAATTCCTAAATATTGGTCTTCAAATAAATAAGTGGTCTAGACAATAGGCAAAATCAGAGATTGAGATTCCTTTAAACCAGTGCTTGAGATCAAAGATGTCAGGATGGCCTGATTTGGGGGCTGCAGAAACAGCTAAGTGGTTAAGAGCATTTGTTCTTTTGGATGACCTGTGTTCAATTCGTAGCTCCCACATAGTTGCTTACAACTCGCCATAACCCCGGCTCCAGGAGAATTAACCTCCTCGTGACCCTTGAGGGTACCAGACACATATGTGGTACACAGAAATACATGCAAACTAAACATTTATACACATAAATCAAATAAATCTTTAAAAATTTGCTGATTCAGCCAGGTAGTGGTGGCACACCTTTAATCCCAACACTGGGGAGGCAGAGGCAGGTGGAGAGATCTCTATGAGCTCCAGGTCAGCCTGGTCTACAAAGTGAGTTTCAGGATAGTCAGGGCTGTTACACAGAGTAACCCTGTTTCAAAAAACAAAATACAAAACCAAACAAGCAAACAAAAAATGTTGGCTGATTCTATCCTTCTCTCCCTTCTTCTGACATGGCCCAGGGTGCACTTCAAGCTGGGCTTTCCTGCATTAGCCTCCTGAGTGCTGGAGTTACAGGCACATACCACCATACCTAACTGCCTACTCCCCTATCTTTCCACAACCCCTAGTGTCTCCTTTCCTGGGCTGCAGACTCTTCTGGTTGATGACAAAGGGCTTCTGGAAGCTTTTTGGATTTGGTCAACTGGTACCCTATCTGATGTCCCCTCTAACTCCCTACCTCCCTACTTTCAGTAGCTCAAGCTGTAGGAAAGCCACTGCATACAATGGCTGTCCTGATTGTGGGATCTGTTGTCAATACTTTCAGAGCCTTGCTTTGCTTATGTTTATTTGGTTTTCTGGGCTGCTCAGATATAGACCTAGCATGCTTTCTTTCTTTCTTTCTTTCTTTCTTTCTTTCTTTCTTTCTTTCTTTCTTTCTTTCTTTCTTTCTTTCTTTCTTTCTTTCTTTCTTTCTCTCTTCTCTCTCTCTCTCTCTCTCTCTCTCTCTCTCTCTCTCTCTCTCTCTCTCTCTCTCTCTCTTTCTTTCTGGTTGTTTCCATCCTTTCCCAAAGCCTTCTGCTGGGTCATGGGTCTCACTCTTTGTATCCAATGGCCTTATGTCCTATCAGTATCTTTCTCTCTCCCTTGTCCAACCAAGGTCTGGTACACTGTTCCCAAACCTCAAACAAGGGACTCAAGCCTGCTGCTGGCTGGCTGCCAAGTGTATTTGTCCAGTCTTAGATATCCCCCTGCTATGCTGCTCTAGATAGTTAAGATGTCCCCAGACATAGCCTTCCCAATCTGACCCATTCTTCCACACTGCGACTGTCCAGGAAATGCCCTATCTCCTTCTAACAAAAGGAACAGTGTGGATCCCCAGCAAAGTGTAACATCATGGGAAGGCAAAGAGCAGCCTCCCTGAAAAGCTCTGTGAGAGTTTAACCCATGTAATGTAGAGTATTTCACATGTAAAATACACGTGTGCCCAAATTTAAGCCAGAGTATTGAAAAACAGTGCCATCAGAAATCAAACATAAGGAACACGCCCTGTGTCCAAACAGAGAGAATACCGTCAGCATGCAAGGAGGAGAGGCGAGGGGGAGGAGGGGGAGGGGAGGAGAGGAGAAGAGATCAGAGGGGAGGAGAGAGGAGAGAGGAGAGGGGGAGGGGAGGAGAGGAGGGGGAAAGGGAGGAGAGAAGAGAGGAGAGGAAAGGTGAGGGGAAGGGAGGAAAGGGGAGGGATGAGGAGAGGCAAAGACAAAGAAATCAAGCAAGAGCTAAGCTAGATTAAACAGCTCTTCTACAAAAATGCTATGCTAAAGCTCGAAGACCAGAGGATTGCCATGACCACCTAATCCTAATAAGATGCCCACCAGCCCAGTGGCAAGGCATCTGAGATGTTGCCTTCCAAGTGGGAAGATGAATGTCACTAGTGCTCTTCCTACTGTCACCAGCACAGATCACATCTGCCTTACCCAGGTCATTATTCTTTGTGATGGCAGCTGCCACTCTTGTCCGTGGCCCTTGCTTGGTAAACTGGTACCCAAACTTGAGTATCCTTGAGTTCTCCTCCAGCATCTGGGCTATCTCCATCTCCACAGCTGTTCCCAACTGCTGCCTCTGGTTGTGGGTGCACACAGATATACATGGGATAAACAGGAAAGGAAAGGAAACAGTTACAGGGGAAAACTACATGGCTACCTCTACAAAAAACGTTCAAACAGAAAGGGAGAAAGCCACCTGAGGTGTTCCCTCCCATGCAGTCATTAGGTCTGGCTCTTAATCTAGAAACAGAATGCAGATAGGCCAATCTGCTGGAATTCAAAAATGAAAAGCAAAACCAACCAACCAACCAACACAAACAAACAAAAGCAACAAAAACAAGATGCCAGGCTGCAGAGATGGATGGCTCAATGGGAAAAGTGCTTCCGTGCAAGCATGAGGACCTGAATTCGGATGCCCAGTCCCACGTTATAGTCAGGCATGATGACATGAACCTATAACTCCATTGTGGGGGAGGGGGTAGTGCAGAGACAGGTAAACCCCAGATCAACCAGTCTAGCCAATCAGTGAGCTCCAGGTCCAGTGGCAGACACTGTTATGAAACCTATGGCAGGACATGACAAGAAGAAGACACCTGACATCAACGTCTGGCCTCCACACGCACACACTCACATGCACATGAACACACACATCATGAACACACACATAATCATCATACAACAACAACAACAACATCCAACAGCAAACAAGAAATCCTTTGTGAAGAACAGGTGAATTGGGTGCATGGCTATAACTGCAGGACTCTGGAGGCTAAGGCATGAAGATCTTTAGTTTAAGGCTAGCCTGTGCTAACCAATGGGACTGTCTCAAAAACGAATACAGGACACAAAACAAACAAAAATAAAGAAGTCATTCCTGAGTGAGTTTAAGCAAAACTAATGTTGTTCTTCCATGTCACTCAGAGCTAATGGGATTACAGCAGGGATGTCTCTTAAGTAGTGGGAAGTCTGACAGCTATCAGTCCAAATACTAAATCTTCTATCCTGGAACCCATATCCAAACAGAACTAAAGACCTGGGCTGGCCAGGTGGTGGTGGCACACGCCTTTAGTCCCAGCACTTGGGAGGTAGAGGCAGGTGGGTTCAAGGCCAGCCTGGTCTACAGAGAGTTCTAGGACAGGCTCCAAAGCAATATAGAGAAACCATATCTCAAAAAAACTGAAAAAAAAAAACCAAAACAAAAACAAAAACCCAAAACAAACAAACAAACAAACAAACAAACAAACAAACAAAAAACCCACTTCCTTTTAGGGGCTGGAGAGATGGCTCAGAGGTTAAGAGCACTGGCTGCTCTTGCAGAGGTCCTGAGTTCAATTCCCAGCAACCACATAGTGGCTCACAGCCACTTGTAATGAGATCTGGCGCCCTCTTCTGGTGTGCAAGGGTACATCCAAGTAGAACACCACATAATAAATAAATAATAAATCAGTGGCTAATAGCACTATTCTTCCTGAAGACCTTCTGATTCACAGCACTTATATTGGGTGGCTCTCAACCTCCTGTAACCCTAGAATAAGATGTCTCTGACCTCTGACCTCTGGCATACATACCACTAAAAAAATAATAAATAAGTTCAAGATCACTGATTAATGACCTCTAAACAAGAGCAAGCCTTAGTGTCTGGGCTGGGTCACCTCACTTTCACTCCAATCAGTCTCTGTAAGAGGCAAAGTCAAGGCTGGGGCAGTGCTGGGCTTTGACTCAGGCTACAGGGTAAAAGAATGAAAGGCAGTGGGCAATACCTTGCTGCCTGGCTAGCTTAGGGCATGGCTAGCTGCTCTTTCTGGGTATGCTGGCCTTCTGTGAAGTTTACTTAAGAGCATGCTCTTGAGGCTGGGGAGAATGCTTAGTCAGGAAAGTGCTTGTCACACAGCATGGGGGCCTGAGTTCAACCCACATGGAGAAAGCTGGTGTGTTGGTGTATGTTTGTAATCCCCGTGCTGGGAGGCAGAGACAAGGGGACCCCGGGGGTTCCCAGCCAGCCAGTCTAGCTTGTCTCAAAAAGAAAAATAATGTTGGTCAGCATCTGAAAAAAGGTAGCTGAGGTTGTCCTCTGGACACACACACACACACACACACACACACACACACACACACACACACACACGGATGGGGGTAAGAGAGAATAGAAGAAAGGGAGAGGGAAAAGGAGAGGGAGAGAGAATATGTGTTCCCTCCATGGGCCAGAAGCTGTTAAGATTTATAGGACAGTCAGAAAATCCTACCAAGTCCACACAGAGCTTTGAGCTTTAGCCCATTCTCTTGGTCCCTGTCTCTCCCCCCCCCCGGCGTCCCCCCCCCCCCCCCGTGTCTAAGATGAAAGCTAGTTTTGCCTTTGCTCTGCTTCTGTACCTGGTTGTCGATCTTGATCTCTGTCAAGGTGTCATTCTCCCGAAGGGCTTCCACTAGGGCCAGGATCCCAGTTCCAGTGATGAAATTGGACTCTATGTTTAGACTTTTCAAGGTCTTGTTGACTTTTAGCATATCTGCAAAAGCCTTAGTGTCCAGAAACAGTCGTTAAGGTTTCTAATGATTGGTTTCATGAGCAATACATAATTTTATAACACTTATAGAAAACACTTTCATCTTCAATTTAAAGTAAAAATCAGAGCTGCAATTAAAAATTAAAATAGGGTCAGGTAGTGGTGGTGCACACCTTTAATCCCAGCACTCTGGAGGCAGATCTCCATGAGTTTGAGGCCAGCCTGGTCTATAGAGAGAGTTCCAAGACAGCCATGGTTACACACACACACACACACACACACACCGGAAGAAGAAGAAGAAGAAGAAGAAGAAGAAGAAGAAGAAGAAGAAGAAGAAGAAGAAGAAGAAGAAGAAGAAGAAGAAGAAGAGAAAAGAACTACAGTAGCTTAGTAGAGGCTGGAGAGACGGCTCAGCGATCCTGAGCACTGGCTGTTCTTTTGCAGGACCTGGGTTTGATTCCCAACACCCACATGGTGTGTATGAGTGTACAATTTTCTCTTAATTTTTATTCTTTAATTTGCATGCGTGGATGTTCCGCTTGTATGTAAGTCTTTGTACCATGTGTACACTTGAGCCAGTAGAGAGCAGGAGAGGGTGTTGGATCACCTGGAACTGGAGTTACAGACAGTTGTGAGCACTATGTAAGTGCTGTGAACAAACCTCTGGAAGGACAGCCAGTTTTCTTAAACACTGAGCTCTCTCGGGCCTCTGTCTGTCTGCCTGTCTCTCCCCACAACTCCTCCCATCCCCCCCCCACCCGTGTGTGTGTGTGTGTGTGTGTGTGTGTGTGTGTGTGTGTGTGTGTGTGTGAAGACAGGTTCTCAGGTAGTCCAGGCTGGCCTTGAACTTGCTCTGTAACTGAGGTTGGACATAAAATCCTCATCTTCCTGTGTCTACCTCTCAAGAGCTGAGACTACATACTCACTAAACGGACACATTTAGTTATTTGTTTGTTTAGTATACAGCAGTCTGCCTGCATGTGTACCTGCAGGCCAGAAGAGGGCACCACGTCTCATTACAGATGGCTGTGAGCCACCATGTGGTTGCTGCGACTTGAACTCAGAACCTCCGGAAGAGCAGCCTGAGCCATCTCTCCAGTCCCCAAATGAATACATTTTAATACTAGTTTAAAGTGTTTCAGTATCAAGAAATTTCAAAAATGTATAGATAATTGGTGCTGGGGATATGGTTCCCTGCACTTGCTTTTCAATCATGGAAACAGGTGTCCAGATCCAGGCAACAAAAGGCTCACAAACACCTGTAAATCCAGCTCCAAGGGATCCAATGTCCTCTTCTAGCCTCCATGGGTATCCCCCCCCCACACACACATACAAAGATAACATCTAAATAAATTTAAATATAAATATACATGTAAAATTTCAAGTATATTTTGGCCCCACCCAGATGAACATGAACTGAGTCAGGATCTCGAAGGCTGTGGCCTGGCCTTCTGCTCCTCCAGTGAATAAACAGTTGATTGGCCGTCACTTTAATTAAAGTCTTAAAGGCAATAAGTAGAAGAATGAAAAACAAATTGCTAATAGTGATTGCTTCTAGGGAGTAGAACAAGGAAGTTCTAAACTATTTCAATTATCTTAATGGCAATTAGGACAGAAGTAGGAAGAGAAGGAATTCCATATGAAGTGGAATTTCTCAACCTTGGCATGGTTAAAGCCTAGCTCTGGCGAGTTCTTCGCTAAGGGTGTCCTGGTACCGTAGGCCTGTTAGCAGCCTCTCTGGCTTCTGAGACACACATAATACATGCCAGGAGTACTGTCCTTGTCACAACAACCCCAAACATCTCCTGCCACCGCTGCCCTGGGGGCAGAACAGCTCGTGAGCTGAGAATCACTAGGGCAGAATAAGAATCCTGTGTTGACAGTTGTCTGAACTGAAAGCCCAGGGATCTGAGCTGATGACATGGCTCATGCAATTCCAGGTACATTTATTCAAGAGCTGTGAGCTCTCCCTCTCTCTGTTTTGATTCTGATTTATGGAGACACGGTTTCTCTGTGTAGTCCTGGCTGTCCTGGAACTCACTCTGTAGGCCTGGCTGGTCTCAAACTCAGAGATCTGCTTGCCTCTCCCTTCCAAATGATGGGACTAAAAGCATGAGCCACCACACCCAGCTTAATAATTGATCTTCAAATTAAATGTACACATTTTAATCAGAGCATGTAAGGGGAGTTCAGCTGCCTTTCCTTATGGGGCACACCAAACTTTTTTGTAAAAGTTGCAGTTCCAGAAGAATGAAATGTCAGAGCAATTAGTTCTTTACAAACACTTGCAGGACCTCCTGGCAAGTAGCCAAGATCATGCTGGTTTATCTTAAACTTGAGAAAACACTTTTATCCCCCCCAAACTGAACAAAATGGAGCACATGCAGCCAAACATAACTTGGAGTTATTACACACAAGTTCACTTCAGTTCATCAAATATCTGAGCATCTATTCCATGTGCTGGATTTCCTAAATGTTATATAAATAATTGCAGTAGAAAGACATGTCTCAAAAAAAGTTCTGCTCTCTGTACTCTATGGGGTTATACAAAAACATAATTTTCTGGGGCTGGAAAGATGGCTCAGCACTTTAGCTCACATGCTGCTCTTGGTGGTGACCCAAGTTCGGTTCCCGGCACCCACATCAGGCTGCTCACAGCCACCTGTAATTTCAGCTCCAAGAATCCAGATACCCTCTTCTGAACTTCATGGACACCTGATCTTTCTCTCTCTCTCTCTCTCTCTCTCTCTCTCTCTCTCTCTCTCTCTCTCTCTCTCTCTCTCTCTCTCTCTCATTCTCCCACACACACATACACACTAATGCACAATGTAATTAAAAATTAAAATAAGTCTTTAAAATCTAACAGAAACCAGAATACACAGCTTCCCTGCTGACCACAAAGAAATATAGCTGCTAAGCCTTTGAAAAATAGCTAGTTTGAACTAATGTGCTATAGATATTTTACGCCATGGATTTCAAAGATGAAATATGAATAAAAGAATATGGAATACCTCTTTACAGTTCTAAATTATATCTACACACCTACACGTATATATATATATATACTTATATTTTTTTAAACATTTATTTTTATTTTATGCATATGGGTGTTTTGCCTGGAAGTAAGTCTGTGTACCATGGACATGAGGTACCTGAGGATGTCAGAAGAAGAGGACATCAGATTTCCCTGGAGTTACAAGTGCTTGTGAGTTATCTAATGCAGGTCCTCTGGAAAAGCCACAAACACTTGTAACAGCTGAGCCATCATCATGCCAGGACAACTGTTTTTCTAGTTTGACTTGAGAGACCAGTGACTGATGCTATATAGACTCTCAGGTTGATTCCCAGAATCCCTATTAGTAACAAATTGTAGCCGATGTACCACAGCAGGGATCTGTGTGTAAATGTAGCAGAGTGGAACCAGAAAGACCTGGTGGTGACTCTCAGCTCTGTCATTCCTTGCTACACCTGGGATAATCTAACCCCTCTTTCCTTACAGCGGGAACTAACAACAGCACATACTCAGAGCTCTACAGTGATGAATGGGTGAGGCAATGCATGCAAACCTGAGCGACTGGTACTAATTCCTCAGGAAACTGGCTTGGAATTAGCAAAGCAGACAAGAGGAACAGCAGCGATGCTATGGCACTAACAGCATTTACTTGGGCTTAAAGCCTTCGGGTTTGGCTGAATTACCTAAATCGCATTAAAGGACTAGGAGTTTGGTTGTTTTCCTTCCCATATTCTAATTAACTAAATGTCAAACAAAATGGTTCAGTGTTTTGATTGTTTAAAGTATGCCTGGAAAATTAACACACATAAAGATTAAGATAAAATATACTCTGACTTGTTTTATATGTGCCAAGCTCAAGTAGGCTTTTGGGGCCTTAACATCCAATGACTGTTACAGAAAGTTACTGTTTCTACAAATGTTTCAGAATGGCTTTTCTCAACACAGAACAAATTCTAAATGTTTATTTAGCTAAATGCCAAGATGCTTGTCTTGTTTCTTTTTTGGAATGTGCAGTACTGACAAGAATCCAGTTAATTCACTATGTTTGCAGTGTCCAATAGTCTCTGAGCCTGCACCTCTGAACTGTAAATTCATCAGATTAACTTGACCACATCTGAGACTTTTGATTGATAAAATACATTAAAATGAATCTCTAAGAGCCAGGAATGGCGATTTCATGCCCAAAATCTCAGTACTAGGCAAGCTGAGGCAGGAGGATTCCTGGGAATTCAAGGCAAGTCCAAGAAACACAGCGAGTGCAAACCCAGGCCACATAGCAAGACCCTCTCTCAAGGCTACTAAAAGCAAAGTTAGCTAATTTTAAACAATAAGAACAAAACTAAAAATAGAGTCTCCAGTGAATTCGATGACTTCGTATCGTGTTTCAAGTCATACTTACAAGAGCCACAGGGTCATTGCTGCGAGTTGCAGCCAGGCTGAACTTCTTCACATGGGTGTTGGTCTCCAGAGTCTTTGCAAATTCCTTTAGGGTTGGAATTGGAATGTTCTAAAGCACAGAAGACAGAGCTAGTTATAAGCCACTCAAAGCACACTCACCCTCAATTTGAAAATATTTTTCCATTTTTGATTGGACCCAGAGTCTCACATGTTAAGCATGAGCCCTGAGCTCCACTGTCAGTAAGCCCCCCCCCCCGCCCATTTTTAACTATCACCTATATTGAGGTGACAGATTACATATCCTCTTTTAAAAGTTGTATTGCCCAGGTGTGATAACTAAGCTAGTCTGAGTGAATAGCACCTCCTAGTGTCCAGTAAAGGAAAGTGACTCAAAAGAATTTTCTTTTTTTTTTTTTTTTCTGAGCCAGGGCTTCTTTGTGGCTTTGAAGGCTGTCCCGAAACTAGCTCAGTAGACCAGGCTGGTCTTGAACTTACAGAGATCCACCTGCCTCTGCCTCCCAAGTTCTGGGATTAAAGGTGTGCAACACCACGGCTTCCTTTTTCTTCTTATTGTAGAACTATATTCTAGGACAGGTCTCTCATATACGTTTTTCCTTGGTGAAAATTCCCATTGCCTTTTCCTCTAATTATTGTCTACTCATCTCTGAATACCCAGTTGAAATATTTCCTCATTTGTTCAAGAGTTCTCCTAGGCCATCTCAAACTTTCCCTTTCCTACAATTCCATTAACATTTTGGGTCTTCCCATATCATGCTGCCAACATTTGGCTAGTGTTTTTTCTCCTACTATAACTACTGTAAGTAAAGACTGAATGGATTTTAACTGGGTCTCCAGGAACCCAGGCTGCCTTCAATCTGGCCTCAATTTCACTATGTGGCCAAAAGTCCCTGGAACTCACCGTGATTCCCCTGCTTCTACAAGGTGGAGTCTGTGGCCACAGCCACTGAACATGCCATGTTGGAAATGCAACCTTTGGATACAAGGCATGAGCAACCACATTTGTTTGCAATCCTTTCTTTGTTTCCTTTACTTATTAGTTGTATTTATGTAATATGTATTAATTGTAATTGTATTTATGAGTGTTTTGCATGCATGTATGTATTTGCACTCTTTCTTACAGGCCACATAGCACAGTACTGATCACCATGGAAAGAAGCAGCAGGCAGCAAGGGACAGCAAGGGAACGTGCACCAGGCTGCATTACAGACAAGCTGAGTGACCCTGCCAACTTAATCTCTTCAAGTCTCACTGAAGATTAAATGAGATAATGAATTTTAAGTAGCCAAGGATATGATGGAGTGTGCACTCAATGAAAACAGTATTACTGGGGCTAGACAGATGGTTTGCTGTCCTCGAGGAGGACCTGAGTTCAGTTCCCAGCATTCATGTTGGGTGGCTCACAATTGCCTGTAATTCCAGCACTGGGCGATCCGATGCTCTCTTTTGACCTCCACAGGCAACTTCACTCATGTGTTCGTACCCACACACAGCCACCTCTGTACATAGTCAAAAATCAGACTTTAGAAGCAATATTAAATGCTAGGAACCAACCCAACAAGAATGAACAAAATAAGCCAGGGTGATGGCACATGTCTGGAGGACCACATTTAGGGAGGTAGAGGCAGGAGGATGGAGAATTTGAAACCAGCCAGGTTTACACAGTTAAAGAGTTTAAAGCCAGTCTTTGCAACACAGTGAAACCTTGCCTCAAACTAGCCAACCAACTAATCAATCAGACAACCAACCTCCTGAAGAGAATGATTAAAAAAAGCCTTAGTCAATTCCTATTTGTTCATGATCCTCCCCCCTTCCCTTCTCTTCCTGCCTTCAATAGCAGCATGACGTCAAACATGCTCCATGAACTAAGCTGTAGGAGTAGACTTCTGGGACTAGACTCCTAGCACTAGAAAAAATAAACAGTTGAAGTTGCTATTCAGCAGTAGATACAATGTGCTTCTTTTGGCCCAGGTATCATGATTCTTTTTAGTAAATTCTAGAAGTTATTCTTCTTGGAGACCCATGTCTTTTGACTAAGTTATTTTGTCTGAGGTCAGCATCTTGGAAGGACTGCAGCCAGTATAAAAGCAGGCAGTTGATGACCTCCAGCCAGCTCTGTGATGCCAGGATAAGCCAAGAGGTAAAGGCAGATATGTACCTTGATGTTGTTCAGGTTGACCTCTTGCAGGCTCGGGTCATTGGCCTTCATCTGCTGCAGACTTGCTTCCACATTTGTGGGGTTCGGTGGCTCCTCAAATACTGGTTTGGCTTTTTCACCTTTGACAACATCTACAACACAAGTTTTAATTTATAAAGTTTAGTGCAAGAGGTCCTCTACCAAACTAATGATGACTTCCCCAGAGAGCACCATTCATTCATGTAGAGCCTAACACTCCAACATCAACGAGAGTAAGGTGATTCCCATGGATAGTGCAAGAGGTCCTCTACCAAACTAATGATGACCTCCCCAGAGAGCACCATTCATTCATGTAGAGCCTAACACTCCAACATCAACTAGAGTAAGGTGATTCCCATGGATAGTGCAAGAGGTCCTCTATCAAACTAGCAACACGGTCCCAGAAAACATCACTGATTCCTGTAGAATCTAACACCCCAACACCAACGAGAGTAAGGTGGTGCTTTTCTGGTTTAGCTCGTAAGGAAGATGCTTTGCACCCCCCACAGGGGGACTCAGTGGCTGACACTACATGAAGTCAAAGTTCAGAAGGCCCGGGAGCAAACTCCAAACCCTAGGTCATCCACTGTAGTTACTGCTGTACCATATGGACTTCCCCCAACTATCTTCAGCAGAGTATAGGCTCTGAGATGCAAAAATGAACACCATAATGAGTCTCTTCATTTCCTAAATCCATTCTTCAAAATTTTATGTGATGCTGAGACTTGAACCCAGGATCTTCTCAAAGTATATGTTCTACTACTGAGCTACACCTCTATCTCTAGGCCCCAAATATTGACACCCCTGACTTCTTGATCACTGCCCTCCTCCAATTTCCATTTTGCAGCTTTAACTGTGAGAAAGACAAAGAAATGAAAAAAAAAAGAATAAAAACCATCTTTAGAAATAATTATTGGGGACTAGAGACATAGATAAACAGTTAAAAGCACTTGCTACTTTCGTAGCAGTACATGCCTATAATACCAGGATTTGGGAAACTGAGCCTCATGAGTTTGAGGCCAGCCTGCACAGTAAATTTCAGGCCTGTCTCAAAACCAACAAACAAAAACCAATGCATACCAATTTATCAGAAAATATTTGGAATGCATATAACATACAAAAAATTAATATTCTAATATACAAATATACAAAGAGTTTTCCCACCCCACCCCAAGACAGGGTTTCTCTGTGTAGCCCTGACTATTCTGGAACTCAATCTGTAGAGCAGGCTGGTCTTGAACTCAGAGATCTCTCTGCCTTGGCCTCGCTAGTGCTGGGATTAAAGGTCATGGCTTCATGCTTTCTGGGGGTATTTAGGTTCAATAACCAGAATCAACTATCAATTTAGGTATTTAGAGACAAAAAGACATAGGAATACACAAGGGAGTGTAGTCAAGCTTCCCTCATCAATAAAATATCCTTCGGAACATGAAACTCTATTTGCATTCTGAGCTGACTCTTCAAACTCATCAGGAC